>VWZW01003319.1:136977-508415 GCA_013397115.1 Edolisoma coerulescens
CGCCAGTCTCTCAGAACTGCTTCAAGTACAGTTGTGCAGTAAATTATAGTTGTTTTCAGCTACTCACAGCTCTTTCATGCAGCAACTTGGAATCTGTGCTGCTGCGCTGGAGGGAGAGAGTGGAGAGCGCAGGGGGCCCCGGCCCGGCCCGGCCTCGGCCACCTCCCCCCAGCCAGACCGGAAACCAAAAGCTCCCCTTCCCGCGGCTGTGCGGGCTTTGATATGCGAAATCACGAGAAGCGATTGGCTTACAAGTCTGTCTATCAACTCAGGTTTTTTCAACCCACTACACAATTATTTGAATTAATTTATTCCTGATTAAATAAATTATATTTTGCTTCAAGACTTCATGATCATAAATTTCTGTGATCACAGTTAAAATGGCCCAAGCCCTGATTTATCTGTCAGGCATTTTATAAGTGAGTTAAATTTTTGGCACCATATTAGATCTCAAATTGCAGTTGCATTCCTACATTGGCATTACAGCAAGAGTTACAGCAGGTTTTCCGCTTACTGTTTCATTCCATTTAGCAGTAGAGAGACATCAATGTAGACAATTGTCAGAATAATTCAATGCTTATAATAAAAATTAAAATGAACAAGTACTAAGGGTATTTTCCTGACAGGAAATTCTGCTTTATGAATGCAAAAACTTCGAATTCGATGATAAAGTTGGTAATCATCATAGAAGTAATAAATATTTTTATATAAAAATATGCAAAATTATTATTTTCCTCTGCTAAACATTTAATAGGTTTGCAGATCAACCTACATCAATGGGATTGTTATGTATCAGTTGGTAGTTCGGGCAAGCTTTCTTTGTTTTCTAAGAGAATTCTTTTTCTGGAAAGTTACTTGAGGGTGATTGAAACTTTACAGATCTGACAAGAACAGGTCTAATGGTTTTAGGAGTAATTTAAGGAATTTTGGGTGGTTGTTTGCCCAGCTGAATGAAGGCTCTAGTTGGCATTGGCCTCTTGTGAAATGCAGACACACCCAGCACTCAATTTCAGTTTTGAAGGTACTTCTCTCTGATCACAATGAATTATATGCCCTTAATAGTTACTTGTTAATATTACTCCTGAATTAGAGGAGGATTTCAAATGTAGAGCTCTTTGGTGTTCAGCTCTGTTCCTGGACTTGCCTCTTAGCAGAGCATGTGCACTGCTGGGTACTTTTGCTACTGTGCTGGCTGCTGTGAAACCCCAGCACAGGCAATCTAAGAGCAGTGTCCCCTCTTCTTATAACTAACCTTTTTTTTTCTTTTGTTTCTCACCATTAATTGGGCACTTTTTTTCTCCTAGAAATACGTTCTCTTCTTTGGACACGTCACTGTGCAGTCTTGTACACAACCTCCCAAATGCTATTGCTAGTTTCTGGTGTGATTTAACTTAATCCACACAGATTTTGTGAAGATCAATGGGCTCTGAGCCTATAAATCCTGATTTATTGGATGTTTTAAGCATATACTTAATTATTAATGATATTCTACCTATATTTGAGGAACAAACTGTAATGTTCAGATAAGGATGTGAATAGATGAAGAACGTATAGAAAATTGATAAGAATCTAAATAATAGTTTCCTTAAAGGGCATGAATGAAAGAGCCAAGATGTGGAAAAAGTTCCTAACACTTGATAAACTATCTGTAAATATGTGCTCTAAAGAACAATGATGAAAAATGGAGGGTTTCTTTACTTGATTTGTCTACCCCTCACATCCATCCCCAATTACTTTTCTTAAATTGTGACACAATTTCTAATTCTTTGTAATGAGTCAATGGAATTTTCTCTTGATAAAACTACTTCTGTTAAATTTTTGTTAGGTGCAAAGTCTGTGCTCATTTCCTTTGTAGAAATAGTGGAATCTTTCCTGAACGTCACTGAACTAAATGCTTGGAATTGCAGTAAATATGCAATTAAGAATGGCAATTCTGTAGAAGTCAATGTTTCCTGCAGACTTCTTAAAAACAAAACCCTGTTAAAAGTACCTGTTGTATCTTTCTGTGAGGAACAGCAGAAAGTATTTTTGTAAGCTGATGAATCTGTTTTTAACAAGTTTAGCAAAGTCTTTTTCAGACTCACCTCTTTAATTTATATCATTAAATAGGTACTGTATCCAAGAGAGTGCTCTTTGTCAAGAGAGCATAATTTTTATTTATTATTTTGGTCCTTTAATAACGACTTGTATTTTAGCTGATTTTTAAAATTTAGTATAAATATGTAATAAATCAGAATAAATAGAAATAATTCTGAATTTTGGTTTCTGAAAGATGGTAGTCAAAGACATGCTGTTTCTTCTGCATTAATTTTTGAAATTAAATGGTGTTTTGTCTAACAAATGCCAAAAAATATTCTTATAATTGAATTAACAAAATGAATTATTGCTAAAAAAGACAGTGATTTAAAATTTTGTGCTATTAGACCTTTTTATTTTGTTGGAGTTTTGTGCACCCTAACCTCTCTGTACCATGATACTACTTTATGCCACTACTTCCCTGTGATAGCTTTAAAGCCAGTTTCCCAGTCTTATTTTGCCATTTGTTTCATTGGGTTTTTTGGATTCTTTTGTTTCTGTGGTTTTTTCCTTTCTTTTTCCTGTGCTGCTTTGTGGAGTAGTCAGAAATCTTTCTCAATATTTACCCTAAAAATCCTTCTTAGGACTTGATCTTCTCATGATGCCCAGAGACACCATATAATGTCATACATGTTAGCATAATCTAACAAACTTGGGAATTTTTAACTTTTATGGGCTTGTTGGGAATGTTTAAAACCCCTTAAACCTTGCAGATTCTGAAGAACAAATTCTATCAGATTTAAAACAAAACAACAACAACAAAAGCACTGACAATAAAGGTTGTTTTGACTACAGGAGTCTGCCTTTGACTAGCAAATATACAGCTCCAAGTACAAGATGCAAATTTGATGGGGGTAAAAAAAAAATACAAAAAGCTGTCAACACTGCTTTTGTGGCTACTATGAACAACCTAACTTTTGCCTTCTTCACTGTTAGTATTGATCGTGTAAAATGTTAGTGTCACAAAGTGCTCCTGCATGCTGAAGAGATGAGTGTACAGATTTTACATCATTAACACTGGCACAATCCTTGCTTAAGAGCCTGTGTTAGTAATGGGAAAGCTGCACACCTGTCTTTGGGTTTCTGGGTGGGAGATTTAAGCTAAATCCTCTGGACCAGTTGTAAGTGCCAGATGGGGCTGAAAGAGTTAAGGTTTAGGGGTTATTTTTAGGCAATTGCAATTAAAAGGGATTAAGCAGCTGCCTAAAGAAGAACGCTTAATTTTTTTTGCATGTCCATATGATTTTAATCCTTGGGTTTTTGGTTTTTTTAAATAATGACAATATTGAGAGCCAAGACCACCTTCTTTCACCAGTGGCTACTAATATGGGTAAGATCAGAGCAAGTGGGCTTAACTGGAAAATATTCCATACTGCTAACTGTGCTGTGAATGACAGCAGAAAGTTCATGTTTGGAATAGTTTTGTTCTGCAGATAAAAGAAATCACTGATTACTGGATAAGCAGATAACAATGAACACTGGTTCAGACACATAAAGCCTAATCTTCTGTCACATTGACAATTTTCAGACCAACTACTGGTTTGCTTAACAAAACATACATTTACGGTGGTAGATATTCCAAATGAGTAATGCGACTGCTACTGTGGGGGAAGAAAAAGGTTATTTTTCTCTTTAGATTATCTTTTTAGCCGATTAAAATAAACCTCTGATCTCCAGTTTGATATTTAAGTTTTTTGAAGTCTGTGAAAGTCTTCACCACCTGAGGTACCCATATAAACACAATATTCCTTTAATGCTGCTGACTGTGATGACCGTAGTTTAGAGGAATAAGGACACAGAGCTTGTTCTCTCCTGTTAACTCTTAAATAATTAACCTTAGAATTGTGTTCACTTAAGAATTGCAGGAAAATGCCCTAAAATATAGTGCATTTCAGAGCATTGTCTCCCTCAGTCATGGCTGTGTCTGTGAGGTGCAAAGCAGATAAAGAGCACTGGTAGAAGTTGGTCACGGGCTTGGTGTGACCTGATCGGGGTTACAGTCGCCGGAGACGCTGCAGGGAATTATCTGAGTAGGAAATACTCGTTTGTATCTAGATGGTATCAGCTTCCACAGCCAGCCTGTAGCTCCTCTCTGACCTGCAGGGGCACAACAGCAAGCAGAGAGCTTTCATCCAAGCCATCTCCAAGTGAGAAAGCAGAGTGACTGGGGCTGGCACTGTACAGGTGGTAATTACTTCTATCTACAGGGATCTCTTCTATTCCAGTAAACAATGAATTTCCGTGGATTCTGGGAGACTCTTTTTCTTAAACCAGAAATCCATTTCACTGAATGTACTACCAGTCTGTTTTCTTTTGCTTTCAATCTACTTGGTGGATAATCATCAAAGAGCCTCCTAAAGTATTTGAAAATTTGCCTGGAGCAGGTTCAGATCTTATTATGTCTCTAATGGTTGCATTTTATTGGAAGCTTTGTGGACAGCTAGATAAGTGAAGCTTATGAATATGAATTTCCATGGTATCACAGTACAAAAAAAAACCATAGCACAGAAAAACTGGAGTGAACACTTTAACTCTAGTTTAACAACTCCATATTTTGTTTATTTTGGGCAGGCTTTCATATGGCTACTAACCAGTAGGACCTGTGAATTTTAGCAGTTTTGGTGCCTAATACTGATTATTTGCTGCTTGTGACAAAAATGTTTTAGCTAAGTTTGCCTACTTAAATCAGTGGTTACAGTAGTAGCATTAAATACATAACAAAGCCATATTAAACACAAGATACATATGTGTAAAGCATCCAAGTGAAGAATAAAAGTCTTACTACCTGCAAGGTAAAAAATTATATTAACAGTTCCAACTTATCACCTCAGCATGTTTTACTAATACAAACCCATTAAAATGTTGAACCCAATGACATCGCTGCTGGTCTAAATATACTTTGAGTTAATCCTTATCCATTTCAGCGTAACTAGATATTTTATCTAGTACCTATTTAACTGTAAATTATTTTCCTTGTCTCTCTAATAATATTGAAAAGTCTTTTTGAAGTATGATCGATTTTAAGAAGCAAATTTCAAGGCTATTGTTAATAGCGAAAGTGAAAGCAAACTGTCAGGTGCGTTCAGAGGTATAAAGATGGCTGATGTTCTCTGTGTATGGGGCAAATGTGCCTCAAGTCTGACCAAAATGAGTAAATCACTAAGCCAACACGCTATCTGCCTGTGACATTAACATAAGACAATTATTTGTCATGATTTGTTTACTTTTCTTGCAGTGTGTGTTGCTCAGCAATTAAAATGTGTAGTTGAAAGTAGAAGAATCTTGCTGACTCAACAGAAACTTTTCCATGATTCCCATTTCCCCCAAGAATGGCTCACAGGGTACATCCTGAAGTTATAGCTGTAGTAACTTCTGAAGCAAACAGTTCAGCCAGTTAAGAAACCTAAAAATTTCTCACTGGTCTTCCAGATTTTCTCATTGGTGATTATAATAAAAGTGGACTTGGGCAAAAAGATTTTTGTAAATCCTATGACACGGTTTCAGGTGAATGATAAATTGTCATGAACACTATTTGGATCCTATTATATGTAAACCATGAGAAAGCTCTAAAAGCTCTAGAAAGGGCAGGTCTCTAAATCAGGTTTGAGCAGGATGACTTTTATTTCTTTCAATGCAACTTCCTGCATGCTCAGGCGGGGCTTTTTCAAGCTTAATTGTCCTGTTTTAGAGATTAAAGTCATTGCCTCTGATTTCAGGATTAAAAAAAACCCCAACAAACTGAAAGATTAAAAAGTCCTTTGAATAAGCTCATAATGCTGCAACTAAAGTTTTAGCTGTCTGATATTCAAATTTGCTGAGGATTTAGTAGACAGCATTACCATCTTCGCTTTGTGCACAGGGTATGTGACTTGCTTTGGGGTTAATCTGTAGTTCATGGCCAGCCTTGTTTCACACTGTACTTCAGAGAAAAAGTAGTTCTAGCCACATGTGATTCAGACCCTTGTCACCTTTGTGGTCATGCTGTAAAAATTAGGGTGTTCAGAAAGCCCAAAGCACAGACAAGTTAACTGATTTTTTTGTTGTTGTTGTTGTTGTAGGTTTGGAATTTTTCTTGTTCAGCTGAGGGGAGATGCAGTTTCAAAGCACAGTCTTAGATTTTGGAGAAGTCGACTTAACATAGGTCATCTATTGTTTGAATTTAAAAATGGGACTGTACACTTACTTAGTATCACTAAATTGTGTAGGGTTGCAAAACATAGTGTTTTTCTTGTTGATGAGGCCTGTATTCAGCCCTGAGGTGGTTTTGTAGTGCTGGTGAGTAATCCTGGAACAGCAGTGCTCCTCCGGGGGAGCACAGGGAGGGAATAGACCATGCAAGCTCTGTGCCACCACAACTCTTGTGACTGGAATGGGATGTGAGTTCCTGCAGTATCTTGGATGTGTCCCTGTGTTAGACCATGGCAAGGACTGTATATGTGTCTTTCAACTGCTTTGGAGGCAGCACGCATGTCTACTCGAACTCATTTGTCTGGGGGTGTATTGAAGAAAATCACGTCTGAAGCTTGTGGACAGAGGAATTGATTTCTATGTACTGCTGGTTAAAGAGAGAAATAGTAAAAGCATTTATTTTTCCATTTGTATTTGACAATTATAGCCCTGGTGTTACCTCAGGTTACTGCTTATTCTTTCTTTTTCTCAGTTATCTGATACGGACACTTAAAACTTGGAATCACCCACGACTTCTGTGTGAATATTGAAATGGAAGTAATTAAACTGCACTTATGAGTGCACTTGACCCTGATCTGTTCATAAAACCCAGTAAATGTTAGGTGGAAAATGGAATATTGTTACTGTGCTAATTTTTCTGCAGGTTGTAGAAATCGAATGGCTTAATAGAAATTATTCTTCATTTTTGCTCCACGGAACGATTTCATCTAACAGACATCCTGGTCAAAATACCTGCTGGAGAAGACAAAATCTGTGAGAATGTTGGAGGTCTCGGGGAGACCAGACCCTTGTCTGTCTGGTCTTCTCACAAGCATTTCCAGGAATTGGGTAATGCTGGCTGCACAACACAGGCTGATCTATCCTTCTTACCCAGAGATCACTATACTTTTAAACACTTCTTCTGACCTGGTGTGTCCACAAAGAATCTGGGCTTTCTTCACTATTAATAGAATTAGCCAATATAAATAGGTGCTGAGGGTTTTTTTTTTTATTTTTCCTTCAATATGGGGTATCAATAAAGACGGCAAGTTCTAAAATTCTTGTACATCAGGAATACAGTTTTAAATGTTACTTTTATTGTTGTGCAGTTAACTTAAAGAACGGAAAGTTGTTTTCAGCATAGATGACTATTGTGAAATCTGGAAGAGTTTAGATGTCCCTTTCTAGCATTTAATTCTTTTTGTTTTGACAAATTTTGTAGTGTCTAAACCATAAACTTTCATTTATACATCATGGTTACTTGGTGTTTTCTTTGTTCTAACCCATTTCTGTTCTTGATCAGAAGTGCTAACTGTCTACCTCAAATATTGTATCAGTTTGTGTAATCAATAAATAAAAAGCATTATTTAGGACTAGATTGATATGGTGTAGTCAAAAGGTCATTGACAGAGTTGCTGGGGTTTAAAATAGCTAAATAACAGCCTCACCTGAAGTGGTTGAAACAGGAATGGTCATGCTATGAAGTGAATATTAAGGGTAATGCTATGAAATGAATGTTATAGTTCTTTTGTGTGCTATGGGATATACTTCTGTCTATTATTTCCCTGCAGCTTACATTAAGAGGCGGACATACGCAGCTGCTGTTCCAGCAGTCCTGTGTGAAATTCTGCTCTCTGACACCTTGCAGGGAAGTGCCATTGTAATGGGGTACTCTTCAGGTAGTACAAGTGTGCAGTAAGAGACATCGGGAGTGAAAACCTCCACAAATATTTGGACAATGACGGCACTAAAGAACGAACAACTATCTAGCAAGCCTCTACATGTGAGGTTTTGTAAGGAACTTTTTTCAACTACAATTTAACTTCCCCAAAGCAAAGCCATTTATTAATTCCATTCACCTCCATGCCTATTTTATTTCAAGGAGAGTCCCTCAAAGATTTCCTCACAGGCAGTCTGGAAGGAAACATGGTACTATGTGTGTTTTTGTATTAAGAAGCAAATGGTCGTGTTGCATACATGTTTCTATGTATGAATCATTTCTCAGGGAAAGTGCATCTTTTTCAGATCAAAGACTTGAGTCTTCTGTAAATAATCAAAACAGTTTATGGGAGTGTTTTCATCATTGATGTTTGACATTCTACTGAAATGTTTCACCCAGGAATGTACTATTTATGTTTGAGTTTTTGGT
Organism: Edolisoma coerulescens; assembly: GCA_013397115.1. Taxonomy (NCBI): domain Eukaryota; kingdom Metazoa; phylum Chordata; class Aves; order Passeriformes; family Campephagidae; genus Edolisoma; species Edolisoma coerulescens. The sequence continues at coordinate 145,370 of VWZW01003319.1, forward strand.
TTATGCTTTGGAGTAAGAACACAGATTTCAGTTTCCTATATTTTAATCATTTGCATGAATATGCATTTGTGCATTTACAGTATATTAATAAGGATCCTTAAGGCTCTTGTGTGAGTAAATCTAGCAGAAAAAGGAAGGCAGAGAAATTGTGGGCATGTACATCAGGCCAGTTAAAAAGCAAGTACTGGCTGTAACAGTATTATGCAGAGTAGCTGATCTTGTTACATGTGACCTACAAATTTCACTAAGATTGATTTTGTGAGCAAAAATAGTCTTGTATAAGATCAATGACCTTAAGTCTGGTTAGCAGTAAATATCATATATGTGAATATTAGTTATGAATGCTTGGTGAAAGCTTGTTAGATTGGTGGACTCTTAACAGAAAAACGTTTGTCAGTATGTATAAAACCACAAGAACAATTGAAAGAGAGAGGCCATGTCCTTGATTGATGCTAGTAATACACTCTGCACATTTTGTCAGCACAGGATGTAACTCTGCCTAAGTGAAGAGTGGTTTGTGTATCTATTTCTGTGTTGATTTTCCTCTCTTTTCTGTACAATTCCTTATTTAGTGCTCAGTTTATTATTTATGCAATGGTTCATCCTTTAAGGTGACCGACAGGAACAGAGGCCCTGTGGGATAAAATGAAATGGAAGCAGGCTGTTGTGAAAACTTCGTGTAAACTTGACTTATATTTGTTAGGTTCCAAGAGCATCTAGAAGTTTTCTGCTAAAGAAACCTCCTTGATTAATGCTGTTTGAGGCTCTTGAAGTGCAGCCTTTGCTAGGTTACAAAAAGGACTGAAAGGTAGACTTCATAGCGTATAGTTGTGGATGTTTTGAAGCCAAAAAAAGCAGCTTAATCTATGTTGTCTCTTTATGCATTTTTTTCTAAAACTGCCTATACCTTAGTGGACAAACATTTATATAGAAAAATTGATATTCACCCGATGTTTTTACTTTTAATCTTTTTCTGTTTTCCCTTTTCCTCCTCTCCTCAGTCTATGTCTGATCGTTGCTGCAGACTGCTGAACTATAACATCTCTGTGATCAATAAACTAAAGGAATCTAACCTGATTTTCAGGTCACTGGCTGGATTATCAAGAGTTTTAAAAAAAAATCTCCAAACCCAAAAGTTATATTGCAGATGTATCTTATCAAGCTGTTCCTTTTTAGCTGTTTCCCTTTCCGGGCATTAAATGACTTTTGGGCAATGTTTTTGAAAGTTTATCTCCTCTTTTGGCTTTCTGATGCCTTTTTGCACAGACTTGACCCAGCTATGTTTGGAGTATTTGGGATTGTTGGACTGCTGTTCTGTAGGCACAACAATTATTACTAATAGACCTGCAACAACTGTATTTCCAGGCACTGGTATGAAGTAAAAGAAGCTGTCTTGCTATTCGGGTCTCAGCAAAGAGATTTGAATGCCTCATGACAGTGACTTATGCCATTTTGCAATCTTAGTTTTTGAACAAAGTAGTAGATAAAAATATTTTCCAGAATAATGCTGGGTTCCTGAAATCCTAGCTTAGGAATTTTGGAGAATAAAGAGGATTCCTCTAGTTTAAAAGCTAAACAATATTTTTTGCAAACCTGCTCCCTTGAAAATATTTGGGAAATCTTTACTTGATATATGGGAATATTGCAGAACCTGTGTAAATTTGTTTTATTTTCAGCATGAAATGTGAAGCCTTTTAATTTATGACTCATAAAACCCCTGTGGCAATGATACTAAAGTCTGTAGTTTGGAGCTAGGATCAAACTGAAGAAAGGAAGAACAGATGTTAATGTACAAAAAAATTAATTCCCTGTGATTCAATTCCCTGAGTGGTTTATGATACACGCAACACACGGTTCGAAGATGAAGCTGAGGAAAATGAAGTATGATAGGAATGACTTGACTGTCACTTTCAAAGAAATGTATAAATGCATGAAAGGGAGGGGGTTGTTTCTGTTTGTGCTTGAGCACATTTCCCTGTAGGGAGACGTGTCAGATGCTATGGAAATAAAAAGCAACTTTGGCATGTTGTATATTGATTGTTCTGTCATGGACAGTGATCTCTGAATTGATCTGGTGTTCTGTTACGCTTCATGCCTTGTCTTTTACCTTAATGCAGCACTAATAACAGTTGTGGTAAGTGGAAATATTACTTAAAATATTTTTAATCTCAGCAAGTAAGAAATAATGGTTCATCAGACCAGAAGTGTTGTCAGTCAGTGCTGTTAGTGCAAACTCACACAGGCAGTGTGAACATACTAATTTGAGCATTAGGGAACTTTTGTTTAATCATATTGTGTGTGTCTAGGCCATGTGTTTTTACTGGGAGGTATAAAAAAAAATCACACTCACTCTGTCTTCTGTGTTTAGCTGAACTTGTAGGTCTGTCTCTCAAATTTTCTTTAATGGGTAGAAGTACATTTAAGTTTCATATTTCCCAGCCTCTACCCCATGTAAAAAAAATAAATTAGAAACATCATAAAATAAAAAAATCTGATCAAAATACTTTCATTTTAGTCTCTACAATGATTTCAGGACTTTTTCATTGAGCAGTTTTGTTTCTTTTATTGCTTTCAGTTAAACAATGTGCTAGACTAAATGGTCCAGGACTATATTCCTGTGTGATGTGTTCTGCACCTCTGTGGAATGTTTGCCTGCCTTCATATCACCGACTCTACTTAAAATGCTTTTTCTGCTTATAAATGAAAGAATACAAGTATTTCTTTTACCAAACATGCTTAGAAGTTCAGGGAAACCCATGCTTGAAAGACAGAATTATTTTGGAAAAGTTATTTTCCAATTGATGCTGAAGCCTAACACTAAACACTCTGTATGAGCTCTGTAGGTATTGGAACACAGACTGCACTACACAAAGTGTTGGCAGATGCTGTTTTCATAATATTTGGTGGTGTTCCTTAAATACAAAATGCACTACCTGCCAATTCTTTGGAGCAGACTGTATGTCTATTGCAAAATGCCTATGTTATCTCATGGAACAACTGGAATCTGGCTTTCTGTGAAGAAAGGGGAATCCAGCTTCAAGAAGTTCTTATATGAAGAGTTAATTTCAAGTGATTTTGCTATTATGGCAAGAGTGCAACTCAGTTGGAAACAGTCTGTGTAACATCCGGTCCCTTGGAAGCTCTCCCATCTGTGGGGAGCAAAGGCATGTTTAATTTCATGGAAGAAAATCCCCTTTTCCTTCTCCCGTCTCTTGAACTTAAGCAGGCACTTAACATTTTTTCCTGTAGACCTGCTTATATCAATGACTGGTTTGTTCAAAAGATGCAAAAAAAAGCTTCTAATGATTACTTCAGGATGTACCTTGTAAATGCAAAATGGGTCACTCATTTCCTCTCCTTGGAATGCTGTTCAGTCTCCAGCGTGTTCTGAGTTTATTGCAGGCCATTTTCTTTTCAGATAAAATTGTTCCCGAGGCAGTTAAGAACCATAACTTACATTAGCTGTTATGTTTCTTCCTTTTTTTGGGAAGAAGTTTGAGTTAGAGGCTCAGCAGATACAAAAGTACCCCAACACGCCAGCTTCTTTTATTTCTTAATTTAAAGACAAGTCTGTAGGCTTTTGAAGGAAGGGATCTTTGCATCTTCCATTCTTTGTGATAACAGTGACTGGGACTTGTTTCCTCTGCACCAGATCCTCTCTCCTGTCGCTTGTAATAGGCTGCAGTCCTCATGTGGGTCTTGGGTCCTTGCTGTGGCCATCAGCACTTGGCTGGTCAGCTTGAGAAGGCACCACTTTAGCTGTAGCAATGCTGGGTAGGGTGAAGAGATGTCGATAAAGCTGCCAAAGATGAGTTTGAAGTGTTTGAAAAAAATAATAGGGATTTTAAGGACAAGTGTTGCAGAACACATATGCTTTTGGTTTAATGAAATTATTTGGAAAACAACTTTCATTTCCAGACATGGATACTGGGAAGGAACAACACAACAGGTGTGTTTGATTTCTAGTTTTGCTCTTCCCTGGAGACTCTTTGTCTTCCCTTCTGGATCTTTTTCCTCTTAGTCATGTGCTCTCAATTCTTTCTCTCTGTAAATGTACAATTTTTCTGAGAATGCTGCTGTGCTCCTAGTTGGGGCACATCCTCCTCTTTTCTGAGGTCTGCCCATGGCAGAGTAAGTTCTGAGTCTAGGAACAAGTGAAAGAGAAGCCTCTAGAAGGTAAGATTTGGTATGTAGTTGCTTCTACTGAAAAAAAAAAAAAAAAGAGTGTTTTGGGGCTTGTACATAAACATATTGGTAAACTTAGCAGAAATTTTCCACTTTATTTGCTTTATTTTCATTTAACTTTATTGGCAAAATTTCTCGGTTTTTGTAAGGCTGTGGCTTCTCTTAGGAGCTGTTCTCTTAATTTGTCAGATAAAACCAAGAGGGATTTGGGGGCAGTGGAAAGGAGGGGAGAGTAAAATGGGAATAGAATCAGATCATTGTTAGCTTAGCATACTGCATTCAGTACTACTGTACCTTATTCTGGGATGGTGAAGTTGTAGTTTTGATTTGCTTTCCCAAATCTGTAAAAAGTGTTTTATGGGAGCTTGGGAAAAATTAGTTAGCACTGCTATATTATGAAACTGAATTATTCACTTATTTAAAGAATACTTAGGAATTATAAAAAGATACTGCAAAATAGTGCAGATACAAAATAGATGCCCTGATCCTTGTCATTGTTTCCCTGAACATGGTTCAAAGAAACCCAGTTAGTCTTTTCAGGATACTTGCCTACTTGTTTTCTCTACTAACATCAGGTAAGATTTATGTTGCTAATAGCAAACAACAAATGCTGAGTGATGCAGGGAAATATCCAACACTGCTTTCTCAGAACTTGTAAAATCTAACAAAATTTCCATTTTGCACGTAATTTTCTAGTCTTTCAATGATGCCTTATGTTGTCTCAGATCTCTCTTTAAAAATTTCAGTCTGATTTTAAGGTATTTTTATACTGAATTGAGATATTTGACAGAGGTTTTGTTTTGTATTGTTTTGTAAAAAACCACAAAAATTTTCATCTGCCAAAATCTAAGTTGTTGCTTAAACTTTTTTGATCATTTTCTGCAAGGCAAACCATATGTTATAGGCTGGCACTAGAATTTCTTTGGGTTTTTTCTTTGATACTATTTCTTGAGTCAGGCTATGCCTCCCTTTTGCAGTGGTAAGTCAGAATAGTAAATGGAAGAGAATGAGAGCCAGGACCTCTAATCCCCAATCTGACAGTTCTGGCTTTAGGCAAGTCACTTAAATTGTGTCTCCGATTCCCATAAAATGGGATAACATGTCTCTTGCTCATCAGTGTATTGTATGAATCGATTTACACTTCTAAGATTGTGCAGNTATTCAGAAAGATCAAAGCAAAAATGAATCTAAATATAAAGTTGCCACTTAGAGCAATATTGTCACAGGAATGCAAATTCACAAGTCAAGAAAATGGCCCAGGGTCATTTTTTACCTTAGGGTGTCTTGTCAAGAACCTGATAGGTAAAGGAGATATGTGTTGGAATTTAACAGACACTGGGGAAGGTGTGAGAGCAGCAGGCTCTCCATGCTCTGTGCTGTAACATTTGCATAACACTTGTGTCATTTTTGAGCCTGTAGATCTTGTGGCTTCTCCAGGGTAATTTTATCCCTGCTCTGGAGTATGTCCTCTGCTATAGGAGTTGTGTTTACACAACCCTGTCTGTACTACTGAAAGTACAGCTGGAGTGTGTCACAGACACAATGCAGGATGGCTGTTGGCAAGCTCTGACGGCAGGTTTTAAACGATGCCACAGCACTTTCACTGCATTTTGCTTAAATTTAAATTGTCTGGCCCTATGTTTACCTGTCTGGAACTCAGCAAAAATTCTGGATAGGTTGGGAAGAACTCATGAATCATTTAATTACCTTTTGTGAGCCAGACCAATGATGGGTACAGGCTGGACCATCTTATATAGGCAACTATGGCTGCAGATGCAATTGGAGCCAAACCCTGTTATCCCTGTAGTGTAGATGGAGCAAATGCCATCAGAACACCCCAAATACTAATCAGGCAAAATAACACTTCTGTAGGGAAATTGTCTATATCAGAAATTCTGATGAAGTCAAAACCTGCTGAGCAGTATATGTGATTTGAATTGAACAGGTGCAGCTTCATCAGTGAAACTTGGAAATGCAGAACAAGACAAAGCCTTAACCTGACTATTAGTTTTCAGAAAATATTCCCTGTGTGTATATTTTAAATGCTAATTTTAATCAGTGTAAGAGACATCTAAACTAGTCATGGAGCTGCAGTCCTCTTGAGAGCAATAGGATTTACAGTGTAGCCTGTTGTCTGATGAGCCTCCTCAGCAGTTGTATGAGGAGATGCTTAAATGAGAAAGTATTGTATTTTTTCAGCTTGTGACTTTGAAAAGGTTTCCAGCTGTTTCTCTGAATTTAAAATACTAAAAACTGTAAGTTTCTAAGTATTTGGGCATTTGCTGCTACAGAAATCTTTGCTTGTGGTACTCTGGGTTCAGGGCACTAATGTAACTCCTGGTCAGATAAAAGTAAGAAAACCTGGGAGTGGGAATAAAAAAGGAGTGTAAGGAAAGTAACAAATGTATGCCATTATACTGTATGGGAGACAGCAGTGTGCTACAGGAGAACAGCAAATGGCACTGTTTGCTGTGACGTGTGTGAAGAAAGCTTTCCTTTTATATGCCATCATTTTTATCTGCCTGTAATTCCTGCCAGCAGCCTGCATGGATTTATTTATTTATTACCTTAGAAAATATCACTCTGATCTGAATTATATTGGGGTTTTTTTTGTTGTTGTTGTTGTTTTCTTTTGTATTCTCAAGCAGGCAAATTGTAAGAGTGCCCACAAATAATATATACAAAGTTGTACTGTTTATTCTTTCTTCCTATCCATAAAAAGTTTCTTAAATTAGCATTACAGAATAATGTCAGCATCTATAGTTGTGGTCAAGGTAATTCTGACCAAACCCCTGCAGGCCTTGGTAGCCATATAACTGCACTATTCTTATGCTATAGAAATGATGTGGTTGAGAGCTCAAAAACCTCCCAGAGATGGTAGAGTGTTGTCAGTTCTTTGAGTAATGGATATATAACAGTCTGTGGTTTTTCAGGTAAAGACTGTGTGGTTTAAATACCCAGCAATATTCTGGAGATTTGGTCAGGAAAAGCTGTTTTGAAAATGTTTGTTAAGTGTAGGGACAGCTGAAAAACAAAAAACGAAAAAGCAAGAAAAGGCGAATAAATTCAGGAAAGATAGAATGATTGAAAATGAAGATGTTTAAAAATTTTTAAAGTCTTTTGTGACTAATGAAACTCTGGAGGATAATGTAATTCAGTTGAACGAGAAAGCATCATGAAATTGTGCCAACACTTTTGATTAGTTTTGAAATCAGTGTCTCTTCAGAGGGAAATCAGACAAAATTTGAAAAGTGGTAGTGTCTTTAATGAAACATTTTGACTCGTTTTTGTTTTGAACTTAGATTTCTATGTATGTGCAAGTACACTGTATTAGCGGAAAAAGGCATCAAAACCAAAAATGTTTCCATTGGAAAAATGAAATTTGTCTTTCACAACTTTGATTATGTGTGGAACTTTACAATTAAGTCAAAATTAATATTAAGGAAGTGAAGAGAAAGCAGGCTGAATGACAAATAACATGACAAGAGTCATAGTGGGTCTCAATATTCATTCTCTGACAAGGGCCAGCAACAGATGTTTGGAGAAGAGGAGGGAGGAGTAGAACTCAGAAAAAATTCCAGTCCTTCTAGAGGGAACACTGGCAGATTCCAGAGATTTGTGGTTCAGGAACTTCCTGCTTGAGAGTTATTCCCGGCTTTATAAGGGAGTAATAACTAGATGCTGTGGAATCTGAGTTTGTAGATTACTGTAAACTGGTTCAGATGGGTTCTGTTAGATCAATGCCTGCCTAGCGAAGGCTTGGTGCACAAGCATGTGTGTGAATTAACCTTTCCATTTGCAAAATGGTACACTCTTAGAGAGAAAAACAAGAGAGTTTGAATTGCTTTTTTGTTCCCAGAACTAACACTCCTTTCAAAATTCCTTGAGACAAAAGTATTCCTTACAAGAATGAGTAATAGTTTACCAGATTAATATGATCTGTAGTTACCACTTAGAAAGATGATGTCTGATTGACTTGATTCAAAGTAGACTGTTTGAAAACTTAAACTTTATTCAGTCTTGATGTAGATTAGCCAAATGATCAACAAATATTAAATATTTAAATTAAGAACATTATAAGTTCATTGTGGGAAAATATCCAGATATAAGACAGTGCAGGGGAAGCTTGAACACAGTTAAAAACTAGTAGAAGCCAAGAGGTTTTCTTCATTAAAAAGCATTCCTCAGTCAACATTTTATTATCTTTTCAACATCTTTTTTGCTGTGCAGAGCACGCTGGGGAGGTTCAGTGGTTTTGGGGATATTGTGATACTTACCAGATGATATTAAGTATAGCTGTCTTGTTAGTTAGGTCTTAGAATTGAAACTGTTTTCATTTTAAGTAATACAAAGAAAGAGTATAAAAGGTATAACAATTAATAATTCCAAGTATTGAATCTGTAGTTCCATTAACTATTGTCTGAAAAAGAAATACTATATGAATAGTTGAATGTTTAATGGCGAAGTTACTCATTGGAGCAGTAATAATTTTATTGCTTTTTGTAACACACAACTTCTGAGGACATTTTTATAGCTCTGAGACTATTTCTTAAAAAGAACCCAAACAGTGCAATCAGTGCTAGAGACAGTTACTAGCACTATTGTTTCTCTGTTAAGTTTATTTATGTGCTGTAATTGCCCTGTGCCTTGATATTTTGTATGCCAGACTGTTGCTGTTCACTCTGGATGTACGTGAAAGAGGGGAGTACGTGCTGAGTACATTTCTTAATAATCCTGAATAATTGGTGCTCATTTATTAAGCAGGCCCTGCCGCGATTGATGCCCAAGGGATGAGGAATGAGCTTCATGGGTGATGGGTGAATGCTTAGTACTGTGAAATGAAAATGTTTAATTCATGTCTATTACTTTTCCATTTACTTACATGAGAACTAGTGTAAAATAGAGCTGAAAACTTACTCAGTTTGGATTGCCTATGAACAGATTTATTCCAGGATTAATTACCTCACTTGCCTGCAGTTTTCTCTTCCCAATTTTATTGACACTGATGGGAGAATACTGTCATTTGGTTTCAGTTATACACAGGAGTTAATCAGCACAAGTGCTCTTAAGATCAGGCACTTTGTCTAGATGGAGGATACATAATTATTCACTTTGATGTGATGCTAATCTTCTCCTAATCTTTGCCCCTTCCAAAAATAGTATACAGAAGGAAGCACTTTAACTTTTTAGTGAGACATTTGCTATACTTTCGCTTTCCTTTTCCTGTTCTAATTTTGTCCGTCCTTCTCAGATTCCAGGCAATTTCCTAGGTACTTTTTTTTTTCTGCAACAATCTAACAAATTTGGATAACTTTTATTAAATAGTCAGAATCTGTTTGTTTAATCTCTTTGGGTTCTGTGTTCTATGGCATGGCTTCGTGTTCAGCCTCAAAGAACAATTTGTTTTCTAAGTTTCATTTTCATTGTCAATTTATTTCTAAAAACACAGGGTGATTTGGTTTTATCACTCTAATATTGATTATTCCATGAGCTTTAATGATATACTTAAGTAATACACTAGGTGCTCTAAAATACTGAGGAGGTGTCAGGAATATAAAATGAAACTGATTCTTATAAGTTACTCAGCTTTTCCATGCCAAAGAAGTGTGGAACTGTAATTTCTTCAAATAAGATGCTAAAAGTATAGGTATTTTTTTGAAGTTATGGGCAAATAAAGCCTCCTATATGTGTCTTCTATGGCATTAGGACAGTGTTCTGAGTAACTTTAAATTTGTGCTGGCTGACCTCAATAAGCACTGTTTTAATTTGAAAAAGCTGAGTAACCTCTTAAGGGACTCCTTGAAAAATGAAGAGCTTCAGCACTGTTTCAAATAATCTCACCATGGGCTACTTTGTTTGGCCACTGCAAGGGTTAATAGCAGTAATTGTTTGTAGGATCTCCAGGTTCTTTGCTGATTGATACCCATAATGGGGTTCCTGATTTACATAATCTCTGTACTGAGAAGCATTTTATTGACTCTTCTCTTAATGTAACCTAAAACCTTCCCAGTTCCCTTCATGAAACCACACCTGCAGCAGAAGACTTGTGCCTTGTTGCCAGCACAGCATGTGTGGAGTCTGCAGGTGACTCTGGCATTGTGCTGGACTCATTTCCATTACACTGGAAAGTTTGGTGTGATCAAGCTGTCATCCTCACCCTGAATGAAAGCTTGCTCTAAAGTTACTATTGCTGCATCATTTTTAATCCCTATGGTTTCAGCACTGCTGCAAGGTCATGTGGCAGATATTCAACAAAGGCTTGGAGCAAGTACAGAGACACAGGAGGTACCTGGCTCTGTCATAATTCTTTCATGTTGCAACACCTATTGTTAAAATGTTAATAAAAAGATTATTCCAGGTGTATTCAGATGTATTTAACTCATTTCTTAACAATTAATTAGGTTTTTTTACAGAAAAAATCAACTTCAAATGTACCAGCTGTAACATTGCTTTACAAATTACCTCTTTCAGCCATGACTTCATTTTATTCCTGGTTTAGTTTCACCTCATGTGGAAAAATTGGATTTAAACTCTGAAAATACTGCTGTCATTTTCTCACTTCTCGGTTGCATTCAGTTTGATGTTTTTAGGACATGATGTGATTGGAATGGGCCTGTTGAAAATGGCTTGTTTTGTGTCATCTTAACTCCATTTCAGGCTTCATCTGTGTGATTCCCCAATCTTTGGAACTGTTCATGCCATTTTTACACTGCTCCCTCCTTTTATCTCTTAATCACGAAACCTTGGCACATAAAGAAGTTTGCTTTCTCTATCTGTGCTCATAACGGCTGAAGGTACGATTATTTTTTTTTTTTTGTAGGAAACTCTGAATATTTAAAGGCAGAGCTTTTTAAGCGCTTGTTTAACTCATTGTATTGAAAGGTACTAACATTGGTTCCTACATTTCTATTGAGGGAAGAATAGGGAGGCTGTGCATAAATATCTTCAACAGTTTTGGGGCAGGAACTGAGCATTTAGGCAGACCCTGCAGCTTTGACAGCAACAGCAGGAGTGGTTTCATCACAAACTGAGAACAATTAATCCCGTGGTTTGGATGAACCTTTGCCTGTTGCTGCTTGTGCCTGCTTTTTGCTGTCTGTCTCTCCCCATTCTCTTCAGCAGTGCTGCAGCTCTCAAATCTTTAGTTACAGAAAATATTTGTCCTCTTAAATCTGCCTGGCAAGTGTGAAAGAGGAATTAGTGAATTTAATCAGTACTAGCAAGTTTAGCTTGTTTGGAGTGACAGAGTGGGTGCAGCTCCCCTCGAAGGAGCTCATGGTGAGTTGTCCTCCACCTGCAGAGGCAGGCAGTCCTGGGACCTGAGCTTGCAGGGAGAGAGTTTGGGCAGTTGGTTTGAGTCTGGAAATTTTGTTGGTTGGAACAGGTTGTGTTGAACTGCCTCTAGTTCAACTGCTGCATGGTATAGCTCTAAACATTACAAATATTTTCTGTAGAGGCTGTATTTTATAAGAATGTAGGAAAATCCATAAGTAAGAATCTCTAGTCAAATAGAGATTGAAGACAAAATGGGAATAGATTGAATATGGAACTTTAACTCTCATGAGAAATACAGGAAATGCATCATAAAACTATGAAGAGATGAGCTGTGCAAAGATGAAAGCCATAAAAAGACTCTGTGGGAAGAAAAACAACAGAAAAGTAATAGGTGCACGGTCTGACTGTCAGAGGTGCTCAGCACTCCCATCAGTCACTGTCAGAAAGCTCATCACCTCCTCAGCATATCCAAAGCCACCAGAAGCAGTAAAAGATGGACACAATTTTGGTCCTAATTTTCAAAAAATCAAAGAACATGAAAAATAGTACCAAGTCAGGCGTCTTGCTGTCTGCTGCATGTAAAATGCCTGGCACGTTGCTACATGAAACCTGCCACATGTGTACTTCCAGGGCTTACAAATTTAAGAGAACACTCTTCCTTTGATAAGTTTACCACATACAACAATATCACTTCATAGTTTGGGAATGAACATCATCTGACTTCTCACAAAGATAGGAAAAGCAAAATTGGAGTCTTTTGAAACAGATTAAAGCAAACTAAATGAAAGCATTTCCCTCAATTTACAGGCTTGAAGGAGAAAAGGTGGTGTCAGCAAACAGCATAAGTATATTGCTAGATTTTTCTTACTTGTACAAAAGTTGTCTTGTCACTGAAAAAAATAACTTTTTAGGGCATTGGTAATAAAATTGAGAACTGCAGCGAAAGTAAAATATTTTATATCATTGCAGAATAAAAAAGCTATTAAGAAATATATGTGCAAGGAAGACATTAATTTTACCACTAGTACCTCAAGACTGATTATTCAATTTTCTCCCATTTCTGGGAACAGTACAAAAAAAAAGACAGGACTTCTTCGATGTAAATGAAAAATGAGTGAAGATGAATTAATATAAATTGTAATTCATATAACTGCTGTAGACTATTCAGTAGAAAACACTTTTGTATCAGAAGTGCAGCTAATGCTGTAGTTCTGCATGGAATTTTGTTACTCATTTCAGCTGTATAAGTCAAAATATTATTTAGACCTTACTCCTGTGAGGAACTTAATGTCTTTCTGCAATATATAGAATGTCTTTGGAGACATTTTACAACTTGAACTGAGCTCAGAGCGAATAAGGGGTTAGTATTCAAACAAATAGAGGAGTCATTCATCAATAGAATCCATTATCTAAGATCTAATAAAATTGGGGGAAGAGAAAATTATCAGGATACTAAGTACTGATCATAGGGGTCAGACTTCAGACCAGCTTCATGCAGAGCAGCCCTGGCAGCTGCAGGGCTCAGGCTCTGGGAGTCACCTTGTTCCTGCAGGTGATCAGAGCTCTCCAAAAGGGAAAGAACTGGGAAGTACCTTCATGTCTGCATGCACTGATCTGCTTTTGTGCGGGTTCTGTAAGGTAAACACTGAAATATTTTGATTACAGAAAAAGCGGTTATAGGAAGCCAAGGGGAGCACACTGAACTTGAAAATAGGCATTATGAAGGTATTTGTTTTTTCAGTCAGCTTGAGCTGGTAATGGAAATGTTCATGTAATATTAATCAGGATATTAGCTTCTGCCATTAGACTAGAAATGCACATTTGAGGAATGAGTTTATTTTCCTAAATGTAACTGTCATTGATGAAGAACTAAAGGTCTTTTTAAAATAGAAGAAAAAAAGCATTAAATCCATTACTTGTTAAAACAAATATTTTTTCCACTGCCTTTCCCTGATAGTTTTCAAGTTTCTACAGTAACTTCATGGAAAATCTGGCTTTTAAAGATGTGCCAAATCAGAATGGGATTTGGTGCTTGTTACATTGCTGGTAGTCATTCTTCCAGTACAGCAATTTCAGCAAATACTCATTTTAATCAGAGTAGACATATGAAAAAAAAACCTAGAGGAAATGAATAGGGTTGCACAGCCTGTCACCCCTATTTTAAGTCTCATGTCTGCAGGTCCAGATTTGCACTTAAAATTTTATTTGAATGGAATTGCTTTCAATTGCCCCAACATATTCAGCTGTTCTTCTGTGGTCATAAGTTTACTGATGTGATGTTTTGTAATGATATGTTGTACTTGCCTACCAAAATTAGGATTAGAAAGGCTGAATAGTTCCCTTCTATTCAAATCAGTTTGGTTTGACAGGTCCATAATTACTGTCTGTTTGCAAACAGTTGTAACTTTACCTTAATGAAGTTAAACTTTCTAATTTTTATGACGGGAACAGGCAGTGCGTGTTAAATCTTTGGAAGGCAAAATTAGACAAAATGAGTTTGGTTATGACTGAATTTATTTTCAGGTCTTGTTTATCCAGCTGAAATGTTCTTTTTAGCTGATGTTGTAGCACTATCTCAGGTAGGAAAATAAAGCTAGTCTGTCAGAAATTCTGTTACGAGACTGCTTAGGCCTAACTTAGTCAATCTTCCCAAAGTTTATACTATTTACTAATACAAATTCCATATTTTATATAGTGTTTTGCTTATGGACTCTTTTCAGCAAAAATTAGCTTCATGTGTATGTATACTCTGCACAATCAATTGGTAGAAAGTTTGATTGCCCATGAGAAAGAAATGCAGCAAAATGTTTGAATTTAAGTCGATTTAGCCTTAACTACCCGCAATTTCCCAGTTACACTGCCTGCCTCTGAAAGGGAGCTAAGCTATGTGCTTAAAGTCAATTTGCATTTCTTGGAAATGCTAAACACTGTTAATATATCTCCGCACGTAAATGCTTTGCTGTCTTGAGAACACATTGGCTGCTGGTGTCCCTCTAGAGCTGGATGCTGCTGCATATGTTTATCATAGTATGTAACCTTCTCCATTTGTTTATCATAGTATGTAACCTGCTGCACGCTTATTTTATAGGCTAAATCTACTTCCCCTGCAAGCACATGCACTCTACCAACAGCGGTGTCAGTGGGAGAACAGGCCTTGCTCCTGTTTTAACAGGCAGGCAGTGCCCTGTAGAAGGCTGCTAACCCAGATCTGCCAGCTTGGACTGTTCATCTCCTTCCTCCAGGCACAAGAACCCAGTTTAAAGTTAACCCAGTTTTAAGTTGTAAACAGCAGGTCTTTGCTCCCGTTTCATCCTGACTGAAATAAATGAACGCTTTTTGGATACTATTAGTGGTGCTTGCACAGGGAGATATTTCCCTTTGAACTTTAGAAATTACTCTCTTCAGAGCAAGTGTGAGCAAGCACCACCTATTTAAAGTCTTCCAGTGAATGAGTTTTTTTGCACAAAAAGCAAACTTAGGTAAGGCTGTGACTGACACAACCTCATGTCAGTCTTGTTTAACTGCTCCCCACAGACACCAGTGGGGAGTTCTTCACAAACCTTAATGTCATAATCTTGCTTTAAAACAAACACACAGGCCCTGAGTCCAAACATACATTAAATGTTAGTACACTGATAAAAAGGAGCCTGTGGTGATCTTGCTAAAAGCTATTCATAGGCAAATAAGTCGTGTTAAAAGCATAACTGTTTTATTGCACTCAGATGACTAGAACAGCTCCTAATAATGTTTCTGCAGAGATAAAATACAAACCAGAATTGTTATACCTAATGTGCCCATAAATTTGCATGACAAAAATTTTCCCCAACAGCAGGTATAATGAAAAAACATCCAGAAGAATGTAAAGACTATTTATTACTTCAGTGGGCTAAGCATAGATTTTGATGTGGCTTATTTCCATTTGTTTTATATTGGTGAAGACAGTGTAAGGGGACTCAGGAGAACAGTATAATTGATGTGTGATGCCTTTTTTGGCCTGGGAAGATGAAGTGGAGAAGAAATACTTTACAGCATAACTTTGTCTGTAAGATAGTTTGGAGAAATACCATTGATTACAAAATTATATTGAATGGCTTTTGATAATGCTTAAGATTGGACAAGTTTGAAAGAATGAGTTGCTGGGGAGATTTTGCATCTTTAACTTACAATTTTTGTCACAAGTATATCTGTCATTTGTCCCATTGACAATAGTCAATTATTTGAAACCAGAAGATTTATAGCCATGAACAAAAAATTAATTATACACTTTATAACTTGTGTGCATCACTATTGACTGAGTAGCTTTCCTGTAGCCTGGTAAAATCAGATGATGAAGTGGCTGGGTTTTCATTGTGTGTAGCACTGTGATTCAGCTAATTAACAGTGTTGTTCTTGTGGCCAACAAATGTGCAGCTCTCTCCCTCAAATACTGTACCAGAGAGTAGTTAGTTGACTTTATTGCTAGGATCAGGCTGTGTGATGGAGAGCTGATTTGTGCAATATTCTGACTTTTCCATTTAATTGTACTGCCCAAAACCCAGGGTTATGACTTTCACAGAAGACAGAAGAGGCAGGGGGGAAAAAATCCATAGAAATCCCTCCATAGAATCATGCTGTGTTATCTATTCAAATGCTGTTTGTATGGGATTTTATTCACGCTGTGTCACCTGGACTAAGGCTGTTTGGACAGAGAACTATGTATTTAAATCAGTTTTGCTTTATCTTGTCCATAGTATCATGGGTATGAAGTTTGAAACATGAAAAAGCAGTAATGCTCTGTAAATGGCAAAACAGCCCCACCAGCCAATCTTGTTTCTTATCCAAAGAGAGCAAAAATACTATTGTCACTTGGTTATTTCAGTCTGGGGTAACTGCAAGCAGATGGTAATTTAAATGACACTAATATAATCACAAGATCCAATAAAATTAGATTCTGCCATTGTAATTGAAGTAGATAAGGCACTGCAAGCTCTGTGTAGTGTAAGAGAATCATGATATGCAGCACAGGAGGGGATCTTTGTCTTACTCTAAAGACCCATAATACAAGACTTTTTTTGCCATGCAACTACAAACCTGAGTCAGGGGAGACTTGGCCTCTCTAGGAACAAAAATGTTGCAGAAATATGACAACCTTACAGAATAATAATCATAATGATAGGGATATAGATGTGTGTGTGTATCAAGAGCTTTAAGTGGTTAATGTTTGTTTCTTTGCTATTAAAGCCCATACAGAAGTCAGTTTAACCAGTGGAAAAAGCTGCTGAAAAGCACTGCTATCCTTTTCCTAGGCTTCTGTTGCAAGTATAAATTGCAGTATAAAGATTTGAAGGTTGGTGTTTCAATACCAAGTCTGACATTCCTCCTAAACAGAGACCACCTTACTCCTCTGGTCCACTGTAAATCCCACAATGACAAAAGGAAAGAGAAGACACTTAACTATGAAGCTCGGTATTTATGTTTTCATTTACCATATACTGAAATTCACCATTTTCATTACATGAAAATACAGAATTGTTGCTTAGGTTTTGGATAGTTGCCATCCATGCTGCTTGTCAGCACTGGCAAAGCTACTTAGGCAGAGCTGGGGCTGGTAAAGTGCTTTTAAGGCACTTTAAATCAAAAGTTCAATTTTGCAGCATTTTGAAAGCTCCAATTGAAACACATATATATATATTTGTCTCTACCCAAATATACTACAAGTCACAAATGCAAGCAAATAGTAGGTATTACTTAAATTGTTGCCAACAGACTAAAGTGTTTTCTTGATGAAAGAGACAGTTCAGATTGAAATGAAATCAAGGTCATGCCATATACTGCTAATGTTTAAAAAAGAGTGCCTATTTTGGCCTCTTATTTAAACCTATAGGAAGATTTCTTGTTTTGTTATTTAAAAGTGACTTTGCAGAGTTTTCTCAATAGATTTTATGTTTAGGTTCTGCTAATATTTATTTGTTAATGTATGCAGAGATCCTGAAGTTGTGACAAACATGTATCAGGATGACAAAAGCTCATTAGCCTTTATCATAGCCAAAGCTGAACCTCTGAAGTGATAATTCAAACTGGTGTTTAAAATGCTAGCAAAATTGAGATTATGCCTGAGGACAATCCCTCTATAGTCTGCTTTTTTGTTCACTGCTAGTAATTCACAGACTCCTGAGACTCCCTGTCTCTCTGTTTATCTTTGTGTGAGATTTGCAACTACACAGTGTTCTGCAATGTCAAATCGTAAGGTGAGGAGACTGGAAAAGGTAATTTTTATGCAATTCATCAGCATCTCCCCCTGTGTTTCTGGCCTTTTTGCACCAAGTTCTTTTAGATTTTTTCTTCCCCATTTTTTACTGCTGTAAGTGTGACTTTACCATATTTTATGGTGCTGAATTTTCATGATCCAACATCTGTTCTGAAGTAATAAGAATGCTGCAAAAAGTCTCTTAATTCATTAATAGAGATTTCAATCAAAAGATAATATATTTGATTTAGTATGCTCTAAAAAAAGCTGGAAGGTAATTTTATGTTTCTTTATCTGTGCAAATATTTAAATTATATGTTTTTGCTTATATATTCATGTTGTTTGTCCTGTGATTTAAATAGTGTAAAGTGGTTGCCTAACTAGTGTTTTCCTTAGCTATGGTCATGAGAATTCTCCCTAAAATGAGCTAATAGCTCTAATGAAAGTAATTTATAAGGCAATGTTTATTAAAAAATTAAAATATTTTTAAAAATATGTCAGTTAAAAACCCCAAAAACATGGGAATTTCGTGCCCATCTATCATCCCTCTTCCTCTTCTATTCCACAGTCCTGCCATAGTACAGGTGTAATACTCTGCCACTGGCCCTACTTTGAAAGGAAATATTGAACACCTGCTTGAAAGGAGATTTGTCAAAAAACCCCCCACCAAACCAATAAACCCCAAACACTTTCCCTTACCCCCATCCCCAGTACATGGAGCCACTCTGTGCTTTGAAGAGGCTTGGTGTCCATGGTGTGGCATCCTGATGCCATCGGTTTGCATTGAGGGTTTCTTAACGCAGTTGGGGTTTCTTAAATTGCAGAGGCTGGGGAAGTAACTCGTGCCAGTTTAGAGATGGTTGTTGAATGCGATTTTACAGTTACTGTTCTCACCATTTTACAAAATCCCACTGAGATTAATTAGTGCGAGGGATAAAACAGGGCAGAGAAGACTTACAAAGCTCCCAGCACTGCATTCAGTATTGATGGCTAAAAGTATTGTCTTCCCCACCAGGGGAATCGATGCAATTTGTCTGAACACTCGGTGTTTGTAACGTCTTTGGGTTGTTTTTTGCAGGAGCTGGGCTCTCGCTTGAACAGACAGTAAATACCTGATGCAACTGTCAGGGTGGGTTTGTCAGTTTAGCATTGTCAATGCAACTGTTTAAGTAATGCAGCACCCTGCAGAATCATTCCTCTCTGCTTCTTTGCCTAAGACTCCCTCAGCTGCAGTTCTCCTTCAGATGCTGTGGTATTTAGTAGGGAAAAAGTCCTTTTTCCTCTCCTTTCCCAGACAAATGCAGGTAGATGGTTAATCCTGCTGCCAGAAGGTGCCTTGCATGGTTTGAAAACTGGGCTACAAGATGATACAAATAGAATATCTCATTATTCTGATATGACAAACTTTGTTATTCCAGCAGGTGGGTTCTTATCCTTTATTTTAATATGTAATTACTGATGCAGGTGAAGGGCTCTGGCATACTGGCAGTGGAGGCCATCAGTATTGTAGAGGGTTTTTTAAACAGATAAGTAGATTTTCCCACACTGAGCTTCAAGACTATTGGACCACTAGGTCTGTGCCCTGGAGGCTCTTGCATCACTTGTGAACCTTGCAGCATACTTCATGAATGAGGTTAATTTCTGGGATTCTGCCTGAAGTTCAGCATGTGTTGAAATGTGTCACCAAAGCTTTCTGCTTAGTTTGTGCTAGATCTTATGTTGCCTCCTCAAAGTTTCTGCAGAACTCAAACCACCCCCAGGCATGAGAGGAACAGTTAAGGTTTCGTTGGTATTGTCACTGAATAATATTGGAATTTAGACCAAAATCTCTCATTTGTTTAACCTGGTTTCCATGGCATGAGCTGTGTCACGACACAGCCTTTTCACCATCTGGGGGTTTTGGGGCCAGTATTCATTCTTTTGTAGTTACTAGTTGTTCAATTAACTAGGCATTGTGTGCACCTTTCTTCTACTGGCCCTCTTTTGATCAATAAATGTGTTCTGTTGCTTTTTCTTGCTTATATAAAGACTTTCTGGATCTGTTCTCTGTGTGTCTTTGACTAGAGCAGCCAGGATGATTTGTTTGTTTCTGTATTGTTGGAATTGGAACTGTAACACTCTTAACTTTTAATTGTTGCCCCTCCTGTAACTCAGAGGTGGAGGGGCAACAATTAAAAAAAAACAAATCAGTGCCCAAAAAGTCATTGATTATATGCTGGGTTTTGAAAACAGTGATTTTAGTTTATAACTTCTATTTTCCTCTCAAAGATCACAAAGGGCGCGATAGTCCATTTGGTTTCTGGAAGCTGGGGAGGTTGTCTTCCTTTCCATTACTTTGCTCATACAAACAAGTTGTCTTGCATAAGTAGAATAAAATACTCATTTTTAACCAAACTTTTTACCTAGAGTTTGGGCTATACAATACAATATTCTTCATTATATGTGATTATGTGCTTGCTTTATGATTATGTATTAATGGCGATCTGTGTTAATTTCTTGAACTTTTACACAAGAATTTTGAATTTTGAGGCACTCTTTTTTTTTTCTTTTTGTCCACTTTTCCTTGTAGCACCCTGCCCTTGAAATATCCCACAGGGACAAGTTAAAAATGTCAGATGAATTCCCCTCTTGCTGCTAACATATCATGAGACATATAATTGCATTCCAAGTGCTGTTTAAAATCTGACAGAGATAAATTTAAGCTGGTGGTACAGTATAATAACAACAGAACTAGACAGATGCTAAACAAATAAAGTGAAAAAAGTTTCAGAGACTGCTCTGAATAGCATCAAGGTTTTGCCAGTTTGCAGTTTCCCTTATTGTACTCCTTACTGTCTTTCTATTGCTCATTCAAAAATTTCCAAGTTTACCTAGGATGAGACTCAGTCGCACAAGGCACGTGGATGAGACTGTCCCAGAATCCAAACACAGGCCATTAAATACACACCGTACACGTACCTCACTGGCAGAGCTGTGCTGTGTAATGCTGATACTGTAAGATATGAGCACTTTGCTTTCACAGCACCTCCAATGAAGCCTGTGCTGGTGGGTCCTTTAAATCCATCTTCTCTCTTTAATGATTCAGCTGGCACTGGTATTGATGACTGGACGGTTGAAGTGAATTATTAGTATAGATTGAGCACAACTAAAGGAAATGTTTTAATAAATTTGCAATTAAGTCTTACATGTCCGTTTTGTCATGCTTTCACCAAATAAATATTATGCTTTAACGTTCTGTTATGGTTAATATGAGTTCCAACATTTTTGCAAACAATCCAGAAGAAATGTCTGCTTCAGATGTTAAATCTTGTTTTATGTAAGAAGCGATACTGAAACACTTAAAAGTAGGTAGAATCTGAACAAAATAGGGAAGAGCTTTTTTTTAAATGTTTCTAAAAGTCAAAATGCTTTGTTTCAGCTTTAATGTGAAAGATTTGGCTTAAAACTTAGTTATGGTACAAGAATGCTGTGAATGGAGACATTGTAAATACAAAGAGAATATTTGATTGTGAGCACAGATCTGTGACCTTCAGCAAGAGCTGAAAATGGTTTGCTGTCCTCTGCCTCAGGTGGGGCTCCTGTGCCACACCTCAGAGTCTGGGTGGGCACCACCAGTGACCCCCTCCACTGCTTTGCTGGGTAATATTTCCACCAATATTTATACCAAAGAAAGTAAGTGTAAACATAAACAGTTTCTTCACACAATATATGTCTGAATAGTAATTATTTATAAAAAAAATATTCAACTATTTCTGTCTAATAAGATGATATCAAGAGTTCTGAAAGGACTTATTTTGTTGTAACTTGCTCCAGGCAGCGCACTGGCCTTGGGTGCCAATTAAAATTCCCTGGTAGAAGGCAGGGACTGAAACCAACTCGGTGGTGTGTGGTGGGTCACCATAGAGTGAAATACTGCGTTAAGAGTGTTATCAACTCCTTTCTCACTCATTTGGGTTTGAGGCTTTATCACTGAAACCTTTTCCCCTCTGTGATGTTTTTCTGCCTTTTTCCAAAGAAAAAAGGCATTTCCCCTGCCCTTCCTCCCTCCCAAATCGTGCTTTAGGTTTAATTGTAAATTTTACTGCTAGGGTACTCCAGCCATTTCAACACTCTCAACCTCAATCTCATTGTGTCACAGCAGCACCAAATTATTTTGTCAGTTTGTATTTTAATGAGAGCTAGGATCTGGTTGAAATTGGAATTAGCTGCTGTAGTTCATGGCATTCAATTTTCCTAGTCCCCGCCTCATCAAAATATGCACCAAGCTGCTTCTTTCAAACTTGCACTTTACTACTTGGAGCATTTATATGAATAGCAATGTGGCTATTTCAGGGATGAACAGAATTTATAACTTCTGTGGAGGAGGGTGCTTTTTCACACATTTTAAATTCACTTATGGACATCAGCACCATGAAGTGCTTTCTGTCCTCTACTGTGAAACAACGTGAAACTAGTGGCCACCTTATCTGCTTGAACAGCTCATTTTTCTTTCTCCCATGCCCTTACTACCACTACTGTATTTCTCCCACCCTATTCCAATTTTGCTTATTCTGTCACTTTTTCTTTGTCTGTGTTCTCTGCCCTAGAGCCTCGAGCTACCCTGCAGAGCTGGTTCAAAAGCTGTCAATTCAGCAAAGCAAAAAAGCACAAGGCAAGCTAGATCCAATTGTTAATTACAGGATGAGTTGTCAGGATTTGTGAACTCCTGCAGATGATGAAAGAGAAAATTACACTTAAAATCCAGGTGGAAGCCAGAATGTTCCAAGAAAATGTTCTGTATTTAAGAAACAGGAATCCAGAAATAGCTACCAAAACAAGTTGGGAGACCCCATGTTCCACATTTTTCTTTGTTTCCTTTATTCTCTTAGCCTAAAAGCCCAGCCCCATAGAGTAAGCTGATGGTTATCTATACACACAGGATTTCTTTCTGAATCACTGGACATGCACAAACAATGGGTTTTTCAAATACCCAAAATGCATTTTTTTCACTCTAAAGTTTATTTCGTGAACATTGATGATATTACATTGTTAAACAGATATTTAAGAGTATATTTAAAGAAAAAGGTAAATATATTATAATATTGAATGCTTATTACATTTAATTCTAAATTTTATGAACCATCTTAGGTATGATTTGTAGAATGAACTGTATCAGGACAATATAAAATTATTTATTTTATAAATCAAACAATCAATATTTTTTTATTGTTTTGCATGAAATGATTGGAAAATTTTGTTTGTGTTGGTGGTTTTGTTTTAGTATTTGAGACATTTAAAGGTGTTACACAGGCTCAAAAGGTATTTTTCTATTTCACTGTAATAAAATATGAGGAATCTTCTCACTGAATGGTTACTGGTAAATCACAGCAGCCTTTACATAGAAATCTGCTTTCTTCTGAGGCATTTTTCTAATCTTTGAAAATGTCTTTCCTGTGGGATAATATGTTGCTACTTCAATAGTTCCACAGAAGTAAAAGCCATGGCAAATAAGAGCTCTGTGATTATGTTATGTGCTTGCGGGTTATCTTATAGCAGTGCAATCCATTCTGAGGAAAGGACAGTGTGTAACTATAAATTGAGACTGAATTAATCCACAGGTCTTTTCTGTCGTGCTTTGTTTTCTGAATAAATACTGAAACAAGTGAAAACCAGATTGTTTTTATCACAGCTGTGAAATAGATTTGCTCTGTGATCAAAACCGCTTTAGTCTGATTTTTTCTTTTCCATTTTGCATTGGATGAGGCAGAGAAGGAACAGCTGTGGCCTGTTTGGGACAGGGCTCCCAGCCAAGTGCCAACTGTGTAGGTACAGCCAGGCACAGCCAGCAATACACCTGTGCATTGCAAACAGAAACGTGTGTGGAAGCTGGGGAGAAAGGAGTCACTGGGATTCTGAGTACATCCAGATGCCCAGTAACACTGCAGTTGCAGGGCTTTTGTGGGTTGCTCTGCTCTGTGGAGCCCAGGTCAGCCTCCCGGCCAATTCAGACTCCCCCAGTGCTGTGTCAGCCTTGCCCTTGGAGCTGGGAAGGTGACAACCTGTGATACACTGCATAGAGCAGCTGTAGCAGACTACTTTAAAACATCCCTAAGAGCACTCTTATTCGAAAAAGATAATTTTAACTGTGTATAAGACTCTTGCATGATTACAATGGAAGTCTCTTTTTTGTGTACTGTACACTTTGCAATTTGCAAAAAAAGCTCCCTATCAAGTATTTGTGAAGAGCATGGCATTAACAAAAATGAAGCTTATAATTAAATAGAATGCCTAAACTTTTTTTTCTCTGAGTCTCTGTGACTGGATGTAAAGGCACAGTGCTACCTTTCAAAAGTTGCAGCACCTCTTAGTAAAGAATAAACTGATTTGCTGTGCTGGTTTTGGCTGAAATGGAGTTAATTTTCTTCACAGTAGCTGGTGTGGGGCTATGGTTTAAAGTTATGCTGGAAACGGTTTGATAATGCAGCGATGTTTTGGTTATTGCTGAGCAGGGATTACACAGTCAAGGCCTTTTCTGCTCCTCGGCCCCCCCCCCTGCCCCCCCCTAAAGAAGCCTGGGAGCGCACAAGGAGCTGGGAAGGGACACAGCAGGGACAGCTGACCCCAGCTGACCCAAGGGATATCCCAGACCATATGGCTTCGTGCTCAGTGTATAAACCGTGGGGAAGGTTTTCGGAGAGCGCGGGCTGCTGCCCGGGGACTGGCTGGACATCGGTCAGCCAGTGCTGAGCAATTTTTCTTTGCATCACTTGCCTTTCTTGGATTTTATTTCTGGTTTCGTACTTTTTCCTTTTTGTTACAATTTATTGTTTGGTTTCGGGGTTTTTTTTTGGGGGGGTGGGTTTTTTAAATTATTGTTTCTATTATTAAACTGTTCTTATCTCAACCCATGAGTTTTCTTGCTTTTACCCTTCTAATTCCCTCCCCCACCCTGCCAAGGCAGTGAGTGAGAAGCTGTGTGGGGCTTAGTTTCTGGCTGGGGATAAACTACGACACTTGGAATTACTAATTCTACCTTAGATTTGTCATACTTGATTCTTTGTAGGCAAATTGTATTTTCAAACCAGCCTCTAACTGAGGTAATTAGAATAATTAGAGTTCACTGAACTACAACTGCAATTTTATGTGAGTATACAGTTGTAAAAATTTCCCTAGAATAATTTTAATAATGACCATTTGATACCTACATAAAACTTCCTTTCTTATCAAGAAAGAAGTAAAATAGACTGAGGTGAAGAAGGCACTTTCAGCAAATAAATCAACATAACTGAAGAATTAAATCAATGACAGTTAAGCTATTAAGTGTTAATTCATTACCTGTGTTTGTATTTAAGTTTGTGAAAATGTGTTTGTGACTGTACACTTGCAATTACAGACTAAAAGCAAGGATCTGCCTTTATAAAAAGAAAAATTCATTGTTTCTTAAAATTCTGCCTGCTGTACAAAATTTCCTAAATTTGTCCATAGTAGCTGAGAAATGAACGTCTCCTTCAGAAAGGAACAATGTTCAGCAAATGACCTTCATCATTAGTCATCCATATCTGTTTGGCACTGCCGACTGCCAAAAGAGAAACAATTTCCTGAGTGAAAAGATGGGCAAAATGAGATTAACATTTGCCCCTTCACAAGTCACTTAAGGCCAGCTGCCTCCTCTACAAACCGAAAAGTCTCTGGGAACCCAGTGATCGTTTGATTCCAGGAAAACTGGAGCTGCTGTGCTGTAAAGTTCCTATCTGGAATTCAGCCCTGGTTTCCAAATGAGCACCAACAACAATAAAGTCTTCTGAAGATCATTATGACAAGCCCTGCAAAATGCTTTTTGAAAAGGAAATATGTGCTGCTAAGAGTTATCATCTGGTTTCAGTGCAAACTGTCACTCCCAGATTTTCTTTCCCTTGATTCTGTAAGGCATAGCAGATCTGACACCTTCAGAATCAGGGGAGGAGTGATACTATTGAAGCCTTATAACTCTTTATCGGTGGCAGCAAAATCTTACAAATTTAGAACAAATGGCTCTAATGCATTGTGAGGTGAAATTAAAAGGCTTTTTCTTATTCTTCTGAGTAAAATAGAAACAATAACTGTAAAATACAGAGAAATAACATAGAATGCTTTATGACAAGTCAGCACAAGGAGCTGGGTTTCTTTGCTGCCTTCCAGGCATTTTTAGGATGTATGGAAGTATCAGAAGAATAAGTTATTTTTATAGTTTTTTACCTGTGGGAGACTGAATCCTGCAAGGTCACAAGGTAAAAGATTGTTGGAAAGTAATTAATAGCTTTAAGAATTATTTTGCATCCTGGTCAAAAATTAGAGAAATCTATATCCTCTAAATTTCACAGTACGCAGTAAAAAACCCAAAACAAAATATCTTGGTGTTTAGAGGAGAAGTTTTTGTTCGGTTGTTGTTTTAATGAATAAAGTTGTTGTGTCTTTTTTTCTTTTGGGACCGTGTCCTGAGCTGTGGCTTTCAATATTAGGTCACAGTACTTCTCTTGGCTTAAAATTCCTATGCCACCCATATAGGTTTTTTAGTGCCTTCTGTTATAATAGATTTGATCCAAGACTCATTGGAAATAAGGAATTACTTTTCATTGACTTAATTTGTTTAACTACAGAGTCAGAATTACTCAGGCTAGAAGTCAAAGTAATGAATGGGACTAAATCTTTTTCAATCCTTTTGAATGTTACTGAATTCTATGGAGTAAGAATTTTAAATGGCTTGTTGTCTTCACAGTAAAGTTCATGTTTTATGCCTTTATCTGGCTGGAATTGTGATTTTTGTCCGATAAATCACTTTTAATAAAAAAATTTTTAGCTTGAACCAACTTGGAATACAAATAAAAATGTCCATTTCTCTGTTTTAAAATTAAGGGAAATGGTCTTTACTAACTTGATAAGCACATATAAGGGAGGACGTGTGGATCTCTGTATGACCTTCAGATTTTTAGCGTCAGAGCTCCAGTATGTCCCTAGATTATAACCAGCCCCAAAATCTTCCCTTCATTCACCTTCATGTAGATGGCAGAAGACATGAGGAAGAAGGAAGCATAACTGTGCAAGATAAACAACCTTTTATTTTTTAAAACCGGGGTCCCCAAATGCCATTGAGCAACACAAATCTCAGCTGAAACCCTCCTGAGCTGTCAGCCCTGCTGGGCCCCGTCGCAGCTGTGATGCCTCTGGTGCCAGCCTTTCCACTCCAGCCCAGCTGAGTACACACTGCAAGGTGAAAAAGACCAAAGTTTGCCCAGGTAAGAAATATGTAGAACTGCTTCCTATTTTATGCCTTTAGAGTAAAGATGAAATGGGGCAGAAAAGACAGATACTCTACCACAAAGATGTGCTCCAGAGGAAACTGGCGTATGAAACATGGTTTCATTTGTTCCAGTTTCTGATCCAAGTCTTACTTAGTTTCCCCTTATTTGCAACCCTATCAAGGCTTCAACATAGGTAATAGAATGGAAATATAATGCTGAATTTCCATCTGCTGTCTGTGCACTGTTAATCGTGGTTAGAAATAGCTGCAGCCGTGCAAGGTGTGAGTGGTTACTCTGCCCACACAGCCCAACGTGACCGGCACAGATGACAGAGCCTGACAGGACAGTTCAGCTGCTGGAGCCTTGGTTTCATTTACACCACAGAATTACTTTTGATTAATGCAGGTACTGATTTGCATGTATTATGCAGGCTCTGTATAAAGTCAGGGCCTCTCTATTGCCTGAAGTAGGCTCCCAGTGTATGCACCTGCACTTTGCACTGAAAGGGAAACCAGCAGCAGGAGGGATGATCCACTGGGACAAGCTTTGGTGCTGCTCCTGGCACAGAAAGGTGACTCCAGCCTCACTGACTTCGCTGAAGTATTTCTAGCCTGACTGGAGACTTGATCAGCGGCACACTGGGGCTGCTGTACTGTTCTACAGAGTGTAGGGGACATGAGTGAACATTTTAGTGATGAAAACATCAGCCCTTTCTTTTCCTTACCTACTCTTGATGGAACAAAGTGTCTGTGCTTCATTTCCCAGTTACAAGGCAGAGGTTCAACACCAACTCGTCCTTTCCTTTATTTAGCACACCTTTTTCTTTCATGGCTTGGACTGCCCTTTGGGATATGCAGATGCTGGAAGAAAAATCAATGATAGCGATCACCGGCGTTCTACTTAAAACTTATATTTGTCTTTGTAAGATCTGCTGATTGCTGCTTTTGTGATGCTTTCAGAATCTTCCTTTTCTCTCTGCAGCTGTACCAAATCAATGGTGAAACGAGCAGGGTACAGGTTTATAGTCCTATTGACTTTGTTCTTTTACAGGACATCTTTACTCTGAATGCAAACTCTTGTTCCTACAATATAATTTGGATCACAAAATCCTTTTTATTTTTTTCTTGTTCTTGAGCCAGCAGTCGTTTTCTTGGGTACTCCCCTTGAAGGTTTTCCTGAATGGAAAGTCACAGACTCTCAGTGGAAGGCTCATTTTAAAGGCAGTGCAAAGCAAGTGGGATGCTGGCTTTACCAGTAAGTAACCTCAGAAAAATATATTCCTTAGGTTCGCCATTGAGCTAAAAAGGAATGTATTACCTTCACAGGTGAACTCAGCTCTCCAGCACTGAGAAACTTCATCTTTCTAGATGAGAAAGTTATTCTGAAGGATTTGTAGTCATATTTTTTTCTTATTCTGATAACATATATTTTCTGTTTTCCTACTTCATTAATTTGTTCCAATTTATCCCCTCCTAAGGCACTTTTTATAATCTTCTCCTAATATATATTTACATGCTGCAGGCCTTTATGGATGGCTGTCTAGTCACAGTTTTGCTGTCATATAAACAAACAATCTTTTTTCATTTGAGACCTTGATTAGCCTCTCCATAATTTTCTTCGTTTTATTATCCAAGTCCATTTTGCCTCTGTCCTTCTTTCAGTGGTGTGCAAAGATTACAAAACAGCCTAAGAGTCGCAGGCTCACACAAGCCGCAGATTCTTTCCTTCATGGGTACTGACTGGTTCTGGTCAGTGTCCTGAGTGTTGCTCAAGTGGCAAAGAGACATTCAACTTTGCAAATAAGTTTGAGATTCCTTACTGATCCTCTCCACAGTGCATGAATCCATGTAGAAATATTTTTATGAATATATAAAATTGTATACTATTAAGATAAGGTAAATCCTACAGATATGAAAACACTGACCTGCTCACAAAATAATTATAAAAAGATGTTTCTAGGCATTGATGTAGTCTCTAACTTTTCTCTCTACTTCTAGGTAAAATTTTTGCTTGTAAATACACTCAATAGATGCAATTTTGCTTTTAGAAA
The DNA here is from genome assembly GCA_013397115.1 of Edolisoma coerulescens. NCBI lineage: Eukaryota > Metazoa > Chordata > Aves > Passeriformes > Campephagidae > Edolisoma > Edolisoma coerulescens. The sequence continues at coordinate 174,363 of VWZW01003319.1, forward strand.
AGACAGCTATCATGCTTATGCATGGCGTAGGACCAGCTGAAACACAAACAACACCATTCTCTGACATTAATTCTGAGTTAAGAATTATGTTTAACTGAACTTCATTCAACACAAAATTGCAAAATGAGAGATTTACAGATTTCATCTTGCTCAAATGTTAGAAACCATTGGATAGCTCAATACTGTCATGTAGGGTGAAAACATTTCTTAGTAGAAGTAAAAACTCATCAGAATAACAATATAAAACCTGATTTATCAGTTTGACATCTGCCCTGTGTTTTGCTTTATGAAGCACTTAATTAGATCTGCTATTGCTGTAAATCTTCCTTGTAACAGTATGTGTAATTTGTTCAAAGTAGTTCCCAAATTTATTAATGCCTTCCGTTCAGCTGCCTCTCTGTATCAGTCATAGTGGAGAAATCCATGACTTTGTCTAAAGTAATTATTTAGTTTAAAATCAATTTCACTGAACAAGTTGGGAATATAATTGCAAAGAGAAATACTTATATATGATCTGTCAGGAGAGGACTTGGAGCAGTGCTGTACAAATCTCAGAAATGAAGAAGCAGCCTCCTTAGCCTGAGCCAGTTCTGCCCTCAGTCTCCTGACTCTGATCTGACACAATAATTGATTGATGTCGATTGCATTTCACATTGGGAAAGGAAATTTAATTGAAGGAATGGTAAAACCCATCCAAATGGACAATTAGGCTTGTGGTAGATGATAATCCTAAATGAAGGGCTCTAAAGATGCATTTTCATAAGCAACTTGTGATCTCTTGGTATACGAAAGCATGTATAAACAGCAATGTTGGTGTGTTGAATCACTTTATTTCTGACATTAATCAGTGAGAAAAATCCAGTAAAATTAATTGTCTTGACCTTTCTTATTGCTTCTAAAATTTCTTAGTGATACATTTTACAATTAAGACTGTCTTCAACATTTCTTTATTGAGGTAATTTCAAGGTCTCTATACCAATGAGCCATAAATTATTAGTGCATTAACTTTGATTTTAAACATTGTGAGACATTTTGTTTGGACCATATGTGAGTTCCCTCCTATTTCTGGTGCATTTTGTGCCTAATTAAATTGCAATGATACGGTTGGAAATAAACTAAGTGTCCTATAGATCTCTTGAGCAAAAGACAGAAGGAATTTATATATATTTTAAGCCCTTTATACTCTTTTAGTTTAATTGCTGCCTGAAGAGCTTACTTGGTGTTTGAAATGTACCTGTCTTGTAGAAATCAGCAGCAGAAATTGGCCAAAGTGTGGGGATCCACCTGTGGATTTCACATAGGAGAAACGCAGTATCCTCACGTCTAATAAACCCCTACTCCGTGGTTTGGAAAATACAGCAAGCTTAAATATATAGAGGGTGTGGTAAGGGTGCTTTCACTAGTTTTCATACAGAAAATCTGAATAAAACTTAGAATTCTTAGCTTGGAGCTTGGAAGAAGGCTTCACATGCCCTGCAAATAACATTTTTTCTAATATTTTATTGATGAGAAGCAATTAGGTTGCTATACCCACCAACCTTCAGAAAAATGTAATTATATAAATAAACGCAGCTTAGCTAAGATAAAATGCCACCTTTATCTGGATGTTTAGAACTTCCAATATTGTGAGATTCATGCTATGAAAGCTTTTAAAAAGCCATTTATTTTTCAGTAAATTTTATAAGGACCGAAGCTTTGTTTGAAAAGCTTTGGTGACTGTCTTTGTCTCATCCTCACTTTGCCTCACTGTTACCTCTCCAACCCCATTCCTAAAAGACTAACTTGATGACATTCTCAGGAAATAAAGGGGAAAAAAGCAGATTTTTTCTGATAAAAATGAGAAAGTTAGAAGAATTGGCTGAAAATATTACCATTAGCTGCAGCAGAAATTCAATAACAGTGACATTTTCCAAAAGAAAGCATATATTCAAAGAACTTCTCAGGGTTCAGAGGAGGTGATAGAAATGTCCTGGGGGAAAAAAAAAAGACTATTTTGTAAAGCTTGATTTTTTTTTAATTCATGTAATTTTGAACACTTAGTTCTTTGTCATGGTTGCTCACTTATCTGTAAGGAAAAGCTGGCATGAAATACTTGCAGACTTTTTTACTGCAGTAGATCTTCTTACCAAAGAAGTGCTAGATTGTCATATTAGTTTACTGGAAATGTGCCTACTTGGATTCTAGAAAATTTTATATTGTCATTTACATATTATATATTCATATAAAAAATTAAAAATTTGGAGTTTGTTTTAGGATTTAACTGTTAATACTAAATATTGTGTCATGATATAAGAGGGTAAAGGTCAAGATTTTGAAATAACTTAAACATGCGTTGCTCACATAAAACAAGAACTTTCTGTTCAGCAGGATGAAGCAGAACAAGAAAATCCAGCTTGATGTGTGCTTGGGCTCTCTGCTGGTCACTTGCTACTGAGTTCAGACAACAGTGCACTTCTGCATGGAATTTTTTTTCCTACTGAAAGCTAAATTCCCCCCAAAACAGCAAATGTGGTAAATGCTGTCCTTCTGCTCAAACATGATTTTATGCTCAAGGGAGAAAAGCCCAACAAACAGGCTGTGATGAACCTTGTGAGAGCAGGAGATGTTCTAATGCAGTGGGCTTTTTTACAGATCAAAGATAACAGGATAATAACAATTCAGCTTCACAGGCAGACTGGTTACCCATGGAACCTCTCACGTCCCCAGTAAACAAAGGAAACAAGATGAACCCTCCTAAGAAAGAGCACGTAGTCAATATACAGTCAGGATTTCCAAGAGTGAGTAAGGACTTGAAGTCTTTTGTGGTGGATGAGAAACAAGTTAAAAAGTTATTTACCAAGAATCAGATTTTTTCACATTTCTTAGCTTGCATATTGAAAACTAATCATGCCCCAGTTTGTTACTGGTTAATGAAAATCTTACACTGCTAATTACTTGTAATTTACTGTGTCTATTCCTCTCACACTGTATCATATCCACACGAGCCTATTAAGCCTATTATGTTAATTTTTTTTGTCATGTAATGAATCAGTTAAACTTAATTTGTCATCTAGATCTTTGAAGTACCTTCTCAGATCTCTGAGTCAATGTACACAAAAAAACAAAACAACACGCCAAACCAAGAAACCTGAACATAACGATTATGCTTTATTCTATTAAAGTTCTCTTGGCAAATTTGAGCTGTCAGAGGCAGATATTGACAAAAATCCCCTTGAAAAATCTTTGCAAACCTATGCACTTAGAAATGCAAATGTTTATAAAGGAGTGGGGGTTTTGACTATTGCTCTAAATCAGACATTGACCACTTACTGAGAATTCCCACTCTATTCATGGAAGTGTAACATTAGCAGGAAGAGAAGAATTCCAGCCACCTTCCTGCTCTGAGATAATTTTCCTCAAATTTTTCATTAGAAAAACTAATATTATATATTCTGTAGGAGAGAAATTTCTGTTGCCTCTAAGGAGCTGTAAATTATGTACATGTCATAATTAGCAGCATTAGGATGTTGCATTATTTATAAGGATCGAAACACTTCCAGCAACTTGACATGCAGGTGTTATATGTGGTGGTATGTATAAGCAGAGTTATGTAATTGTTAAATCCCCGAAGGAAGGCATGACTCACACTGTCTTAGTCAATCTGGAGGAGTTAATTGCTACAAATATTTGCCCATTAAAGGAAAATGTTAAATCAGAAGATAATTCGTAATTAAAATAACATTTTTACATGAAAGGTGGCAAAAAACCTAGTTAGCAACCCACTGCAAAGATGTCCTGATAAACACACCACAACAACGCGTCCTTTCAAAATCAGCCTTGCATTACATAGTGCTTGTAGACTGGAGAGTCGGGTACTAATTCGGGAGGATGCTTTTCATTTCTGTGGATTAATGAGATTTCTAGCAGACCTCATTAGCTTAAATATTTTACTAACTTGAAGCTGGTCTGAGAGATGAGTTTTTAATCAAACCCCAGCTGGAATGGGGAATGGGATACCAGGAACATCTTGTGTGTGTGTGTGTGTGTGTGTGTGTATGTGTATATACACCCAACACACATATAAGTAATTAAAGTTGAGATAGGAATTCAAACAAAGACCTGTTGACATTCACACAATAGCAGCATGCTTGCTTATTAATTTTGCTTAATATAACTGTGTTACCTTCCAGTATTGGAAGGTAGAGTTCAGTTTTGAAGATGCGTTTTCAAACAGGTGTTACTTGTAAAACAAAATGGCAGAATGATATTTTGCCACAGCTTGTACAGGCTGCTCTAAGCCAAGAAATAATTGTTAATTAAAACTTACTACTTTGGAGTAAAGAGAAAAGAATAGAATCTTTCCAATCAGACTCTTGTGATACCTACAAACATAAAGCTATTTTATAAGCTGGGTCTTGGTGTTACTCTCTCTGCAGCAGTTTAATTATGAGTTGCAAAGTTTAATTTCTGCTTGGAGGAGGTTCACCCTTTCCCTGTTGCTCAGCAAAATGAACAAGCAAATTCCTTCACTTGGTTTTATATTTATGCAGGGAGACAGATCAAAGCAATATTAGAACAAGATTTCCAGGTGTTGTGTAGCATCACCATCACATTACTACCAAATGGGAAAACAGGAGGCAAAGGGAAGGAGAGAGGTTGGGCACAAATGCATTTATTTATCCATGAGAGTAATCATACTTGTTTATCCATAGTACTGTAGACTACAAATTATTTTTTCTAGGGCATGTGGCAGGCAATTCTAAAATCAGTAAAAGAATACAAAGACTTCTGCAGCTGAAACTACAACCATAACTTGGGTTACTGCTGTAGGCAAGCAATATTTCTCTCTAAAGAGCCTAAGTTATAACATTTCACACCACTAGCATAATCTTAATATCTTTTTTGTTGCTCCTGAGCTATTTAAGCTTCTGTGTTAGGGAGTTCCTCTATTATTTCAAGTTCTATTATTTCAAGACTATTTGCATCCAGGATTCTTCAGTGCAGTGATGGTTACGGCTGGCACTGGGAGGTATTACACCGTGAACAAATGTGCTCGGCTTAATCTCATTTTAGCCAAAATGCTTACCTGTAATAACCCACCTGACCTTTACAGTAGCCTCTTGAACTTTTGAGCAGTCAAACCTGAGGACTGAGTTTAATTCTTAGTGGTTGCAATATCCTGAAGGGCTGGGACGTAGAGCTTCATTCTCTTTATTCATTCTGCAAAGCTGAATTCTCACAATGTTTTTGGGAGCACTCTGTATGGAACAAAATTAGATGACATCACTTTTATAGCTGTAAAATCAACAGTTCAGTTGACTCTCTCAAATGAAATCAGAATCTGCTTTGAAATTTTTTCCTTCAAAATGGTAAGTTTTTTGCTGAAGTATCTCATCTCTTTACTACCATAGGAGTAAAAGTGTTCAGCTTGTTTTGTTTACTGAAATGCAGAAATAAATAGATTGGGGGGGGAGCATCAATGGATATGTATCTGCAGGTATGTGAACTCCTAAAGAGTTAAACAGAGAGAAGAAACCACTTGGAAACAGGCATTTTCAAGGGTGGCAGAACCAAATAAAGTTTGTGAATTGTGGCTGTTGGGCTGCATCTCTAGTGACTCCTGTCACCTGCTAAAGCAATGCTTTGTGCTTTCCAACGCTGCTGCTTGCAGTGGGTGGCTGAGATTTTATTTAGGGCCACCAGTTTTTTGCTCTCTGTGTTTGGACAGATAATTGGTGTGTGCCATTTCTGAGCTCAGAAATCAGAATGCACCATGCTTTCAGTTTTATGTAGTGGAGCGAGATGGAAATAATAGAGCACCTGTAATGTTTCTTTGGATCTTGAGCCACTGACCTAGATTATGTGACTGAAGTAGACAAAAATGTTCAGTTTCTTGCCAGAGAGCCCACAGTGCACGAAATATCAGGTTAGCTGGTTCACTGAAATGAAAATTTCTTGAAGAAAAAAAAAAGGGGAGCAATCTGGCTATAAAACTCAAATTAACAAAAGTTTTAGTATTAAACAAAAAAAAAAGTGTAAGTTCAGCAATTTAAGTTTTTCCTTTCAAAAATATCTATTGATGCTTGTTAGGATTGTTCAGAAGATCCTATTTATATCATCTATATGCTTAAAATATAGAACTACAGTTGCATTATTTATATATTTTCAGATTATGATCTCTACACATGATTTCTTGTAATGTGTTTTTATACTGAATTATTTGACTTTTATGTCTCTTTGGTCATTCTGTATCTCCCACTTCTCTAAAGTATATTTTTTCCACTTTTGTTGAATCTGCAAAAGTTTTTCACAGACTCCATTAAAACACCGTTGAACTTTGCAGGCAGCTGAGGCTTGATGACACCAATAAGATTGTTGAGGAAATCTTGCCTGGTTGCCAGATTTTACACGTAAATTCATTACTGTTGTGATGTGACTTATTTAGAAACAATCTTTTCGGATCATGAACTGCCCTATAAATACCAGAGATGCCCTAGAAAGCCCTTGGTATAACAAACTTGTTGTTTTCTACCCTCTTAGGTGAGTGTATCTGGGAGACATCATTCTAAAGTGTTTGCATTTTTTCAAAGTTCACACAGAAAACATATATGTCACTAAAACATCAAGCTATGCATTTCTTCATGGCCATGCTCTGGCTACATTTCACTGTCTGTGCTTGTTATTAAGGTGTAATAGTCTGTGAAGCAGTTAATCAGGTGCTGAAAAGCAGCTAGAGTTGATGCAGCAAAATGAGAATAGAAAGGTGTGCACACAGGCAGTGATGGGCAGGTTTTCCTTATGGAAAACCACTTTGAAATAAAACACCTCTCCAAGGATTCCTCTTTGCCTTCCTAGGAACAGAAATGAAGATGTGAAAGCTGCTGGGCTGCACTCTCTACAAGGTGCATTCATGGAAAGAATGGGATGTCTAGCGAGAAATGAAGTACGCTTATAATTGCCAGGCTATTAGTCTAGCAAAGAGCAAACTGCCTTCTGACTCCTGTGATTGACTTATGGCTGGGGGAGCAGAGGGCTCTGCTCTGGGTGTTTATCTGCAGTAATGAGCAGCGGAATTAGTCCTCTGGGTTGGCTGAAGTCCTGCTGTCTTCTCAGCAGCTGCCAAACACAGTGAAATCAATCTTGCATCTTTCACAACGTCTGGATTCAATTTAGGAAATAAATACAGAAATGATCAGCCTTTTTCTGGCAGACAAAGACTGAAATATACTGTTAGCATTAAGCAACTTGAATAAAAAACAAGGAGAAAGACAGGGCGAATACATCACAAATTTATGCATGCCACTGTTTGCTCAGCATCAAACGCAGAGGTAGCCCAAGGGTTCTATTTGTTCATACTTTTTTCATCTTCAATGCAGAAGGACTTCCTCCAAGGGATCCCTGTGCCTATTTCATTTTGGCTCTAAATATATCTTTTTCAATTCACAGTCTGGTTGTGGAGTTTGCAGCACTCAGAGCCTTATCTTGGTCCCTACTAATTTTGGAGTTTCATGGGAGAGTAACTCTCTGAGTGATGGGCCTATGAAGCGGCTGCATTTTGGTAGCTGGGAAGTCGGGTTTTTATCTCTCTGCGCTACCATTATCTTGTTTTGCAGCACTATTTGCTGCTTCTATCATGGGGACACTGATACCTACCAAATCTTCTGGCCCAGGCTGGTGTTCCCTATAAAGACTTCACTATAAAGACTTCATGAGACCAGGCATGGATTTGGTGTATTGGCAGACAGAGTAATCCAACTTGTTACCTTTTACATTTTCTATTGTGATATTTCCCAGCTTCTGCCACACCACCTCCGTACTGGCACTGAGTATTGCTGCACCCTTGGGACAGCCTGCCAGGGCCTCCTTCCTATACCATGTCTCAGGCTGTTGCTGTAAATTTTTATTCCAGGAAATGTGGCTCTACGCTCTAGCTAATTCTTGTCAAGGTCAAACATCTTGTTGCCTAATATAGGGTGTACAGAATAGCTATAGCATTGGTCTGAGGGAAGAAATACTGTAACTGGTGTTTTTGTCACCCAGACCTTGTCTGTCTCTTCTGATGCTGTGTCTTTTTATTGCCCTTCTGTTGTCTGACCACATTATGTTCCATCTTGTAGCAGGTGGATGCGATTTTTTTTTTTTCCAGTTAAGCAAAATTTTAATGAGTATAGTACATTTATCTAAATAGAAATGAAAATCCATAAGTCCTGTGTGGCTTTCAAAAAGTTGACTATGCAGACTAGTTTTGTCAAATTACTCTGCCTAAAACTGCTTTCACATCACGTCCTTTATGTGGATTCGAGATTATTGATGCTTTGTTTCTTGTGTGCAGTACATGTAATGTGATATCCTGTCGATAAGATTTAGGTGGTCTTTGTAGAATATACCCTTTTATGCCCTTGAGCTTTATCAAGCTTCTTCTCTGGAGTATCTAATGTGACAGGCAATTCAAGTGACTTATGCAGTTTGTGCCTCAGTTTCCTGTACTGCTGTTTTTAATTACACTATCAATAGTACAGGCTGTACTTCAAAATCTTCCAAGTTTTGGTTCTCTTGCTACATTCACCTGGGTGTGTCTAAACAGTTACACCTGGGTCCTGACCACAGCTGTTCCTTCCCAAGTCAACACATTTTTCAGCTCTACTCAGTGATGTTGTTTTCTCAATAGCCTGATTCACTCCTAAGGCAAACAGGACATTATGCAGGGGAGCATGAGAAGTTTTTTAGTGAGGTTAAATAATGCTGTTTGTCCTTGCTGCCTCATTTGCCTCCACAGTAGCAACGCTTTTGTCATAGCTGCAGCAAAGGAGCGAATGCAAAGCAATCCTGTCACGTTATTTCCGGCAGTGCCAACATGCCAGGAAGTCATTGTGCCAGGTACTGCCTTTGCAGGAATGTCACCATGCGGGAAAGGACCGAGAGTTCCTTGGTGGCGCTGCAGAATACCAATGTTTTCCCCTGTCCCACTTATAGCCTTCTGGGACAGTATTTTAAATTACTTAAGTAATTGTTAATTCAGTTTCTAGGAGACGGAATGTGTTAGATCATTCCAAAAAATCTTTTTAATTAAATCCAAAGAGACTATGGAATAACCCTTATGTTACAAGTGACTTTTTATCAAGGGAAATTGGCAAAAATTTAAACCAGTCCTGTATGATGAATGAAAAGCACCCATGACCATTAAAGGCTGTCGATGTTATGAAGGTTCCAGAATAAACAGTGTTAGTGTTACAGGCCTGTTTACATTGAGAAATTTATTCTTCTTTTGGCTTAAGCCAGAATGAACTTACTACTTAATTTTACAGTGGAGCTTACTGCCTTTGTAAAGTGTTTTTGTATTTAATTGTGGACCAAAAGTAGTAAAGATGCAGTTGAAACTGATTGTTCCTTTGTTAGCTTTGTGCTGCCTGGGGACTTCATCAGCTGAGAGCAAAGCACTTTATGAAAAACCCTGGCTTCACTGACCTCAGTGAGGAAGGAGTTTTATCCCCTGCCTTTAGAGGAAGTCTCTCTTTGATGAGAGTGAGGAACAAGGATCAAATCCAGAGTGAGTAGTTTTCTATGGTCTCTCTGTTAGACAAATAGAAACTTTTTGTTTGTCTCTAGACTGTCATTTTGGCACCAGTTAGAGTCTAGAATTAATCTTAATTAAACAGTGTAAATTTAAGGAGCTCCACTGTGATCAGTTAAGTAATTGTGAAAGAAATGTGAATCAAAGCTTAGATTTTGACTAAATTTTAATAAGGGTTTACATCTCTAAATTTTTCATTAACAGCAATTCTCAGACTTCTCCAAGAAACATTTTAAACCAACAAAAGACAGTGTTATGGTAGAATTGAACTTGAATCATCTGTAAAGGATGAAAATGTACAAGATTCCCCATTTTTAAAAGAAGTTTTGAACATGAATATTGTGCAATTAGCTTGTATTTGTTTCAGTATTTATGACTCCAAATTGAACTTCAGTGATTTCTATTGAAAGACTAGTTCTGTCAAACACATGCTGAATTAGATTTCTTTTGATATTTCAAAAAGCTCAGTGTCTTTAGGGTATAGATTTTAGTGATATTTATCAATCTATTCAATAAATTTCTATATTTTTGGAATCAAGCCTGAGAGTTTAATCTTAGCTATCAAAATACTTTTTAAAATCTGTGATTTATCCTGAGGTACAGCATTAGGGGGTGATTGTTCAGGCTTCTTTGCTGTTGTGCCACCAAGATTTCCTTTTTGAACTGGATAGGTCTTTCAAGACTGGAAAAAGACGTTTCCGTTTCCATGCAGATTATTTATCTCAGCTGCGAGCCCAAAGTGCAAGAAAAGAAAGTTTCCAGTTTTGAACTGGAAGAATTGCCTATTCTCAACTGTGTGAATACGTATAACAACTGCTCTTTTGCTTACCACTCCGGGGGAGAAGATACCGAGCTCTGATTTTGTTTTATCTATAAAGTCTGTACTTTGATGATTAAATAAATCAGGTAAAACACTCATTTAATTATACACTGTACATATGCATAGCATCAGTATGTTATTCCTGTGTGAATGAAGTAGCTCTTTCAATCTAATATTTTGGGTTTAGGGTTATTAATGTCATTATATTGCTATGTCTTCTCTCAGCTACGATAGAAGGCTGCTGTGCAAAGGATACTATTTGATATATGATACTCCTACAAGCACTACTGAGATTGCTCCTTATAGCAGGCACTAAGTAGCAGTTATGAAAAGTGCTGTGAGGAGTATTAAATGGTGCAAAGTACTCTAACGAGGGTAAGGTTGAGTACAGAATACAGAGCAATGTTTCCTTCCTCTGGAGCCAGTCAGGGCCTGGAAAAACCCTGCTGGAGGGCAGGTAGGGATGGGCAAGAGAGCACTTGCCTTTGGCTCATCTCGGGGAAGGGTGGAAGGCAGCAGGACCCCTCAGACAGCCTGTCCATGCCTCCTTCCCTGCAGGGGTGCCAGGGCTGGGGGTGATGCTGCCTCACTCCCTGCTCTGACATTTGCCTGCACTGTGAAACGAGCCTTATCTCAGTTCTGCAGCTGATTGAATGCCCCGTGAAGTCATTGATCTGGTTCTTTTGAATTCAGTGGACACCAGACTGGGATCATAAAGAGAGAAGATGAAATAATGAAAAAGTAGTCTGATAAACATTAGAATCTTCAGATGCTGGATTATTAAGAACTGGATGAATCAGTGGGGAACTCCATTGGACTCAGTGCACGTTATTTCTCATCTTGCTTGAAAGACAGAACCAATTTGCTACCTATAAATTCAACATTTGACGTTATGAAATGTTGCAGTGCACGTGGCTAAAGCCACGTTGGAGGCAGAGTTGTGGATGGGCACCGGACACACTGCAGCCTAATCCCTACACTGTAGTTATGGCGAGTTCCCAGGTTCCCAATCACTTCTAGTTTACATGTTTTCAGTTTATTGGTTGATGAGATTTCCACCCAGTTTTATGTATGACCCTGTGTTTATGCATACCCCCTTGTTAAATATGTATGTTTCCAGAATGTTCTTTCTTCTTCGATGCCCCATTGGTTGTTTCCCGTGTTCGCCTCCTCTAAATTGTCCCCATTGGTCATTCCCCTGTTAGCTCCTCCCATGTTCTCTTTCCCCATTGGTTGTTCCTCTTCTCTCCACCCCTTTTTTTTTTTTTTGCCCCCATATAAACCCCTTGGACACTCCATTGTCTTCTGTCCCTGGACCCTCCACCGGAATAAACCTGCTGGAACCCATACAAAAGACCCCTCTGTCCTTCTTTGCCTCTGCCAGCACTTGAACTCCACCTTTGTTTAGGGCTTGCTCCTTGAGGAGGAGACAGCTATTCCATGTGCTGCAGCAGAGCCAGTGACGTCTGCAGCGGGACACTGTGGGTCTCGGGCAACCCTGACAATGTCAATGAAATCCAGTTAGCTGACTAATTTAAAAGCAGGTTTGGATGTAAATCTTTTTTTAAGTCTGTCGTTGTGACTATATTAAAGTATTTCGAATTTCGTTTCAGTTTTTGCATCTGCAAAATGAGGAATTACTCTGGTGTCGTGTTCTTGTTGCAGTTACCTGAGAAACTGTTACAGGGTTGGAAGCCTGGACCCTTTTCTGAGTGACAGGGACCTCCAGGAGTTCGCAGTCAGCAGCTTTCACAGGGCCAGTGATCAGCCTGAGCAGTCCATCGTTGCAGAGGAGAACACACTGCTGAGGAAACAACAATAGGTAAAATGAGAGGCTCCATCTGGGGCAAACTGAATACCAAATGACAAATTTTCCAATTAGACTACTTTAGGTAATAGAAATAAATTAGAAAAGCAAAGAACAGAATTTTCCATAAACCTTAAAATAATTTAAAATTATGGACATTTTCTATGATGAATATGATTAAAAAGAAAAAAATATGGAAGGTGCGTTTACAGAATTCGCTAGCTTTAAATGGAAAATGGCACATGCGCAACTTAAAAATATATTGCAAGTCAGCTCTGCAAACCCTTGAAGTAAAAATTGATTCTTTGGTTGAAAAAACTGTGTGGGGAATTGCAAGAAAATGGGTGTCTCCTTGGGGGGGGGGAACCCCAGTCATTTTATTAAATTGCTAGTCAACAGGAGAAGGAAATTAATGCCCATGGACCAAAAGTATGCTTTTCAATGCAATTGGGGTTTTTTTACCAGGTTTGCTGACTTTTTAATTTATAGCATAGCAGGAAGTTTACACCTGTTCCTGACCCAAATGTTCTGGTAGAGAAATTGATACCAGACTAAGAGAACTCTGGATTTTTGCCATGATTACCACACAAACGTTTTCTAAAATGGTTAACAGGCACTTGATTGAAAATACCTGATTTTTCTTCTTTCCTGTGAATAGTTAATGGCCTGCCCTGATGTTGCCTGTTGCTTCTGATGATAGTCCTTAGCTTCTAAGCTGATTTTAAAAGAAACTCTCCAGCATTTCCTTCACTTGGAGTCCTAATGTGGGTCACAGCTGTTTGTGATAAAGGCACAGCAGACGATAATGCTGTGACAGGACTTTGGAACTATTTAAATTTAGTGACTTAAGCTAAAACTGTAAAACTGAACTGCAAAATCGTCTTCATTATTGTCACTTTGTCCCGTGCTTTTTAGGTGGAGAGCTTGCATGACTTGTGTACTGTAGAGTTGCACAAGTAAGATTTGCAATACTTTGGTCTCATATATACGGTAATCAAGTTCGTCTTTCCATTTATAAGTTATTTTCTAAAAGTGCTTGTGTTTGAAGGTTTACTAAAGCCAATAAAAAAACAGCTTAGTGATGTGTGCTACATAAAGTGTACTTTAATAACAAAGGGAAAAAAACAATTAAGTGTTTTCCAGAGGCTGTCATGTAGTCACCTCCCATATTTTTCACTTAGTCTGACGTATTTACATATGTACTACAACCTACCAAAAAATGGAAATATAGAATAAATGAAATCAAATGCAAATAAATATTTAATTCTGTTTATATTAGCTGCCTCTGTTGAGTATGGCGATAACTGAGGTTCCTGGCAAAGGATCTTTTGGAGTTCATGTCTGGGTGAAGAAAGTGAGATGAAATATTTAGTGTCAAATAATACGTATAAATAAGGTATTAGTAAGGTGCCTATACCAATATTTGACTTAGCATTCTGAGAGGAAAATCTGATAATAAATCCCATGAAATGGTGTGATATACCAGTAGTATATTAGGACAGTTTAATTTGAAATTCTCCTGGCATCAGTTCTTTTAAGTACATGTGTTTCTGTATCGTGCAAATAGTTTTCCTTTAGAGCACAAATTGGATTACTCTCTGCTGTTCAAATTAATTGTCATATTACTATCAATAATACTCAATGGCATTTCCATAACGCTTTAACAGTGAAGAATTTTAATAGTATTCCTGCGTTATTCTCCAGACTTAGTCACATTCTTGAACCTTTGAAGGAAAATGAAAATAATGTGGTTTCCAAGTGTTTAGAAGAAACTGGTTAGTGAGTTGACAGATTTTCAATTATCTTATGTTAGAAGGACTTAAAACTAACTTGATCATATTCTTCGTAGAACAAGAGGAACTTTCAGAATTCTGAAATGCAAGTGTTTTTATTTGTCAATGCCAAAAAAAGGATCAGTAAATCCTGCTCCAAATGCCTGTCTTAAACAGAGACTCCTAAACAGGGTCTCTACTGTCTACAGCCCAAAATGCCATTATCTGTCCCTAGCCCCACAGTTCAGTGGGGTAAGGCTGTGTAAGGGGAGTTTTCTCTCTGGAGATTTTTGATGCGTGTCTTTTGCATCAAAAGGTTAAAGGATTTGCAGAAGCTGCATATCGAGCCCTTTGTCTCCCCTTGTGACCAGCTGCCCTGAAGTGGTCACGAAACATGAGCAACTCTGGAGCTGCATCTTAGCAGTAGTAAGGTGATCTCTAGCACCCCCTTCCAAATGGTATTTTATGGTGACTCCAGATACGAACCTGAAGGACATATTGGTGTATGCAAATTGATTCTGTGTGTGCAAACACTTTCAGAGTAAATTTTACAGCTATTTTAGTAGAAAAGTATTGTTTTGCCGTTGTGACTGCTTGATAATTAACATCAGGATTGTATTAAACAGCTATTAACGCTTTGAGATTTCTGAGTTTAGATATGTTCATGTGTTAGGGGACTGCTGTGTGTTTGCCACCTGTCTGGGATCTGTCTGTATAGATGACATGACCAATCCATTGAAAGATTAATTTCAAAGCCCTCTGTAAAACCTCTGTCAGAGTTGTCAAACAATGACAAGGCAGAAACTATAATTTCAGCAGTATGTAAAGCTTTAAGTGATAGTCTTTTGTCCAGTAAGAAATGTTGGCAGTGTTCCGTGATGCTAGTCAGTATGTCTAAAAAGAGATGAATATACCCTCAAGGGCAACCTCGCAAATACCTGTCATTTAGAAGTAGATGAAATTGGAATTTTCCCCTAACTTATTGCTCATATTTCCCCATCCCACAAGTAATTTTCAGCTATTCATATGTGCTCAGTGTCTAGGTTGGCACTAGAATTTGGTGTCAGATGTGATTAAAGCGACAAACCAAGAGTAGGAATCAGAGCACTGTTTTTTACAGGGTCATCTCTCTGAATTAGGGCCATGTTCTTGTGTAGCCTGAAGAGATGTGGAGCGCCAGGGCTGAAGGGTGGGAGAGAATATGGTTTCATAAAAGCACTGCACACTTCAGATACCACGTTGTATCTTAAGCAGCAGAAAGTGGTATCTTGGAAAAGGTTTTTTCCTGTTTCTATACATGCTGTATGCACATGACTATACTTGCATATGAATTTTGGGTTTATTTAATTTGGGGATAATTTTGTTTAATTCTAAGCACAGGTGAATTCAAAACACCATTTAGTCTGTGTTTATTTCAGCCTACAATTATTTGTTTAAAAAAGACTGGGGAGAAAAAAAGCCTGTATATTAAAATTGGAACAAGTTATGTATGCAAAGGTTTTACACAAATAACCAGCTTGTGAAAGAGATGGGATTTTTTCAGTATAAATTTTGCATCCAAATAATGAATTATTCCTAAATTTTTTAAACCTTAACCGGACTACAGAGAGAACAGTCAAATACTGAATTATGAAAGAGAGGTACTCAACAATATCAGAAATCTAGTTCAGGACAGAAACAAAAAAAATATTCAAACAGTGATTTTATGATACCTATTTACCACAAACTCTTTTTAATGAGGACTTTCAAGCAGTTAACCTTGAATTTCTCCTTAAATGTGATTATACAATTAAAGCTATCTCACAAGTGTGTTGCCTTATAGATCACTTCTGATGTAGCAATGCTGTTTCTGCTTTCATGAGGATAAACTGAGTGAAATATTAAGGGTTTTATTCATTAATTCTCTGTCTTATTTTGTAATGATATGATTTTGGACAAATGAATGTTATCTGCACATCACTGCAGAAAATACTCAAATGTCAAATAAAAACAATGTGCAATAATCTTAACATTTTATTTCAAAAAAAATACCCAAGCTAACCCTATGGAATCTCATTCAGTTTATAGACTGTCTTGGAATTTTCAGTAATATTTGTCTGTTATTTTTTCCCCTGACTTTCCCCATAACATACTCATTTCTTAATACAAGATTGGACTGTTGTAAGATACGGATGGCTGGTGTATGACTAACAGTGTTTAATAACACTTGTGAGAATGACTAAACATTGGCTGAAAATATTTCTCTGCACTGGAACTGCAGTGAAATTGCTGTGCTGAGAAAATTGCTGTTGAATCAGAATGCTGCTCAAGTAAATAGAATCATTTGTTTCATTCATTAGGATCACTAGACAAATTAGCTGCAGCTTTTCTACAGACTGACACTACTATATTAAATGTGGAAGAGTGGCAAATGCAGAAAAGTGCTGATGGAACAAGGAAATGATTTGAAATATTAATTCTGTGGAAGCCTCTGTCAATATTCTTTGCAGATGAAATTATCCTAGTGTACCATGATAAATTCTCAGCTGTAATAAATACAACCAATCTCTTATGTATTTCTGCACATTTTTATCTTTCCTGAGTCTTTCCAATTCTCATGAAAGTCAGCAAGGAGCTAAAATATAACAATTTCTTAACTGAA
Source organism: Edolisoma coerulescens (assembly GCA_013397115.1). Classification (NCBI taxonomy): domain Eukaryota; kingdom Metazoa; phylum Chordata; class Aves; order Passeriformes; family Campephagidae; genus Edolisoma; species Edolisoma coerulescens. The sequence goes on from VWZW01003319.1 coordinate 190,953, forward strand.
CAAATTTAAACATGGGTGCCTAAATCTGGCATTTAACTGCGTAGTGACCTGGTTCCCACAGATTGCTGCCACTGGCGCAGAGCAGGAATCTGCTCTGGGAGCCTTCTGACACTCAGAGCGTGTCACCAGTGGAAGCTGTGATGCCTGCAGAAGCTCCAGCCAGTGCCTAGAGAAGCAGTGCCACTCTCACCCAGCCCCTGCTTGTGCCCAGCTACACCTCAGCCCAGAGGAATGGAGTGACAGCTCACAGGAATTGATGTGATCGCTGAGGTGTCAGCTCCGGAGCCTGTGCTGCTTTTGGGTTCACTCTGGATGAGTGCTGTGTACAGGCATTTCCTGCTCATCAGCGTCACGGGTGAGGCTGTTGGGCCCCTTTGCAGGAGCCATCGAGCCATCACTTGATAGCAAGAGCTTTCAGTGGTCATGGCCCAGGGCTAGAACAAAAAACTGCCTCTAAGCTAACTTCTGTTTCTCTTCTTTAATTAAAGACATTGTGTAAATCTGATCCAGATCACATTAGTAGAGTCTTTAAAATTTTACTCGTTCATTACTATTATGAATCATTATATGTAATCATTTTTTCCTGCTTTTGTTATCTCAAAATCAATTTTTTCTATTTGAATGATCTGTAGATGGGCTATAGATTATTAAATATGACACACCCCCTCAAATCTCTTCACCTACAGGTTGCACAGCCATGATTTGCTATAGTGGCTTATGAAAAATTAAATAAAGTCTCAACTCCCCCCCCATCTTTAAATGCTGAAATGTATTTCCAGTGAGAAATCATCACCTGCAAATCAACAGGTATGTCAGACTGGAGGAAAAATGTACTCAGGGGATGGTTTCTGCATGGAAGTTTTTAGAATGTGCTGTGAGAATACTTATTTTCCTTATAAGCTGACAAAATTCTGAGGAGGTTTCTTAGTTCTTTTATTATGTTAGAAGGCTGTAAACTAGATGGGATCAGAACATTTCTTTATGTAAACATTTAATTCTGATTCAAAGCCCATCCAGATTTAAGTCATCTTAGCAGGCTGAAGCTAAGGCATTTCGATGTCTCGTAGGTGAGAATAAACTTGTCCAACAGCTGTCTCTGTATACCTAATATTCTCTAATATGAGGTATACAATACCAAGCACCCAGGCATCTGTTTTAGGTGGTGGCAGGTTTTGTATGAGTATAAAAACCTACTCAGTTCACATTGCTTTGTCTCAGGGCACAAAGCTGCTCGCAGGACTGGGAAGCACAGGGATGAGCTCCTTCCCAAATGCCTCCCTGACATTCAGCAAATGAGAGCCCTCCACAGCCTTAGACTTTGTTTAAGTCCTAGGTAGATTTTACTTCTATCAGTATTTGTCATCATATTCTAAAGCCCCAACGCTTTAAGTACAAATTTAAAATTCAGTATATTTACCCTATAAAAAATAATTTGTTTTAAATTTCATAACTAAACTTTTGATATTGTTTTAGTTTTTAATATCCTGGAAAACTGTGATCATTAGGAATTTATCTCCACACCTTTTGTACATTAGCATACAGAGAGTCAATGGTTTTGTTTTATACTCCTGAAGTGTAACTGCATGACTGCAGTGTACCAGTAATGGACTTTACCTACCTGAACAGTAAGTTTGTAATTTTCAACTTTCCCTCTGCTATGCACACAAGATGAAATTTTTTTTTCAGCCACAGCTGTTTCAACTTGCCAGAAACATCAGTTTACATAATAATTCTGTGCATTTTGAAACACTGGTAACACATGGAATATTATCTACTGGAAACATTCACTTGGCATTTTCCTGCTTTTCCTGCAGCCAAACTGGAGGCACAACTGTTCTACTGACTATTTTACCAGGACCAGCTTTTTATCCACTTCTGCCTCTGTGTAATCCTGGCACTGAAGCAGCTGAGTTTTGTAGGATAGACACAATTCAGCTTGGAAGATGTCAATGCCCAAAGATAATGAATTTTTTTTTTAATCTGAAACATAATTTTGTAGTAAAGTATTTTGGTATGAGGAACAGGGCTGGCTTTTTCTGATACATGATAAACTTTTGCAATATATCCTGCATTCAGTAGTGTATCTGTAAGTAGGTACAGATGAGCACTTCAGGGTCAGGGCTTCCTGTTCTCTATGTAATGCAAAAAGCAAAACTTGGAGACAAAGAGCCCGTCAGCCTTTGAAACTTTAGAAATCAGGTTTGGGCCTTTGAAACTAAGCTACATTGTTGGTTTTGTTTTGATTGCAGAAGTGAGGTAGAAAAGAATTCATAAGGAATGTTTCCTGTGATGGAAATATCTAACAGCATGGTATCCTATTTTTGAATTATTTCCCTTTCCTTGTTGTATTTGGTAATGAAGAGAGAAAATGGTCTGAGTCAACATCTGAAGACACTGTTAGCAAAGTAAGTCAGAAGAATTGGTATAATGAGGTGTTGAAATGAAACGCTAGCATGTGCTGCCCTTATCGAGCTTAATAAAGGTGTCAGAAGCAAAACACGCGTATTCATCCATAATTCCCAAGATAATTCTGTTCAGTGCAGTTTAGATTCCACGAGAACACTCAACAGGAACTCATAAAGCAATGCACCTTTAACAGTCTTTGTGTAATGCTTTTATTTATGGATTGACTTTGTTTCAAAAGGTGTTATTTTTTGAAATAAGCATGGTGGACAGAAATAAAGTATGAATGGCTCCAGGGATTCATAACTGTGCAGTCAATAAAGATTTTGGTGCTACTTCATAGATTTGGATGTTGTCCCCGCTAGGAGAATTTCAGTGTGACATGACAAGTGTCTGGTTGGTTATGTGAATCCTCTTGCTGAAGGATTCAACTCAGGATTTTTGTCCCCTGGGTATGTCCCTGCTAGGCCGTGCAGGTGGAGTGATTTTCTTCCTTGATTTCACACCTGTGATGAGAAATGGAAACCCCTCAGTGATGGGGACTGGTGACTTGCTCAGTGTTGAGTCCTGTAAGTTACTGTTCAGGAAAGTACTATAAAATGAAGGATTTCAGCTCTGATTCTCTTGCACTAAGGGCAGGGTTCTGCACAGGTTTGCCAAAAAGAGCTCTTAAACTACTCAGCCGCTGGGGAAAAAAAAGTAATTGCTACCCTTGCTGATCATTTTAAAAACCCAACCCTGGTTTTCTGTTTTCCCCTAAAAGATTTCAGAGAAAATATTTTCAGGCTCTTTCAGTTCTCTGTAATTATTATTCACTCTCTAACCTCTTTAGTATGCTGGAGCACAGTCTGTTTTCTGTTTGTTCCAAAAGGTGAACATCCTCATCCTCAGACTGTTCCATTGTTAGAAATGGAATTGTGTGGAATCAATTCTTTTTCAGCGTGACTAATGAATCACACTCGGTTCCTGTCCTATGAACTGCAGAGTTATTTTACCTAACTAAGCAATAGTTTTCAGCTGCATTTAGTTACCCTGAGTTCAGTTGGCATCTTTCATCACAGAAAGTCATTCTATCAGTCAGTGCCTAACAGCTCTTTTTTAACTTTAGGATTGGTTATTCACTCTAATCTAGGCAACAGCTATTTATGCTTCAGGTAATATTTGCTGGATTTTGGTACAAAAGGTCAAGTTCCTTCAGGATACAGTAACCCGGCAACTCAAATTGAGATTCCTGAAACTGGTAGACAGTTTGGAAAGTATTCCTTCAGTTCTCTTTTACTGGTTTCCTCAGTGAAGGGGAAACATTATACTTAGTTCTGTGCCTGAATCTGTTTCATAATCTTCTATCAGAAAGTAATTAAAATTCAATTCCCTCAAGTAGTCAGGCCACTTAAGGAAATGTATTCAATTGTGGAATTGACACCAATTTTTTTGGACAATAAATGTGCTAAATGAGCACTTGGCATCTCTACTATTCTTCAGTCATAAATGAATTTTATACTGTCACTGCTTTCAGTGGCAATTTAGGATTGAACTGTTGCCATGCAGTCTATACTATGACACTTATGGAGTCAAAACACACTGAGTCACTGGAGTTGTCCTCAACACCTCAATGATCGAGCCTGAGAATTAAATATTTGGGTCTGATATAAATCTTGCTTTATGTATTCTGCTGATGCATGCTAGCCAGACAATAAGTAACCTTTAAAGAATTCAGCAGGGTGAATAATCTGGGTTTCTGATTAGCTAAGTGCTGATATCAGTAAGAGTATCAAGATAACTGAGTTGAATGTTTTTAATGCTTATGCATGCGCCTGCAAACTTTGATTACTTTCTAGCCGATCTACGTGGCATCCTGTCCCTATTACCGTATCACACAAATGATTATTATTAGTCTCTTTTCACTTACGTGCTTTGAAAAGGAGAAGGTCACACACCTGATTTTTCTAACTGATTTAGAGAATAGTTTTTGAAGAGCTGGCAGAATTGTGTAGTTGTGCCTGTATCTTCACCAACTGATGCTTGAAAGCACCTAATAAAGTAACTAAACTATGAAATAATGCTGGCTGCTCTCAGGAACATGTGACAGGAACTTCACAAGGACAGGGAGTGAACAGCATCTCAGGATCAAAGGTGTAATTTCAGATGAAGTCAGGGTATTTCCTTCTTATTCTCATGTCAGATCAATTAAGTGACCTGCTTCTTGATATCAGTGAACAATGATTTTTCTTTTTAGCTACAAAAAGAGGGGCTTATTAAAAAAAAAGAAGACCTAAAAGTAACCACCGGCATGACTCTGAAGCAGTGCCCCAGTTAAAATGGTGATTTACTGCAGATATTCAGAGATATAATTAAGTCTTCTGTAGATGCAGACAATATCAAGTTAAGTGTTACCATTTATCAGCTGAATTTGTACCGTTATCCCACAGCTAATATGTAGGGAGAGTTGCTTTGTCCTTACCACTGCTCTAAGAGCCTTTCAGGGAGATTAACTGTTAGAGCAAATCTGGGATCAGTAAACAGCCCATAGGAATTTCTCCATTTTTGTTGTTTTGGTTTTTGGATGGCAGATACATTTTCAGTAGGGGCTTAAAATCTCATTTTATAAAGGTCTTGGGCTTACTATGAGACTTTCCTTGAAAAAAAATCTTACCTCTGTAGCATTCCTGCCTTGAGTGCTTTAGGATATTATTAAGCAAACGTATCCAATCCATTTCACCTTAAGTACCCCATTGTGTCAGATGCATGGGAGCAGTGAACTGTGCCCGAGGCCACTTGGAGGGTTTTGCTTTTTTCCCTTAGAAAATGGTCACAGAGCGTTCAAAGAGGTCTTTGGTAAATGATTTGATATATTCATACAGTTACTATTTTAAAAATAGTTAATGTGCCTTCTGCAAGAGATAATTGTGGGGAGAATAGGGAAGAGTCACTACTCTGAATGTGCTGCTCCAGTTATGATCAGTTGTTACATTCCACGCTTTGCTTGCTGCTTTAGCATAGCTCTGGTATTTTGTACAGGACTATGAACAAGTGAGTGAAATATGCTGGCATTGAGCAGGATAAAATTCCTGCTGGTTTCCTCTGTTGCTGTCCATTGCTGGATCAGGTGTGCTGAGATTTGGATTTTCTTTATTTCATGGCCTTTTTTTTCTTCTTTATAGATGATTTCTCTTATGATATTCATTGCGATACTAGACAAGCTGGATTTTTTTTTTTCATCATGTGTAACTAAATGTATTTGAGAGTCAGGATTAGATCTGTGAATGGATCTTAATTTTTTAGTTTAGTTTAGTTAGATACCTAATCACTTAAAAAATGATAAAAAACCCGTAGTTTTTTTAATATTGGAAGGGGGCAGGGGAGAGAAACTCCTGAAATTGTACTCTCTTAAAAGTTTTGGGAGCAGTTTGGATCGTCAAAATAAGATTGTGGATAGTCTTGTGAGATTTTGTGAAACTTAGTTTTGTGTTTTATTTGCCTGTGGTATGGTTTCAGCCCTTGTAAATATAGAAACCTTTGCTTTCTCTGTAAGTGTTTGTTTCTCAAGGTTAAATCCTTCTCTGCCTGTGATGGACAAAAAGTTTTATTACCTTTCAATTTCAGTCATAGTAACAATCTCATTTACTTGGTATCATTCTGATTCTTTAGTTTCCATGTTTTATTTTTTTTTCTAACTTCCTAAATCAAGAACAAGTTGGCAGCCATGCAGTTTTATGACAGTGTCCTACAGAAGGGACTTACAGCTTTTAGGATGTAACAAATTATTTCAATTCTTGTTATTTGCATAATGGTCTCCAGGAACTGGCATATGGCATCATGAGAAGGCAAAATGCCACTGTAATATCAGCTGGCTGTGAATGCTTGGAAGAGACAGTGAACACATTTTCAAAGGATTAAAAATCGTGGCCTAAAGGAAGTCCAATATGCACCTATCCTGAACGTGTTTTCTTCTGGCTAATATACAAATAGAACTGCCATGCCTTGAACAGTTTTGATACAAGTGCTGTGCAAAGTGTTTGAACTGTGGTGAACACAGGGATTCATCCTTGTAGGAGTAGGCCCACATGATGTAACACTGTAAATTCTTCTGACAAAATGGAGGAACGTTGATTAGAGTTTACTACATTCTTAAGTATCAGGAATCAAATGTATTTCTGCACAATAAATGAAAATAAAGTAGAGAAACTAGTCACAGTTGTGATTTCACAAGTCCATGACAAAGTGCCATTCATATTTGGAAAACAAGGAGTTTGGGTGACAGGGTTTTCCTTCTGCTGCAGCCAGGGGTGTGTGAATTGAGATTGTTGACTGGAAAAATTGGAAAGCATATACAGTGATGTGAATAAAATTTATTACAGGCTATCTCCCTGTATTTCCATAAAGTCTGTCCTTGAAGCATCCTGATGCCTTTGATCACTGTCCTGCCTTACATTGATCAATGCAAGATCAAATTTAAGGATAACAACAAGCAACACAGTAAGGACAAAGAGAATCTGCAGCTATTCTTGTACAGTAGCATATATGAATAAATCCTGGCTTAGTCTGAAAACTGTGTTTCAGGCTTTTTATTAAAAAAAATTCTCTAGTTCACCATATATTTCTATAACCCTTTTTCTGTAGCGAGGAATTCCCCAGGCTAGGTCTGTTTTGTGAACCCTTTTTTCCAGCTGAGCTGGATGTGTCTTGGTGGTGTTTCATTGAATGAGCCATTGATTCAATTAGGGTTAAAGCCAATTTCTCTTAGCTCCTATTTTGCCCTTTCTGTTACAGCCTTCACGGGTTACTGCAGGAATTCCAAGTGGGAATGCAGTTCGTGAACTGAAACTGTAAAGAAAAGTGAAAGAAACCTAAATTCCAATTCATTTTACTTTAAAATAAAGAAGCAAAACTCTTCAACAACTGAAATTACTTCAAATATATGCTACTCTTCAGTTTGTGAAAATAGGAAGAAGCATAAAATAAAGTAGACACTCATTTGGATCTACATCAGTTCCCCTTGTATCTTGTTAATCATGTTGTGTACAAACTACTGGATGTGTGAGAACAAATCCTTGACTGCCATGCCATCCCGCTCCCAGCCTGGCATGGAATGTGGGCTTTGTGAGTAGTAAGAACCACATGTATAATAAAGTGCTTGCATTCCCATGCCTGCACCAGAGGACTAATATAAACTTTTATGTGGTATTTGTGGTATTATAATGAGAAAAATTGCTGTTGTTTTTTTACAGCTTCTGAGTATTTAAAATCATGTTAGCATCCTGAAGAACTTAATGTGATGGTTTCATTTAATTTCATTTTGTTTAAAACATATTTACTGTGTATCATGGAACATCCTGGGTTGGAAAGGACCCACAAGAGTCATCGAGTCCAAGTCCTGGCCCTGCACAGGACAGCCCCAGGGATGGCACCTGTGCCTGAGAGCACTCTCTGAATGTTTGTGGAAATCTGTCAGGCTTGGTGCTGTGACCACTTCCCTGGGCAGCCTGTTCAGTGCCCAACCACCCTCTGGGTGAAAAACCTTTTCCAATAATCAACCTAAACCTCCCTCATGCAGGGAAGCTGCAGAAGGTTTTCTTCTCTGTGAGCTTTTGCTACTGAATATCTATGAAATAGGAGAAATTAAATCTAGATTTATTCTTATTATGACAAGTTATTTTTTCTAATTCCAGATAGCAGCTTGGGCAATAAAAAATATGAAATCTATTTTCAAATGTTCTGGAGTCCCAGGTGACTGAAAATGGAAAAAAAAAGAGGAATTGGGAAGGATCCATTTCTCAAGTTCTTCATACTGTAGCTCATATGTTGTAACAATGTTTTGTATGAAAGTGTAGTTTTAAGGTTTTTAGAAAATTGTTAAAATTCTTTTTTTTTTGTAAGATTTTCAATTCTGAAAGGGTTTCCCTCTAGACGAGGCTTTCATAAGTGAAGTCCCAATCCAGAGTTGTAATCAGATCTGGACAATGAACCAGGTTTTAGTTCCCCAGCAAAATGCACCTCAAAGGATTGTTTGTGTCAGGATGTGATGAAAACACATGGCATTCGGTGGTCTGGGGCTTAAGGGAGGATTCATCCTATGAAGACCTGATTTCTGTGGTGGTTTTATAATCAGAAACAGAAATGTAAATTAATTAGGAAGAATGCTTGGCTCAGCCAGCTGGACCAAATTCCCAAAGGTGAAATTTGCCTGTAGATGAAAGCTTAGAAACAAAAGAATCAGCCAATAAGATTTGAATGGCTAATTTGGAGAGGCCGACCATAATCAGTTTGGCTTTAGAAGTGGCCAGGAAAAAGAACGATGCTTCTTGGTATGAGCTGAGAGTCAGTGAGACAAAAATGCAATGTTGGGCAAGTACCGCTATAAAGAATGATCAGAAAAATAAAAAGGCTTTTGTCTGTTGTGAGAAAGGAACAAGCCTGAGAATCATCCACGCTCCTTCTCTTGGGGCCTGTTTGAGAGCCTGAGGCTGGATGTTTGTTCTTGTATGAGAGGCCCACAAATGGGGGAGGAGGCTGTATGAAAATAACAAACCCTCCAACCTGAGAGAGAGAGAAATATGCAGAACATCTCGCTTTTCTCTCTATTATCTGCTTTTCTTATCAAATCTGACTTGCCTTAGTGGGAGACGAGAGAAAGCACAATAGAAGAAAATAGAAAGCACCAAGTGTTATTAATTTTCTGTCTTGAGAAACAAAGATAAAGATACAAGGCTGGGTTTGAGTGACGTGAGTTAACACAATTTGTATTTTTCATTGTTTTTGGCAATAGAGGCATAACTTGAAAAAAGGGGGTTTGGGATTTTTTTAGCCATTCTCTCTGAAGGGAGGGGACTGGTTTTTCCATAATACATTTGAATCTTGCTTCCTAAGCACCATGGAAAATTCTAAATACTGGATATTATTTTAAAATTAAAAAAAATTAAAACTTAAATCGAGAGCCTAATCCAAAGCTCCCTGGACTCAAAGAAAGGATCTCACTCTCCCCATTAGTCCCTGGATCAGATTTGGTTCTCACTGAAGAAGTATGAAACTTCCCAGCCATATAATTTACTAAGTTAAAGATTTATTTACCTCTTCTTAAAGCTGGTTGCTTTCAGACAGCCAGGTGTTGTAAATATTCATGCTGGAATAAATTTGCTTGTAGTGGGTATTTAGGGCAAAGGATCCTTGCACTTGAAAAAGTGTCTTGTCTTTTTCTACCCAAGAGGCCTGGTAAGTTTTTGATAGGTACTGTAGAAAGAGATAGACTGTTCTAAATACTTGATTTATCAGGATCCCTGACCTTCCTGTCATCCTCTGTGGCTTGCATTATCTTTGGATATTGAAGCAAATAGAATCGTTTCTCCAAAGCACTGAGCAATTTAACTCTCGTAACCTGTGAAAAAGGCACCAGATGTTACTGAGGTCCCAAGTTTCCCATCTCTGCTTTGAACTTGTCTCCCTCCCACACGGTTATTAAACTTTGGTTACAGCAATAACAGCTTCTTTTGAAGACAGTGACACTGTTGTCTGATGCTCTTAAATTCTGGTTTAAAATACCATCTAAACCAGTTAAATGGGCAGCACATCAAAGCATGTCAGGAGCTCTAAAGGAAAGGCTGCTGCCTTTTAAGGCAAAAAGATAGCAAGATTAGCATATTCATAAGCAAAAATGTTTAGAGGACAGGTTTTTGTCCTCAGTTACAGCCCTGGAATAACTTTCTTTGTCATTCAAAACTGTAAAAAAATCTACTAAAATCTCCAAATAGAGCAGCCTTAGGGGGTCTAATGATCACCCAGAGTGTGGCTGTTTTGTGAAGCACACTCATGTTTCCGTGCTGGGTTATTGAAGACAGTGCTGCTAAGGTGGCGTAGTGTGTCTCCTTTAAAATGTTGATAACTGTCACTGACTCCATAAAATCCAAAATACCCTGAAGGTTTCTAAGCATTTCATTTTTTTCCCTGCTCAACACAATTTCTCATTAGTGAATTATTGTAGGTTAGAAATCTAAGTAGGTTTTTTGATGTTAGGAAGTTCCAGAAAACAAGGTGTCATATATACTTATATGACTTTAAAAAGTAATCTCAGTAATTTTCCTTGCTTATGTTCTAGAAATGGATTTTCAGGAAAGCAGTTACTTTTGCTATAATTGCCAACAAAAGCAGAGATCATGAAATAATTCTCTTGTCAATTCCTAAGTCTTTACAATGGCTTTCATAATAGAATAAATTTTGCTAGCTCTTATGTTGTCATGCTTTGCAGAAAAGCAGAAAAACTTGCCATGTTCTTATTCTTGGGGAGGGAAATCTGCGTTTCACCTTCGCTAACCAGGGAAATCTTTAAACAAATCAGGATGTTTCAGTTTTTGATATCTAACAAAGAGAAGAATCCCCCTAGTTTTCAGTTAAAAAACAATTAAAGACATAAGAGAAATAAGAGTAGAAAAAAAGCAAAAGTGCCTTCTGAGTAGTTCCATATGGTAAGAGGAATGAGGAAATCAGTAGGGGACTTACTCATGAATTCCCCCAAAGTTTGGAATGCCATCTCCACAGATCATGGCAGCTCAAGCCTTTGGCACTTTCATTACCTCCTAAAATCAGTGGATACGGTCGATCAAACTTGCAGACCTGATAAAAAAATATTGCTCCCCTTGAATCTTAACAGGGCTCCTTCAATCAGAAGTATTCTTGTGGTTTGCACTAACACTTTCCCCAGTTTACTTTGGACAGGAATTGATTTTGTATTCCCAAAGAAGCATTTTCTGTAGTGAGGAGATTTCCGTGCTGAACGGGGGGGCAGATTTACATGCTGAAAGCTTGAAACTGTAAAAGAGGAAAAAAAATAGCAAAAAGCTCTTGTCTATCCGCTGCCATCGTGGCAGTGACCACCAACTTTCTGTTTGGGCTTTTTTTCTTAAGTTGACCATCTAAATACAAAACAGAAAACAGCCAAACAACATTGATTTTTAAAAAAGGGCTACATTTTCCCTGTGTGTATGACTGCAGGATAACAGTGATATTACAGAATGTCAATTTTTCATTCTTTTTAAGAGGCTGCCAAAAGTATACTCCCACTTTCCAATTTTTAATTATATGTCCATGTATGAATATATGCATTGTGTGTCTCTAGCAGATTTATAATCTATAACAAACTGAAGGCTTTACATAAGAAGTCTGAACTCTTAAATACAGAAGTATTAGGTGACTTTATTCTGTGTAGTTCTTTATGGTCTAACAGTCAACAGTAGTTGCTTGTTTCAATCTCCTTTTATAGATGCCATAAAAAATACTCCAGGACACTGCTGAATGTTCTAGGGCTTGAGCAAAAGGGTAAAGTGTGGTCAGCCCAGCTGCAGAAACTGGTCAGACCTTTTCATATCTTGCAGATGATGATTCTCAGCTATGATTCATCTGCTTCTATTTAGTTCCAGTTCTAAAGCCAAACCTCAATCCCTTGAAGTGATTTGAGCTCCTGTCAGATGGTGGGTAAGAAATACCTTTTCCTGTTCCTCTGTGTTTCTCTTCTTAAAAAAATAAAACAAATCAAAACAACGACAAACAAACGACAGCGATGAAAAAACTTTTATTCTTCAGAGTTTCCTTCACAGAACTGTAAAAAAATATAAAAGGTGAAAGATTTATTTGGCAGTATAAAGGGGTATAAGCTCAAACTCAGGGTTCTGGAAACAAACAGGACTGTTTTCCCAAAAGCTGGCTGGTAGATCAGGTAGCAATATACCTGCAAACACTTCTAAACCTGCTGTTAATACCCAACTTTATCCTGTCACTTGGTCAGAGTCACTCATGTGACAAGTCAAAACCTCTGCTGCAGTGTTGCAAAGAATTTGGCAACTCCTCTGCCATTTTATCTCAATTTTCTAATGCCCTCAGGGACAGACTGCACAAAGTATCAGAAAAATGCAATTGCTGTTGGACCACAAATGAGAATTCAGGAGAATGAGATATCAGAGAGCTAAACCCACAGTTTTTTCTCAATATCACATACTCATCATATGTTTCCTGTTTCTTGGTAGAAATCAACTAGAAATGATCCGTATTTCAAACTCTCTATTTCTAATAATTGATTGCATTGAAAAATCTTTTCAACTGGGTGGCTGGAAAAGTGCCTTCCCTGTGTTTGTTCATTTAGAAGCTTTCAGTTTGTCCTGTGACACTCCAGATCTGGGTGCCAATGATTTTCTATCTCACAGGGAAGAAAATAGCCAATAATAGATGCAACCATGCTATTTTATTGTATTTTCTTCAACATTAAAAATAGAAGATGGATCTAGAAAGAAAGAGGTCATTCATCTTCTGTCAAATATATAAATGCAGGAAGAGAAGGAACATACATATATATATGTGATTTGGGTTTATATCAAAGATGTATGCAGCACAAATGCATAATAGAGAACTTCACTGCAAAGTACTATGGAAAACCTACATTTTCAGAAGTTTCCTTTATAATTCCAACTGCTTTTTACTGAAAAGTGGAGACCTGGGACGCATTTATGAACCAAGATGTTTACTGCTGCCATTATAAAAATTTCTTTTCACAGAACAAGTAATTTGCTTGAAAACTTGTATGTGAAACTCCTTCCTATTTAGCTACTTTAAGTCAGAATGTAGCAAATTAAATTCAATGGGGAATAAAGGATAAAACAAGCGGTTTCTGTGTTCAGGATTGTTAGATTAACCTTCTTGCTCCAAGGAGGATATAAAAAAAGTAATTGTCTTTCTATTGCAAAAATTCTTTCCATGTAAGTGCCTCATTTTGCTTGAGAAGCACAGCATTGGTTGTTCACCTATGCATCCATTAGCCACTTAGACACATTAAAGTGCTTTAAAAAAATTTTACAATAAAATTTAGGCTTTTTCTAAACGTTGTTCATGACAGGTGGAAATAACCCTTTTTATTCTCTATATATTTTCCTGTATTTCCCAGTTCTTATCTTTTTGATAGAAAAAAAAAAAATCACTGTTTTTAATAAAATGAAGCAATAAAAATCAGAAGTTGAAACTGAGAAAAATAAGTTTCATAAACCTTAACTATAAACTTTTTGAACATTAATAATCACATTCTATTAAAAGAAAAAATCTAAACAAAAAAGAAATTATATGATGGTAAGAGATTTAGACTGCCACTCTTTGCTATGAGTTAAATCTCAAGTGGTTTGAATGTTTATCAGCATTATTAATGTTTTTACCTTCAGCTATTGGACAATGTCATAGCAATTAGTAGAGCACTAGTCTGCATGTGTGCCTTGGTAATTCCTCCTGGCAACAGAAGGATGATAGATACATTCCAAATTTTATTTAGCTTTAATCCAATTATTCTCCATTTGGGATGGAATATCCGCATTGTACAGACACGAGCAAAGCGCAGAGTTTACCTGCCAGCCGAGCTGCTGGGAGTGAGGACAGGCAGACTCTGGGCTGCTGCCAGAGGTGACAGGAGCAGTGCTGTTCTTCTTGTGCAGTACCATCCGTGGCCAAGAGGCTTTCAGCTCTCCCTGCGAGCACACTGAGCCTGTTCAGTGACAAATCTCTGCTGTTCCTGGGGCTGCCTTGCTGCAATAGAGTGTGCTGCTGGGCTCACTGTTGCCATGGATGTGCTGTTTAAGACAGCTTTCATCATATATGGTTTTGTTACGGGAAACAAATCAGTTGAAAGAGCACTAGATAAACTTGTAATTTCAAAGGAAAGTCTATTGACACGTCGGCATTTTTTCTCATTTCCTGACGTACTTATAACCAAAGCACTTGCGTGTCAGGCTGAGAGGTCTCTTAAATGTTCTTTTGGGCTGAATGAGTGCTACTGATTCTGTCGGCTTCATGGAATCCTTTGTCAAAAACTTCTTTTTATTTCTTTCTCAGCAAAATGGTACTGATGAAAGAGATGTGTAATTCTGGTGTCTCCATGTTGAATTAAATTCACATCCAAACATGAGCCAGTGTTCCTCACTTTCCTATGTAATTTATAATTTGGGATATTTTGCACTTTGCTATGGTCAAAAATGAGGTCAGAGGAGGTGGTGGAGTAACATAAAATTCGTCAGAAATTCAGGCTAAAAACCCAGTAAATACTGGCTTCTGAAAGCCATTGTTTACATTATTAAATATTGCTGATCTTCTGAGTGTCTCTTCCTTCTTTAATTCAAAGTGAAGTGATGAGGGTTTGAGAAGTTCTGTGGGTGCTTTGTGTGGGAGTGCTGACACAGCACCCACGGAGTCCTGTTCAATGTCTCCACAGAGACACTAAGCCTGCTCCTTGTTTTGTGTGGGCTGTCAATACTTTCCCATTCCAGCTCGGAGCTGAACAGTTTGTTCCACCTAAGCTCTCCCTGCATTGTCAGACACTGCTGGAAAAGCTGCTTTAACTTGACACCAGGAGTTGTCACACAGGCAGATGAAGGGGTTGCCTTTTTCTGTCTTGCAGCTCTTACTTGCTGCTGACAGCTGAGATGCAGTGCTAGACTTTATGCTAAATTAAATATAAAAGAAGTAGGATTCAGGAGGATCAAGGAAAAGCTCTGGAATTGGGGTCAGCATCAGTCCAATTACTCAGCACAGAGTTTATCAGAGAAAACATGTATGTTGTGTGTGCTCGAGTTTAAAGAAATGCTACTGTAGAAATCAAGAATAGTGTGTAGGTTCTCAATTATCAAGATAATATGAACAAGATAAGCATGTGTTGAAACTCTAAACTCGAAAAAATATCCAATATCTTCCAAAGGACCTTTTAATATTTTTCTCTGTATGCTTTTTCCTCGATTCCAGCTGTCCCACAAGTCACTGTCTTTTGTAAAAGGCAGTAGAATTCCTACTATAGTCTTATTGCACAGGTGCATGGATGCTCAATAACGCTTTTGCTGAACTTGCTTTTCAACACAAGCAAGGAATTGACAGGTAGGGTTTTTTAATGTAACAAGGATTAATGAGTTTTGATGTCTCTGATTGGGAATAGTGCAGATATAAATGGTTTATTCAGCTTGTGACATTCATTCTAAGATCAGAGAAAGCCAGCCCGGGACTTGTCAGCTCAGACTTGCATGTTCCCATCATATTTGTCATTTAATTGTCTAGATTAATATTCAGCTTGTCAGCAACATTATCTGCCTAAGCACTCCAAAAATCAGTAGCTACGATCTAGTATGCCTAAAACTAAAGCAAGTAGATTCTAGTGTGAGCTGAAAGCATCTTCCATTTAAGCTTATTCTGGTGTTCAGCAAAGCAAGACCCGTCACCTTAGAGATGTAGGCTTTGTATTTTCATGATCTGCTACTGATTTCTTCTCCCTTCAACCCTCTTCAAATGTAGACACCTAAGCAGAGTCTTGGAAATGTGAAAATATTAAGCCTTGGGCAGCTGGCACTTGGAAGAGAAACACTGCATGGAGTGTGTCAGAAAAGCATTGCACAGCTCCCTGGTTGGGAACTGAGAATCCTTGGGGAGCAAGTCTTTTAGAGAAGCACTGAGTTGCTTTCTCACAGGCTAAGCATTGATGTAAGGAGTGCTGGGTCTCTTTTTCAGTCCTCTAGTCCTTGTCTGGTTTTCTATCATCCTTTATTTTCCAGTCTTCCTCCTACCCGGCCCTCCACTTTATTCTTTTGATTGCATTTAACCTTTTCTAGTGTCTTTTACAATTTCTCAGACAGTCTTGTCCCTCTAGGATGAATAAGCCTTCCTTATCCTAGCACCTGGTATCAGTGGAGTTCTTCAAATTAAGCAAAAGTACAGTTTAGCTGGAAGATTGATGTAGCAGCAGAAAGGCAAAGTTCAGATAAATTGCAATAAGTAGATACCTCATAGCTAGAAGTAGGAAAGGGAATTTGTTATATGACAATTATGGACTTGGGCACTTTGTAATAATGGCACAAGGATTATTCAGTGCATTTTTCCATGAGATAAAAGGATGATGGGTTTGATTATACTAGCATTTACTAACTGAAGGGAATTGGTTTGTTTTCTTCATATTTGAGCTGGCAGATCAGTGGAGTACTGCAAGTGTTTGTTACTGGGTTAGAGATGGGGAAGGCAAGGGATATTACCCACAAGCCCCTACTGCCTTAGGGGGAAAAGCTCTACCACCATTTTGAAAACCTTGGGTGCTGCTGTAGCTGTGCAAAGATATTTTTCTCTATTCAAAAGCATGTCTGCTGTTACCAGTATATGACAGGAAGCTGGGTCATCATTTGGGTCATCAAAGCCAAACCGATCAAACACATATAACAAAAAAGGGTGAGAGCATCTACAGTCTATGTCTGGAATCTCAGCAGAGGTTTTGAGGGAGTTCTTTATAGCTGAGAAGTCTCCAGTCCTCCAGTCTACTTTTCACAAATTCAAAAAGGATCGATCTAAATAGGTCTCTTTGTGAGAATATAATCTGGGTTTACGTGTGGGCAATTTACAATAAGATGGGACACGGGATCCTATTTTTTCATGTTCTTTGAAATGATCCCGTTACACTCAACAGGAATCTTGCTGTTTCATGGAATAGAAAGAATTCTCAGTGCTGATGAAATTTGTATCAAGTTCAAGCTTGTAGCTATTTTGGTCTATATTTCAGTACCTCCCAGAGTTTTCTGAGAAAAAGAGGGGTGGTGGTGATAAATCAGTATGGCTATCCCAGTGGTTTAGTTTGTGGAGGTTTGTTTTACATTTGGCATTTCACATGTTCATGGGCCTGGGTGGGCTATACACAACAAAGTTCTGAAATGTAAAAAAATAAAAAAAAAAAGGAAAACTCAAAACATTTTCATCCTTTGATCCCAAGGCAGCGAGTTGTGAAATTTGGAGCTACTTCCCTGATCACAGTTACAAATCCAGAGGGTACAGTCAAACTGCTTAAATTGCAGTGAGACTTATAGAATATGTATGTTTTTTTCCATTGAGTATGCAGACCTCTGTTCTCAGTATTTCATCTCATATTGGGTATTCTTTATACTGAAGAGCCTTTCTGTTTCAGCTTGTAGTCAAGGTAAAGAAACCTGTCACAGCTGTTCTTAAATGATTCTATTTGGATTTGTATTGTTTTGTCTGCCAAGGATTTGCATTGGAAAGAGCAAAAGAGTTGTGAAGATAACCCCTTATTTGGTTAGGTTTATTCATGCTGATCCCTTAGGAGGTTTCCTACTTAGCCAGATTCATTTTGTCAGAGGTCTCTGCACTGACCCTATTCTGTCTTGAGCTGCTTCAGAACTTCAGTGAGCTTTCCTCCAGGTTTATACTGTCTCTTCTGTGCTGACATCGAGCAATCCCATATGGAGTCTAATCCAAATGTCTCATGTAGTTGGAATCAAAGGTTCTTTGTTTCCTATTCATTTCCAAAAAGCTGATGATTTTCACGTAAAATCATTTCAAAACAAGTTTTGCTTAAGTGGTTAAGAACACAAGACAAGGCTTATCTTTTCCAGAATGTGATTGTATAGACCTAAGACTCTCTGAAAATTTCATTCACAGAAAGAATATTTCTTGAGTGAATGTAACCCTTAGAATTCATCTGTCTGAGAGAATGTCTATTGTAAACAAATGTTAAACAGTGTAATTTTTATTTCTTGTCAATAGACACTTTCTCATGTTTTTTAATCCTTTGTGTTAAACGGAATATTTCAGAAGAGTTACAGTAAAAAAGCTGCTCTTTGCATGTCATGAGCACAAAGATTTACTTAAAAAAATTTGGAAGCAACTTAGTCTAGACATTAGTAGAAGAGGTTTGGGGAATTTTTTGTTTCTTGAATGGAAAGTTAATAGTTTTTAACCTGATCTTGATTTATAGTTTTTACGACTTCGAAGTTCCCTATTTTGCAAAGAAGCTTCTGCCCCAGCCTGAAAATGTCTTTCCTATGTAACTAAGAGGCTTAATATGAGCTGGAAAAAGGAGAATGAGTCTGAGGGACTATCCAGTTGTGAGGCTTGCTACACCAGCAGGAGGAAAAGCATCTAACTAAACAATAAAAGTCTAATAATGAAATATATTTGTGTACTACACATCTGCACGGCGCTGTAAAGATGTAAAAGGCTGTGTAATTGCTATGATTTATTAATGCATTTGTATACTTTTGTAATACCTCTAGTACTCTCTAATAACAACCAATACATTTATAAACACATTGTTGGCAAAGCTCTTTTAGTCAGCCAACCACTTCTAAATTTATATAATTTTTGAGACATTATTTTAGCATGCACTTTAGAGTTTTCTGCATATAAAAAGCTCCTAATTTCTTTTAAATGGGACCTTGAGAAATTCAAGCCCGGGAACAAGTTTATTTAATGGCTTACTGAGTTGCTAACACACCCTGGTTTATAGCTCCTTGAAAGTAGTAGATGATTTTCCTTCTCTTTTATGGGATGGATTTCAGT
The DNA here is from genome assembly GCA_013397115.1 of Edolisoma coerulescens. Lineage (NCBI taxonomy): Eukaryota > Metazoa > Chordata > Aves > Passeriformes > Campephagidae > Edolisoma > Edolisoma coerulescens. Next base: position 209,694 of record VWZW01003319.1, read on the forward strand.
TGTTTTCTTTTGTGGAATTCAAGGTTTAACAACTACCAGGGATCTTCTCCCATAAAATGTAACATCAGAAGATGGAAGTTCTTCAAGTGGGACAAACCCTGTTGTCTGTACAGGCTGAGAAGGCTTGCTTTGCCCAGCTTTCTCGATGGAACTGGGCAGAATTAAGGCTGCTTTCCATTTCTCAAGCCGGGCAGGTTTAGCTTGGCACCGCGTCCTGCTGTGGCAGCAGGAGGGTTTGCTCTGAGTTCCCTCACAGCTCGTGACAAATTTGCTCTAATCAAAGCTTTGGTCACAGCACAGGGAAAAGAGCCAACTCTTCAGTATCTTCTTTACCAGTGAATTAAATTTAAACAAAAGTAAAAATAATAACAAAACATTTTGGCATGAAGAAATTGAAACAAAATAATATTTCTATTTTGAGCACTAGCCGTATTGGCAGAAATCTGATGAATGCATTTGCCAGGTGTTCCTGGTGATTTTTGTTTTCATATTTATTTTTGGTAACTCTGGTATCTCCTTTTTGTAACATTTCAAATTTTTTTTTCCTCTTATATTAACTGTAATATTAACTGTCAAACATGACCCTGTATTTCTAAATTTAATCTCATTGCTAACTCACCCTGTGATAGAGAAAAACTCTTTCTTCGCTGACAGATCTCTTGTAGTAGAAATTATACACTTTTGTTTTTTCTCTTGAAAAATAGATTGATGTTTAGTAAAAAAAATTTACAAATCAAGTCTTATTTGGTCTGTGTTTTATGTTTTTTTGTGGGGAATTGGGTTAGCAGGATGTGAACAAGAGCTTAATTATCTCTAAAGGCATTTTAACGTAGAGATTTAAACCAAAGCACACTGTCTGTAGCTTTAAAAGCTGTATTGGAATTGTGCTTTGACTCTTAGCTTGGCATTATATAATAGAGTTATTATATCAGAGTTGAATGGGGGAAAAAACTACCCAGAGGCCTGTGTCTCTCTCTTTAAATGTTTCAAAATGAGTCCTATTTCTTTTCACATAAAGGTTGAAATGGGAATAGAATTGAGTCTAGATGGAAAACTTGATTTAGACCATAAATTGAGATTTATTTTTTGTTCCTCTCCCTCTGTTCAAGATCTTGAATGTTCAACTACGTTTGCTACAAGATACTTCGATTGCTCTGTTTCAAAATAGGTTAAAAAGAATGTTAGGGGGAATGGGATGTGATGTGTATTACTAATTATTTTAAAATGTGAAAATAGAAACCATTAGAAAATTCAGCCTAACTTGTCAGCTAGCCTGCTAGAGAGGAAAGGAAAGATTCCCAAAGCTGAGAATGATCCGGGGTTGATAGGCACGGCAGATGCAGGGGGACCTATCAGCTGCAGTGTGCCAGGACAAGTTGCTAATTCTAGGCAGATTAGTCTGAAGGAACAAAAGGGCTGTGACGTGCTAATCACACTCCAGGACACCTGCTCACACTCAGACAACTTCAGCATGTTCCCATTTGTCTGATGACTTTTTGCTGCTGTGCAAGTGTGGCTAAACACTGTCACAGAACATTTGATTGCTGTTCAGTGCTATCTGACATGATGTCATCTGACAGGATCACCTTTGGCCAAGTGAGAATTTTCACTGTTGCTCTAGCCTCAGAATAAAAATTCATCCCGTGTATGCGCTGTACCTGCCAAGTTCACTCTTTAATCTGAGTTAATAGTCCCTTCATATGCAGCACAGTAGCCATTCCATTTCAGAGACACTGAAGCTGTAGCCAAAAGTTAATGCATCTAAATTACATAATGATAATTTTTCAGTGTACAAAAATGACCTTAATGAAATGGGATGAGTAACAAGTCTCCTTAACACAGTCTGTTCTACCCCAGTTTCTTGCACAGTGCGCAGTGGAGGGCATGGCACCTCAGGATGGGTCCCCAGGGACCAGGTATCTGCCCCATGGAGGATCCTGGGAGCTCTCTGTGCAAGGATACAGAGGGATTGGAAAGTCAGTGCTCCCCTGAGATTTCACCTCCACTCCAGCATCAAGAAAATACCTCCTGCCTCTGGCAAGATTCCTTTACTTGAAGGCTTATATCCTTTCTTCCAAAGTAGGTGTTTTTGAACCCTGCTTTTGAAGAAGATGCAGGTGGAGGAAGAGCAGAGCACTTGGGATTAAAGCACTGTTCCAGAGTGGAGGAGACTTGGCTCCCGTACCCACTTGTGGTGCTCAAACCAACACCTGCTGGCTTCTGAGAGTGCACTAAGCCCAAAAGTCTGAGTGTTCCACCTCAGTGCTGAGCTGGGGTAAAGAAGTGCTGTTTGCTTTCTTTATGCTTTTATATCCTGAGAGAATTTCTTCCATGTATATTACTTTAGAAATTGCTTTTAAAAATATGCTGAAGATAGCCTGAAGGTGCTTGGCAGAGCCTTAGCTTGATAATGAATTATTTTTAAGACAAGAGATGATATTGCAGGCTAAATTTTAATAAATGTCAGTGAGGGCACAACATCATGACAGTGGGGCTCTCAAGCTCTTGAGGTAAATGCTTCACCCTATGGAAGTGTTGCTGTAGGATTCCTGTTGGTTTTCTGCACTCTGAAGGGATTTGCAGGCAGCTCTCTGGGGCTGAATACCTTTCCTGCTCCAGTTAGTGGAAGCAAAAGTTTTCCTTAGTCACACTTACACCGTTCAGATCGCAGTGTGGTGACACTTGGAGCCCCCAATACACTTGGATATGTTTTCACTGATGAATTGCTGAAGAAACTGAGCAGGTGGGCGGGTTCCAAACACTTCTCTGTGTCAATAGGATTGATCTGACTGGGACAAAAAGAAACAGTATACAGAGCTTTCCTTGGAGTGTTAGGTAGTATTTTTCAGCAGTCCTCCATTTGTTTTATGTATTTCAGGGTCAAGAACATTTAGCTCCTGACTTTGTGAGCAGAGAGCTCTTCTGCTTTTTGTGCAATGCCTGATGAAATGGTGTAATGGTTATCACAAAATGATAAAAAGCACTAGCCATTGCAGAGCCTCAGACTCGCTTTATAAATGGAACTGTGAATAATTAGAGCTTTATAAATGGTTTCTCAAGAAAAACAATTGTCAGAAGAATAAATGCAGGGAATCGCAGCAGAATATTCAAGCGCGTGTTTTTCATTCCTTTAGAAGTTATGATTAATAGAGTCAGCCCACAGAATCTTTTATATCTGTTCCTGACCTGCAGAAAGCACAAGGCATCAGCATTGTCTGAAGCCATTTGAATTATGAGAACTGAACTTTGCATTTTACAAGACAAATGAACTTTGCTTTTTAAAGTGCTTTCAGTCTGAACTTGTTCTTGTGTTTAACCACTGACTGTACTGTCAGGGAAACAGGATATAATTTGCTTCTAGAGTGACACAATGAATTTAGTAGAATTAGGTAGAAATGTGGTTTGGTATTTCAGTATTTATCATAAACTTGCAGGTCCTGGTGGTTTTCTCCACTTTTCTCCCCTTGTTTTGAAATTCTGAACAGTTCCCAGTGATAAAAATTTGAGTTTCATTTGTTTGGGTTTTTTTTTCATAATGTTTTGCTATTGATAGATTAAAATGAAAGAACCATTTCTTAAAAGATTTTGTTTCATTTCTATTACTGAAAGGCTGAAGGGATTTGATTTAAACTCCAAAAATTAAAAAAGGACATTAGACCAAAATCCTCCCTGTTCAACCATGAGGTATAGTTTGGAGGAAGGAAATATACAGTATAAGCTCGTACAAGCTGAGGAGGAGCTTATTTATTTCTCTTCATTAAAATCAAGAAGATACTGTGTTTATAGTCATGCACTTGATTCAGAGACTGAACTTCCTTCCTGATTAAATCACTGGGATTTGGCAAGTATTTGCAATTTCTTATCCAGCAGGCCTGTAATATTCGGAGCTGGATCAAAGTAATTAAAAATAAATAATGTGTCTGAGGCTGAAGTGCTGGTATGTGTACCTGAGTGTATGCACACTCTCAAAGTGAAAAACGGGTCATGAAACAACATCCTTTACACAGAACTCTTGGTTATCTTGTACCAGTATCAGTTTTGTAAATCTTATTATTTCTACAACTTCAATGAGAATGTGGGGCATTCTACTATCAGAATGTATTCATCATTTACTATGTACACAGAAGTTTTCCTCATCACTCAGAAGAAAAGCAATCCTAATAACTGGTAGCCTTTTATTTTCAGTGGCGGAAAACCTAAAATATTGTAAGGTGGGAACCCGATTGATTTCACTCTACAGTTTGCTGATTGTTCTAAAATAAATGTGCACTTTGGGAAATGTGCTGACTGTTTAATGCATTTGGAAATGATTATGAATTGCAGCTTATTTTCCTAAAGGAAACAAGCTTCTGCAAGTCTGTTCAGATTAGGGTGGTCCTATACCCAGCAGTTTGCAGTTAAGGAGTTTACAGAGACCTTTTCTCAGTTTTAATTTCCAAGCGTTGCCTCTATTTATCCTTCCCTCAAAGCTCATGTGAGTTATGAATTCTGAAAAGAAAACAAATTATCAGAAATGGGTAGAAAACATAATTCCCTCTTCCAACTGGATAAATTCTGTTCCTTCCCATCTTCCTCTAGGATCAATTCTCTCATAAGCCTAATTTTCTGGTTTGATTTTGGTGACTTATTCCTTGTGTTCCTGGCTCATGTGAACCAAATATTGCCCAGTTCTGGCAAAAATGCTGGTCCTGATTGCCTCAGAGGTCAGCTTTTCTTCTTAGTCGACAGAGAGCCCACAAGGCTAAGAAGGCAAGTTCTGTGGCTGTGCAAACAGGGACAGGAAAACGGGCTGTGGAAGTCCAGGGACTTCAACGAGAACACTGAGCTCTGTCCTCTTTTACATCCACCAAAAGCAGAACAGTTCCTGTCTTTGGTACTGGCCACACCACTTGTTTTTTTACACTCGGATTGTGCACAACTTCTAAAAGCCTTAATCTTGGTTTAGTCTCCCTGCAGTATTTAGAGTCAGGACATCAGTGGTTTTAGCACAGTAGAATCAAAACCAGGTGTAATTTCTGGCTACCACAATGCACACTTAGTCCCCTGAACTAGAAAATCCCTAGAAAACCACCAGCAGGGAGCAGAAGTCAGCAGCTCCTGGCTCAGGGAGAGAACTCGGGGAGAAACTGCGCCCTCTTCACCCTGCAACGCCTTGCCCTGGCCAGGGAGCTGAGTCACTGCTTTCAATTGTTCCTGCTTTTTATTTGTATTGCTTTCCTTCGTAATGCTGTTTGAATGCTTCTCTCTTCCCAGATGTGTTTTGAGACACAGTTTGAAAGGCCCTGCTTGCCCAGCTGCTTGGCACCGTGGGAGCAGAGCTGTCTGCCCTGGGGCTGGCTCTGCTCATCTGTCACGGACCCCTGAGACCATGAAACTGAAAATTTCCTTTTGAGCAGACTCTGGGTGGGGAATGCCCACATCAAGAACAGGAAAGAAATCTGGAGAAAAAAATTAATTTTGCCGAATGGTCGCTGTTTATGTGAAAGGAAAGACCAATATTTGTTAAAGATACAAGCTCACAAATGTCTGGTGAATGACAAAAACCTTCTTATATTTAGGACATTTCTACTTTTCTTCACACTTTCCACAACAGTAGGTTTTCTAAACCCTTCTCTCTTCTTATTTACTTCTTCTGAATAAAATGAAATTGATTTAATTTCCAAGGTCTCCAGGCATTCCCAGGGCTGACTTTGTGCTAAGACAGATGTAGAATACAGAACAACTTTGAAATGAATACAGATGCATGAAACACTTCCTGTAATACAGGCTCCCCTAATGCCAAACCAAAACTCCTTTAAAATTCTGAAATATCCAGTTAAATAGCCTAATTCTATCTAGTTTCTGTCTCAGCCTCAGGTCAAAACAGAAATGTCATTGGATTGGCTTTTCTCAAGATGTTTAACATTCCAGTTCATTGGACTCATGAAGCTTGATACTGGGTATCCAAATTAAACCTCTATTCACTATCTTTAGTTAAAGAAAACAGTTCTGAAAATTTTCGTGAGGCTTGTTTCGGTTCATTTTTTCATTATTCAAGAAATCTCAGTCTTCCCCTCTCCTTCAGAAAAGATTATTTTAAAGGGAAATATTTCTCTTTTTTGGTATACTTCTCCACATTTTGATCATGCATGAAAAGCTAATAAGAATTGTATGAATGAAGCCTCTAGTAAGGAGTATCCAATATTTTTCTGGTTGACTAAAATATATGAATCTGTGAACTATTTATTTGTGTCTAGTGTATGTTGAATGTGAGCCCTAACAGGATTTTTTTCAGTGTCTTGCTTTTTGGAGCAGATGGCACTGCCTTCATTATCCCTGTAAAACCAACTTTCTTATAATACATTACAATAAATCATCCTGTAATGTATATTTTAAGTTTTCCGTTATGTAGTTTTCTTAGTACAAATTAGACAGGGGTAAGATAGCAGGAGAATAATTTTCTTTTAAAAAATATTTTGAATTTCTGTACTTCACAGTCTTTTGATTTGGAGAAAATTGGAAAGAGCAACTGATTCTTTTCTTGATGTATCTGAGGCAAACATAGAATTTGCAGGTAGCAGTACTGTATTGCCTCATCTCTTGAAAATGCTGAAGGGCATCTGGTGTATTCTACTCTGTCATGGGGAAAATTAAATGTTCTTGCCCATCTTGAGGCTTTAGAAATACTCCAAGTATTTCTTGGTTCAGTGTTCCTAGTGGTATATATATTTAAGGGTAGTACCTAAAACAGGTGCACTTTGAAAAAAAGAAATCTATGATTTTATCAAGAGCTGGATAAAACTCCTCTGGAGTCAACAAAATTCTTCTGTATAACTCAATGGGACAGCAAGGTCAGGCCTTCACAGAATCATTTTAATTTCTTGCATGCCCAGAAAAGCTCAGAGGGACCTTGTTCTGCTCAGTTAGGCATAATGGGGGATGACTAGCTCTCGTTTTGCAGCCAGATGTTTGCAGAGGACATGCATTACAGAAATGTGGTGTTGTAGAGGGGTGTAGAAGTTTCTGTGTGGCACATGATGCACTCCAGGACATCAGTGCTTTCCATAACATGCATTGGTATAATTGGTGCTCTTCTGTGGATCTGGTACTCGTGGCTTTGCGAGGGAGAGGCTGAATGTTTCTTTACTTCTGACCTTGCAGAATATGCCCACAATAGAGAGAGGGAACTGGCAGGGTCAGAGCCCTGGGGAGTCCTCTGTGGAAGAGTTGCTGAGGCACTGTTTTCTTAGCTAGGTGAGAAGGCAATGGAGCAGCAAGGGCTGGAAGCAAAGCAAAAGCTCTGGAGACTGTAGGATCGAAATCCTTCTCTGCCTGACAGCATCTGTCCAGACCTAATACTCAGGACAGAAAGTACTTTCAAGGATAGTTTCCTCAGAAAAGAAGGCTTGATATCACTATAGATAACTTCTACTGCAATCAGTTCTGACATGAATTGGTGTTGGCTTTTCTTTCTCCATATGAGCAGGTTTTCTTTTTTTTCCCTATTGTTTGAGAGCAAAATGCTGCTTTGGGGGATTCAGTTAATGCTGGCACTATGAGCTCACCATATGGCAGTTCCATCTCAGTTTACATTCCCTCCTACAGTACTCTCACAAGAGGTATTTTAAAAATTCAGTATTCTGCTGTTATTCATCCCAAACAGCATTTTATTCTATTGTCATGATAGTTTAAAAGAAGATATGTACTGTCGTGTAATTAATGAAGAATCAAATTAATTTTTTAGTAGCACAGCAGTAAGAATCTTTCCACAAACTGCAAAGTAGTCTCAAGCAATTCTTCATTTCAGTACTAGTTAATGGTACTAGTTTTGCAGTACTAAACCTAATGAGCAATAAGCAGCAAGGAATTGAGGTTTTTATAAAGAAGTAGATCTAAGCCATCTGCTTCCTCAGCCTGGGAGAAAACGAGCATAGAGGACTCCTGAAAATTCCTTATCCACAGAGCACAAGAAAGCAGGGACTTTTCCCATTCTAGAGGCATGAAAGAGAGTTCAGAGGTTTTATAGTGAAGAATCTCTCAAATAATTACAGCTTCTACGTATAGTAAATTATTCCAAAATTGAATGATTATGAATAATTATAAATAAATAAATCTCTTGTGAATTCACTGTTCACTTCAAATCTCCTTGATGGAAATATTGATGTCTTGAGGCCTAAATGCCCATTGTTGTGCTGCAGCCTTATCAATCACAGGGAAGTCTAATGGAACCCAAACCCCAACCTTTTATTTAAAGAAGCCACCATGCAGTTAACATAAGGCAGCAAACAGAAGAACCTTTACACAATAAAGAAACTTGCTCTTCATCTGTCACATGCAGAGAAATGTATGTTTCATTAATTTAACACAATAGTTTTCAAAGACATGAACTTAGAGTGCTTTATTGACCATAAAGCTTGGTGTCTTTTTCTTAAAAGTGTAAATCTAAGATTTATTTTTGTATCACTTGGTTCCCATTGTTTCTAAAGTACATGGTTCTTTTGTGGGTATTTTTTTCCCCTGAACATCACTATTGGATGTGATACATAAGCAAAAGCTGTCTAAATTAAAGCAGAGTGGGTTCTGAGATATGCATGGCTTTATGCATCCCTCTGAAATTAGGAATATATACTTAGAAACTCTGTGCTAGGCTTTACATTAAATATAAATGCTTTAGAGGAACTAGGAATAGCTTCTTTATGTAAAAATGAGAAAGTCCATGATGCAGTTTATTTGGTTACAGAGCATATCAAGACATGTTAAGTGTGTCTGCTAATCAAAAGAAAAACTCAGTAAAGCACATATATGGATAGAACTTAAAACATAGTGAGTGATCACATTTAGAAAGTTGATTTCTCTCATTTTTTTGTTTTCTGTACTTTGTTGTTTGCAAAAAAACCTCCACAACTCTCTCTTCATTCGAATACTTTCCTGAAAATCATATTTCTGTAAAGTCTTGCCCAATGCAAATGAATGGGTTATGTAAATTGGCTAGGGAGGAAAAGGGGAATTTGGAATTTATTTGCCTAAAGTATGTTCAGGTTTGAGACCTGAGCTGGTGATGTTATGATCTTGTTTTATGTCCTGGTCTTTGAATATGTATCAACAATCAGAATCAAAATACAATTTTAGAGTAAACTACACTTTAGAAAGCATTACACTCTGTAGAGAAAGGCCAAAGAATAATCTGCTACTATTCCATGTTTTCCAATTAGAATTCCACCTACAGGGTTAACTCATCATTGCACTCTGGTTCCCTAACTTTAGAATGATGGGGTGGAGGGTAGAATTGGGTGATAAACAGAATTGGGGGTATTTTTTTTTGACAGCTGCATAATTTCATCTTGAAGTCTTTTCAAGTGAACTTTCAGTTCTTCTGCCTCTGATCTGGAATCTAAATCTAAGTAGTAGAGTATTAATACATGATATTTGCAGTAGTTGTGTCCAAACTTTTGCATCAAATAACCTTCATGTTAATATTGTTCATTTATATATCTGCCCTTGAGGCTGTATCATGAGAGATCTATATGAGTCAGTGAAGCACTTCTCAAAGTATTTTTCAGATTAATGTTGAAATTAATTATGAATTAATAATGCGATCTTATTTCCAAGATTTCAAACAGCAGAAAGAAAAGAATTACACAGAATAGAGGAAAGGTTCAAAATTCTATAAACACAGAAACCACTTTGTTTCCACAGAGACATGGCAGTAGTTAAATACAGCAATCTAAAATGTAAGGACTGTTAGACTAAAGGAAACAAATGAAATCAGAAGAAAACACAGAATGTAAAAGTGATAGTGAAATAATTATGTAGACCCTTAGTGTGACTTCATCCCACAGGAGTGTCAGTCAAAAATTAAGTTATGTAGTATGTGCTTAAACAGGAAAAAATCAAACAACAGAATAATATGAAACCAATGCACTGATTCATGTTACACTTGTAAGCAGTAATTAAATTTGTATGAACAGCTTACTTGGGTATCATTATGTTATAAATCATTAATTTGTCTCATTGAGATAACATGATGATTTCTAGATACAACAGAACCCCCCCTTGTGTTCAGGGAAAATAAAATCCTCAAGGAGCCTCAGATCCAAACCATCCCAAACCACCATTTTCAGTCGTGTGAATCTGAAACCAAGGAGAAATGACAGACATCACTAAATAATTAAAGGTTTGCCTAGAAGTGTAAGGATAGAATTTATGAAAACAAAGTGTATTCCTTTGTTTTAGGAGTGGCTTGGGTAGGAATGTTATAAAATAAGGAATATACAAAGGAGCAAGATGAGTTATATTTGAAATTAACTACAAATTTCAGTACAGTCTTCAGAGAACAGTAACAAACCTTTATTTTTAGATTAGCAGACGTTGTCTAAATATTAGAAAAACACTGGGCTTTAAATTCTCTATCTGAGAGCACTGGGTTTATGCATCATCAAGAGGGACTATGAATGCCTTGGTCCAACTCCTCATCTGGATAATTTAGTGGGTGGGCTAAATCTTCTCTAGTATCTTAGGAGGATTTGGGTCTGACTTGGCAAACTGTTCATGTATCCATCTATCACAGGGTGGTTCACTGAATTTTGATCACTTATAGTAAAAAACAACGGACTAGTTGTACACACTTCCCAGATAATTCCTAGTTTTTCTCAAGAACTGAAATGTGGCATCGTAAGGTGTTGCTGAGACAGCAATATGCACAGCTCCTGAAGTCTGCAGGTACACCCAGCGAGCAGAAGGTGGCAATATCAGATACACACAGCTCAGGGAAATAAATCTTTCCATCTCTCTAATCTGTTGTGAGATTAGGACAGAAAAAAAATGAAACCAAACAAACAAAGACACCAAAAAGAAAAAGACAAAAAACCCCTAACCAACCAACCAACCAACCAACAAACCCCCCACAACCAAAATGAAAATAATATTCTAAATCTGGAGGTAAAGCTCAAAGTATACCTCAAAAATGTAAAATTTTTCAGTCAACCACTATTAAGTACACCAAAATCTAAAAAGATGTAATTAGATATGCTTTAAATGTAAGGATTCTGGAGGAGAAACTCCATCGAAATAGAATTTTATTCTTTCCAAATAGAACAGAATGCATGCTTGTTTGAGGAGTATAGCACTCATTAATCACTAAAATCTTTTTGGGAAGGGAAGTTTTACTGCCCAATTTAACAGAAGGAAAATAAAATCCTATAGTGGCAGAGTGCACTAATCCTTTCTTCAAGCACTAATTCCAAACCCACAAGAACAATTCTTTTCAGTAGGTACCAGAACTTGAAGTCTGAAAATCCTTGTGTTGTCCATGCTTACTACCCACATAAGCCATAAATGCCTCCTTTTTTTATGGTGGTGCTGCTCCTTAGCATATCCTGCAAGTAAACAGAACTGAAATTATGCTCCAAAAGGAATTTAAGCCTAAATCTTTATTGACATTTTTCTGTCCGGCATTGAGTCAGCACAAATCCTAGAGAAGCTTTAGAGCAGAGGTGTTTAAATTGAAGACAGTTTCAACTTCCAGGCATTTTCCTATGAAATGGTGTGTGTGTTTATGCTGCTGCCGTCTTTATTAGGCATGGTTTCAGAAAGATGAAAAAACTTCCCAAAATATCTGATAAGAGTTATTCAGTGGAACTGTTGCCAAAAGCCAACACGAAGGCTATCAAGTGTGAAATGAAAATTAGAAAGTTGTTGGACACTGATTTGAATTAACTCATAATGACCTGGTTTATGTTTTTGGCCTCTGGAAAGATGACTGGAACATAAAAAACAACTTTCTGTGAAGGGCATAGGAATATTAATGAACTAGTCATCCGAATATAAGCAGGAAATATCCTTAGTTAAGGTCCTCAGAAAACAATCACCTTGCTAAAATATTGAAGTAGACACTGGAATGGGATGAAAAGACCAGAAAAGTCTAAAAGGGAAATGCTTGAATTTCAGAAGCAGGAACAGTGGCATATCATATCAAAAGCTTTACAGCTTTTAAAAGTGTGGCTTAATCATAAACTAAGAGAGAAAGCAGCATATGGTATTGTAGATTATATGATGTTGGTGCCTCTGCAAACTGACTGAAGGTCAGGCTGTAGGAGAGAGGCAATGAAATTCAGTGTTTTTCCATTTTAAGACTCTTGGGTGCCCCATATAAACAGTTGTGTTGTCAGTGGAGCTGTAACAGTTGGTATGGACCGAAAATCTGTTATGTCATTCTGGTTGAGAAAATGTTATTCTTTGGATACACTTTGTCGGAATTAAAACCTGGAAATTATTATGTACTCCTGGAGAAATCCTCAAGGTTTAAAGATGAAATTGGTGTTTATTTATGGGCTGCCTCATTGCATTTCTTCAGTTTCATTATCTTTGCACTTGTTTGTTAGTGGAAAACAAACCACCCTGAATGCAGTGATAATCTAACTCCAAGGGTAAAGTGTCTAAACTGGACTTCTTTTTTCCATAGTATTCTAGCTTTGAGATGATAATGCTCTCAAGAAAGGGAGAAACAATGGAGAATTCAAATGTTGAAATAAACATGTAATACTTATGATTTAAGTGGTATCAAGCTCAGTTCCTTAAAAGCACCATCAGTTGTATTCATAGCTTCTTATTTGGGTGATGTTTTCCTATTCATTCTTCAAAAGATTCCATGAAATCAGATTTTATATAGACCATATACAGGCATTTTGGAATTCCATACATAGGAATGCTTAATTCTGGGTTTTCAGTGGATTTCAATGTAGTTTTTTTGGTTTTTGTTTTTTTTTATAAAACCTATATATTTCAGGAAAAATACATTTTGAAAATGTTAAAATTCTTTTTAAAAGTCTATGTTGTGAAGAAAAGATGTTATGGTATGTGAGCTGCAGTATATTTTATTAAAAAACAAATCAGCTTTGAAAAGCCAGGCAATCTTCATAGGATTTTTCAATTTAGATATTTGGTATTGAACACACTGTCACTAGGAGGGTCTTTATTTGAGAGAAGAAATGTTTGAAACTGATGGCCAAAACCTCTCTAATTGACCCCTGGTAATTATAATATTGATTGAACATGTTAGTCATTCTGCTCTTGTTTTATTCATTACTTTTATGGTGAAAACAAGTGTTCAGTGTAAATTTCTCCTTAACTGACAGTCCTTAGTGTTGAAGACCTTATATCAATATCTTATTAAAAGGATATCTTTTCAGTACTTGGAACGGATAAAAACTCTTAGTGGGCAACAACCGCTGGAGATTTAATTCTTGTGCACTATAACCCTGAAGACCTTCTGAAAAATTTCATCTAGCTCCCAATTCCCAGCCAGAGCCACCAATGAGAGAGCTGTAAGAACAGGGGAGCTTCATTCTATAGCGAGTTGTTAAATCACCCCTTCCTGTGATCATGACATCTTTAATGGACTAAATAATGTTTTAGGATTTAGTTGTTAGAAAAAGTACCTGGTTTAAAGTGACAAGAACTTCTGATAGTGGGGAAGTTCTTATCTGCAACTTAATGAGGTCTGTGCCTTTAGCATCTGGGGGTAGAATGGAGGGGATCAGGTAATTCGTAAGTGAAAGGGTAACTATACAAACATTCAAAATTTGGATTTAGAATGTTTCTATCTTGTGCTTTTCTTCTCTGAGTTCAAATTATGGCTCAGGATCTCTAGCAGAAGCTGGCAAATTCATTTTACAGGTGGTAAATGTGACTTAGCTGTACATTAAGGTCAGTTAGCTAAACTTAAACTGCTGATGTGCAATATATGACCTCATCCAGCAGGATTTTGCATTGTCGTGGTACTCTTGTGTTTTCCACTGCAAGCCTCCTCTATGGATGTTGTCAAATTGATGAGCAAGTAAATCATGAGCCAAGTTTTGATTTTTTGCCTAAATACTGCATAAAACATCTATAAATGCTAAGATATTTAAAACTGCTTTGGGAGTATCTGTCCTAAGAAACAAACATCTTTTGAAGAGGAACTTGTGGTTTTAAAGTTTGTTTCTTTTGTGCAAGCCTCCTGGAAAAGAACATTCCTCTCCAAATAATCAGAAAAAATAGAAATAAATATACATTATGAATATTAGGAAAATATGTGGAAGTACACACACACCCATATATATTTTATATATGTATATGTGTGTGTGTGTGTGTGTGTGTGTGTACCAATACATATTGAGGATAGTGTTATGTGATGGGCCATGGATTTCTCAGTGTGCCATCCTAGACCTAAATTTTCCAGAAGTGCTGTTGGAAAAAAACTATTCTCAAAACCCAGAAAATTTATTAGAGACTGCACATGGTATTTCCATATATAAACATTACTGCAGAGTCTATCTAATCTGATGCTCACAGTGCATTATTATATGAGACTTCTTTTAAAATGTGTAACATCTTAAAAATGAAATCTTACTTCAAGACCAGCCAACAGTGCATTTTTTTCTGATAAATAGGAGAAGAGCACCCTGGAATTCTCTTTCTGGCACAATTTCTAAATATGCTGTGGCTGAAATTAGCAGGTGAGTTGCAGAGGTGGGCTGAACAGGTGCAGGGTACGTGAGAGCTGTGAGGCAGGCAGGAGGGCTGCCAGGGTTTCAGGCATTTTGCCTGGTTGATGTCTCTTTATTAATAATGCCCAAAAGCTTAGGGAGATTCTGAGTTCTCAAAACTGAAATTTGCAACAGCCTAGAAATCTCTGCTGTATCATTCCCCACTTCTCTTTTTGGTGATCCTTTTCTCTCTTTAAAGATGGTATAATAATAGCAAGCTGATCTTGTTTCCAGTTTTACTTTCAGAGGTTCATATAGCAATACAAGATTGCAAACTCTAAGAAACAAGAGCAATTGCAAGTGAATCTTTGGGATTTTATTTAATCTGATTTTCCATGGTGTTAACTCCTTAGTAAAGGCATGTCAGCCTAACAATGTACCTTGAAGAGAAGTTTTTCAGAAAGGCATAATCTGAAAACCAGGTTTCTCTATTAGAACAGTGACAAGGATGGAGGGAGGAGGAAGTTCTGTACTTTGGTTTGAGACCAGTAGAGCTGACAAATCCTAGGGGGTCATGTTGAACATGACGGACCTTTAAAGAAATTCATAGAATCCTCCTGTATTTATTCATACGGTATTTATTTAGGTAATGTCCTTGGATACTTATTTAGGGTATTTCCTTTGATATTTATTTAAGTATTTTCCTTTGCTGTTTATTTTAAAAGTGTATGGGCAATATTTTCTCTAGTGGTGCAGAATTGCATGTGACTCACAAGCAAAATGTTAAAAATGGCATTGGACAAAAAACCCGAACAACCTTTTCCCCTACTGTGCTAGTCAAGGTTTTGTACTCGGATAAAACTGAAATAAATACTGAAGATCAGCTGTGAAATGGTCTAGGACCTAGAGGTGCTTGCAGTAAAATCTAAATTCAGTACAATCTAAATTATCTTCACAAAAACTTCTCTTACTCCAGATCTTCTCACAGTGAAATATCTTGTGCATCCTAGCTGAATTTCTCTTGGGAATTTAATCAAGCAAGAAACTCACTAGAAAGACCATCAGTTGAAACTGAAGTGGTACCTTCTGTGCAGAAGCCAATGCTGATTCAATTTTAAGATAAACTGCCTGTTAGTGTAAAATAGCTGAGGGGTATTTGGAGGAAGCAAAATACAGGATTTCAGCCAGAAAAAAACAGTTGGCTGCACCACCAGGTGCTCAATAGTTCAGAGCTCTTGGCCCTGTGTAGGAAGGGCAGAGGCACTACTCCAGTGTGAAATAACAAAGGTGTAGCTTTGGAGAGTGATTATGACGGAGAATACTCCTAACCTGGTCAGGAGACTCTTCCACCGTAGGTCATAGCAAAAAAAAATAACCTGGGGTTTTCTCATTTTACGTACAATAGATGCTGTTTGTGTGCCTTAATGGACACCAGAACTACACAGCTCCTACACAGAGATTGTTCTCTGAAAGAGAATTTTCTATTTAATGTCATAAAATACAACAATTCTAATGGAATACTTGGAAAACTTTTTTCTTAGATTGGTTCAATTCACTGTCTTTAGCCTGATGCAGGGAGAAAGAGGAGCTGTTTAGTCTAAAGGTGCTATTTGAGATGGCACAGTTAGGAAAAGAAAGGTATGCAAACATCTGTCCTTATCTATTGATAAATTCCTGTCCATGAAAGTTATTTGCTTTTCAGAAGTCATAATAGCATTATAGCAATTTCAGTCTGAATAGTGTTTTGCTGCAAAGTGAAAAATTTAAGGGGAATCATGTTTGCAAAAATGGAAAACACTATTTAATAAAAGAGTGTTCATTACTGGACCTTCCAAATGTAGCCCATAATTGTTAACTCACTGCTGGATGTTTTATTCCTCTGTATTCTTTCAAAAACATATGTCAAGTGAATTATGATAATTTTTTTGTGTGTGTGATGGATGATATTGTGGTATCATTCTTTTATTTTTGTTAGCTTATTATTTCAGGGAGTAAATTTTACCTATTTCTATTTTTTCCTCTTTTAAAATGATTCCGTTTTCCAGCCAAGAAACTTAGAGGGATTTTACAACTGCTCTGAGTGACTCATAGCAAATATTTGCGGTGAGCGCATAGCATTGATAATAACACATTTTGTGTTGTATTCCAGAAGGGAGTGGGAGGGAAACAAAGGGAAGGAAATGTTTCCTGAAGGAAACTTTCCCTGAAGGGAAAAGTGCAGTGATAAATGGAAGAATTACTGTTTCAGAAAGGCTATAAAGAAAATTACAAGCAGCCCACAGACAAAGATGTATGTTATAGAAAGCTTTATCTTAAAGGTGAGGGACTATCAGACTTAAGAAATAATTGTCAAGAGAAGAGCACAATTATATTTTAGAAGGGAAATTAAAACTGATAAAATGATATTTTAGTCATAAGATAAAATGGTGAGTCCATGTATTGACAATAAGGGTGAGTTTGGAGCTGATCAAGATATTATGCCTGAACTGAAGGAATACATTAGCTCAGTTTTCAGCAAGGGTGATAACATGGAGGACGAGGATGGAGGCAGGAAAACTGCTGAAATGAAAATATGCATATCTGGAGAAAACGGAAATTAATTGTCATAATAAGGATGAAGGGGATAGACAATTTCCATTCCAAAATACCAAAACTGCAATGAAACTGCTCTTTGAAAAAAAATTTTAAAATAAATCTATCGAACTGGATATAGTATTAGATAACAGGTAGCTAACAAATATACTGAGGTAGGAAGTTATTGATGTGGAGTTTTGACTTAGAAGCCTCTAACACTATAGCAAATACTCCCAGAAAAAAACTTAAAGACTGAGGAAAAGGATGAAAAGAGAATTACTGGAAGCTGATGATACAAGACTGCATGTATTGTAGATTGGACAGAAAATTAAAAAATATGAAACTCATGCCGAAAAACTTGACCTGCATTTTTCAGCTGAGATTGATTCTACCATCTAATATCATCAGCATACAAATCTGTAGAAAGGAATTCATGACCTAAATAATGTA
This sequence comes from Edolisoma coerulescens, assembly GCA_013397115.1. NCBI lineage: Eukaryota > Metazoa > Chordata > Aves > Passeriformes > Campephagidae > Edolisoma > Edolisoma coerulescens. The sequence continues at coordinate 227,162 of VWZW01003319.1, forward strand.
TTATTTCATGTATACCTTCTCCCTCCATGTCTTTTAAACTGTCTTAGGCTGAAAAAGAAGTAGGGGCTTAATAAAGTTAAATTTACAACTCTTTCTTATGGCTTGCAACTGTAGAACATAACTTTGTTCTACATTTTACCACTGTAACTCTTTAATTATTAAAATTATTTTAATTTTTGCAGGTCCTACTTATATATTTTTCCTAAGCACAGAGGGGGTTGTAGTTCTCAGAGCCATGCTTCTGTAGAACTATCTTAATTCTTAATTGCTTTACTATTTATATTCTTTTTTTGATCCCCAAGTCAGTTGGGAATATCAAAAATGAAAATAGTTTGCTGGGGATTTTTAGGACAACTGTAGTACAAAATATGCAAAAGCTATTTTACTTTTTTTTCGAAAAAGGCAGTTTCACTTCCAAAAGGGAGCAATTAACACACTTGTAGTACAGAGTCAAGAGCCAGTCAGGACTTTAAAACTGAACACAGCTGACTGCTGTATTTATTGTAGGAAGTATTTTTCTAATTTTTTCCCCTCATTTTATGATTAAATGCCACATTTTTTGTAGGAAGCTTTACTTCCCATTTGAAAGAGGAAACCAAGGGAATATATTTTCTTGAATGTATTTCTTTTTTTTGCACTCAGTCTTACAAACACTGATTTTCCTTCAGTTTTACATCACAGCTTTTCTGTTTTAAATAGACTTGTGGATTTTGTTTCTCTCAGAAATTAGGATTTTACTGTTTAGAACAAATCAAAAGGGTTTTCTGCTGATTACACACAATTCTCTGCTTAGATATTTTCATGGTATCCAAGTGCCCTGATCTGATGGTATCTTGGCATGTTGTACTTGGACATACCTGGTGTTAAACACGTGGAGAGTGCTGTGTCTCCAGCACATTAAAGCTTCACTCGTGCTCTGACGTGGCTCTCATTCCAGAGCTGTTCATTTTACCATTATATTTGCTTTGAGCTGCTGCTTGTTTGTCTGAGAGGCTTAAGCAATGCGCTACTGCAGTGAAATATTTTCAGTTGACCTTAAACCGCATCGCTATTTATACTCTGTTTTTCTAAATATGTCGTATTTTGTTTCTAATCGTGCCCAGTGGTGACACCTTTCAAAGAGAACCCAGCTCTGCAAACCATAACACTTCTTCTGCAAACATACTGCTGCACAGTGCAAAGTTCTGGTCATGCTGGGGCCACCACCACGGTGGCAATTAATGGCCCCGTGGTATTGCCTCAGAGCTGCCAGTTTGCTAAAAGGTGGGCTCACCAGGGCCCAGGACTCAGATATGGCACAGCTGAATATTTAATTCTGCTGAATAGTTCATGCCTGCTGCAGAGCAGCGTTTGTCAAGCAGACTCACTGCAGAAGAGAACTGCCAGACACTTCCAGTGTATTCCCTGCATTTGAATTCATTTCAGCTCTCTACACAATTTTTATTACCTTTGTCACCTGCTGTTTTGCAAATGGCAATTTATTGGTAAGAAATTCATGTCCTGCTAAGCACCATCTCTCTCTGTCTTCTTCCTCCTCCACACTTGTACAACTTCTCATTTTTTTTTAATGTGTCTTTTGATGTAATTTATAAGTTACATGTACTTGTTGGGGAGAGCCATACTGAAGTGGCTACAAAGCAGCAGCTGTAGCTGCAGCTGTTTCTTTCCTTGTTTACTGTTGGGTTTTGATCTAGTGAAGTTTAACTCAAAAAAAATTTACAAATTAAATAAAATTAAATGAATGCTGTATCCTCACTTTCTGGTTCAGAGAGGTACATAACTATTGAAGCACATATTTTAAATTACTATCATGCATTACTTTTTAATGAATGACTCTGCAGCTATGTAAATTTGAAACATCACGTTCATGATTGTTTGATAGAAGGATGTTAGCTTCAAGAGAAAGATCGATGCATAAACAAGATTACCCAAACCCCGTGTATCAGCCTGCTGATGGAAACAAAGTGGCAGCTGGTAGCTGTGTTGATTAGCAGTGTTCACAAACCGTGACTGCGGAATGTGTGTGAAAAGGATGAAGAAACCACCCACAGGGCAGATGACCAAACAATTAAAACAGGTTTTGTTTTTTCTTTCCCTCTGAAAGAAACCCAGATGAACACTGAATTGATATCTGTTCGACAGAGGGGGGAAAGGGAGAAACAGGAGTTTATCTTTTGTTTTGTACCATGTGTGTACAGAGGGACAGCGGACCAGCCACACAAGGTGCTCACAGTATCTCTGTGCAAAGTAATCTCTCAAGTCATGTTTTCACTCAGCCATTTACACAGGATTACTATTCCCAGTGTCTGAAGAGCGAGAAGGTATCATGGAAACTTCCAAGTAGTATATGGCAAAATACAGACAACTTATAAATAATCAAGTTGTAGGTGGCATTATCCATTTAGAATAATTCTAGGGAAAATGTTGTTTTGCATTTTTCTAACTCCGCTTCCCACACAAGTGTCAGTCTTGTGCTGCTATGTCAGTTCAATTCCACAATTCTTAGACTCATATGGAAGGTTGCCACATTCCTCCTGCCAACCTAGTTTTAGTGGAAACTCTATCTAAATAACTCAAATATCAGTACCGTTTTTCTGCAGTGAGAAATAGGAAAAATTATTAAAACTATAAATGTTAACATACGTAGTATTGCTATTCTTCCTGAATAAGATACCATGAAAATTGAACCAATGGTGAAGCTGCAGTTGCCTGTTCAATCACCATGAAAATGTGTGTCAAGTGAAGAGACTTTGCTCTCATTGTCATTGGGGCTATTAGCCCTCTCAGAGAGACTCTGGCACCTGCCTAATCTGTGATGTCTCCAGTTTTCGAAACAATATTCTTAACAGACAAGGATTTACATTCATACTGTAAAGAAAAAAATGGCTGAAGTGTTCTTGTATTTATTTTGCTTGCTGCATTTATTCCAGTTGAATACGAAAAAGGCACTATGCTGAGGGGAGGGAATGGGATGTAAGCTTCAGAGATCCAACACTCAAATTCTTCCATGCCACAGAGAGCATGAGACTATGCATAGGCTGAAGCTTTTGGTTTGTGGCTTTATAGAATTAAAAACCATTCAATTTTCTGCTACTGTTTAGACACAGCTCTCTGACCTATATTCAGTCTATAACATAACTCAGGGACTCTAAAGAGACTGAGTAAATGTGAATTGAAGCAGGAGAATCTGAGTGTGGTTTATTACACTATATTAATGGAAACCAGCTCATTTAAGAATTTTCATATCGTTAGACTAGCATCTTGCTCTAGGCAACAGCCTGATTTTGCCATGGATTAATAGCACAGGAAGCCTTTGCTAGTTTATGCATGTTCCAAGCATCACAGGTTGGATGAAACACTGGTCACTTGCGGAATTACAGATCAGTACCCAAACATCTTCAATTTAAAAAGCCGAAGTTAATTTTCAATTTAAGCAATATACTATTTTTTTAAGAGTTAGAATTTGAAAAGGGAAATAACATGATACAGTTCAACAATGTACTGTGCATCCCAAGTGGAATTGCACAAAAAATTAAAATGTGGATGAAGCCAATATGATGAATTATTTAGGTTCCATCTCTCTGCAGCTGTGTGGGTTAGATGGCAATTTCTATCTTCTGATTCAGCTGCTGATTCCTATGGCTTAAAGTGTGAATTTAGTTTTTCTCATGTGGATCAGCATGAATCACCAGCATGAGTAAATTAATACTTGCAGCATAAATACTCCAATTATCTACTGTGTGAGCTAAATATTTAATAATATCATCTGTCAGTAAAGGAATGCTGTATCCTCACTGTGAAGTAGCCATGAAAAATGAATAGGATGTTGATTTAGTGAGTAAATTCACAGATATAACTTTGTTTCACGGCATCATATCTGAGCACAAAGGAAAAACAATTACTTCTTAAGAAAGTAAAATTAAACTGGTAAATCTACAGACAAAATATTGCAGATACCGGGTATATTGATTTGCTGGAATAAATGTCAATATGCTTATTCCTTTCTCTGTACCAAAATTATCAGTAGCATCTTAATGTCCCTTGAAAGAAACAGAGAACAGGAAACTGATAATTCTTTCCTTAGATAAAGTAGATAAGATTTTTCCTAGATTATAACCAGTGAGATTTAAGGATCTGATGCATTGGTCCTGTGCTTATACCAATTCCAGTGAAAATGTCATGTGTTGAACACCACTGAAAATCTGTCTGAAAGCATTAAGCCATAGACCTTGGGAATTTTTTTGTTCCAGAAGTATTCTTGGTGCTCTATGTGTAAGAAACAATCTTAAGAACCATAAGGTGGGAATGGTTATATGAAAGGCTCTATCTTAAATGTAACAGAGCAAAGGTTAAAATTACTTTATTTGACTTATCTAATCAGTACTAAGATGTTATAGAATTTTTGTAACCTTGTCACAGAGAACCAGACCATTTCTTTTAATACATGAACAATTATCCTGGTTTGGTAATAAATTTTATAGTTTTACTGTTTTCTTGGTATAGCTCTGCTATAAAAGCTTTCAGTCTTCCTTAAGCTATCAAAAAAAGTTACTGTCTTCTGGGGCTGGCAATCAACCCTGCGATTTCCTGCAGCTTTGGAACACATCACATAGGGTGGAGATTTGATCATGTCCCACTTGGTGTTTGCCAGTTCTCCAGGTATCGCACAGCAGCGCAAACAGAACGGACACAGGCAGCAGGGCCACACAGAAAGGGAATCCTGGGTACCTTTCAGGGAACAGATATTTTTGTTTTGCTTATTGTGGTAGGGTATCCCTCACAGTGTCCCTTAGCTCCTGTGTAGCACCTGATCCGCAGTTGTAGCTCAAGGTCAGCCCGAGATCCAGGCTGGGCAAAGTGGCTCTGCTGGTTTTGCACTGGGCTTGCAGCAGTCCCAGCTTCCTCTGGCTTGCTGAATTCATTAGACTGCTGTGGCAGAAAATGCCCATAACACAGCTGGACTAATTGAAAAATTTGAACGATTAGTTCTGTTTGCAGCACATCAGAATTGTGCTGAAAAAAAGCAGAGTCTTGCCCTTGGTAGGACACTGAGTTCCCAGCAAAGGGCAAAAGTGATGATTTTGTAGAAAGGTTGAATGTCTGAACAAAAAGAGTGGCCTGTATAGACAGACTTTTCAAGGAATATCTCTTCTGCAGTCCAAAGTACATATCTGGATGCTTTTACTCAGAGGAATTATTAGCTTGTTCCTTGAGTGTAGCGATTTGTTTGGAATGTGGCTGCACATACATTAAATATGACACCTGCCAGTTTTGGGTCCCTGCTGGATTTTAGCAGCCCTCAGAGACTTGGAGTTATGGGGTAGATCCTGAAGTGAGAGCTAGGTATTATTTCATAGTGAGGCACTTCTGATTCACTGTGATGACAGGAACATTAAATTAAATTCTCCTCTCACTTTCAGTTTTCTGAGCTGTTTGAGAAACCTCAGATATTGTTCAGAAAATTTGGGCTCAGCAGACAAGGAGCTACTACAACAGAGGAACATGCCAGCAGGTCATTCAAAAGAAGGTTGTGATGGAGGATTTTATTATTAAAAAGTACTTGCCTCAGAGATTTTTCTCAGCTCACAAAGCTGCAGAAAAAGGGACTTACGTTTGAGTTCATCTAAGGTAAAAAAGGGACAGTTTTATGCACTTTATTTTCAAATAGTCTCATTTTCCAACTCGAAACTTGGTGAATAACTCCATTATTTTTTATTGTGCCCATTTTATACTTTTACTCATACCTTCTGTTTAAAATGCTGTGTGGAAAGACAGTTATTTCTTTGGAAAACTACATGGAATATGTGTGGAATTCCAAATTCAAAGGTTATTTTTAAACTAATGAATACATGTATTTTAAAATTATTGGTTTCACAATATCTGGCACAGTTGCACACAGAATTTCCAGGAAGCAAGTTGTACTGGTGTCACAAACTGTAGTACATGGGCATCTAAAATTTCCAAGACACAAAAACTCTTCCATAAACTTATGCTCTGTAGCAAAAACCTTTTACCACCGTTATAAGAATATGACTTCTGGGAAAGCTGCTAACACATATCTGGGGAAAAAAAAATTACTCTTTAAAGCTGAAGAAAAAAAAAATTGCTAAAGGATTTTGAAAGCTTAAGTGCAGCAATACATCATCCAACTTGCTTGCACAATCTTATTTAGTGAGGGAAGTGAGAAAAAAATAGACCAATGTAAACAGAAAGATGGGAATTTCTCATTTATTTCGTGCAGATAGTCTGTAGAATCATTCCCAAAAGCAATGTGGGTATAATCCTGTCTGTCTTTTGTGTTCAAAAAAATGGAGACATTTCATTGAGAGATTTGCTGGCTCACAGCACAGGGCTGAATCTGCAATCACACAATTTGAATTTAAAAAGCAGATATTTTAATCTTTGTATATCAATGGTCCAAGTTTTTTTCAGAACCAAGACAAAAGGTGTCATTTTCCCAAATTACTTGAAGGATCAACAATTAAAACAATCATAGAGCTAAAGGAAGGAAAAAAAGGTTGTCTTACAGGGCGTTTTGGGACTGGGAGGGTCATACCAACAGGGATTCTGCTATTTTGTTTGGTATGTATGTTTTGTTTGCATTGAAATACATTTCAAACAACCTATTTTTGATGTATACAACTATGTTTTTCAGTTTGACACTGGAAGGTGAATAAAAGGCTGAAATTAAGCAGGTTTTCTATCCTAAGCTATCTTTTTTGAATCATAAATTGCCCTTTCATATCATAGCAGTTTTATGTACTTTAAATAGTCTGTTTTCTGTGCATGGCTGTTTGCATACATTTTGTTGGTCAAAAAATTCAGATTATTTGTATTTTTTTATTTTCTCTAAGTTTGAATTCATGTGCAAACCCTAATCTTGTATGTTGTTCTTTGTGCTTAGGATAGACTTGGACGTGTGCTCTCACCAACTCTATGGATAAAGTTCAGCTTGAAAAGTGAGAGCTGGCCACACATAAAGCTTTGCCCTTCAGGCAGGCAGTGTGAACACAGCCTTCTGCAACCTCCTTAAAAGACTGTTTTCACAATCACAGGAAAGAATAAAATGAGCACATTGGAGTATTTTTGTTATATTTTACTTGTCCATCTTCCATGTTAGTCAAAAGAAATTTTCCCTTGTGAACTTGACAGATTTTTTTGTTTCCTTTTGGATTGGTTTTCTCTTGTTAACAGTGTGCGAATACTGTTCTTTGACTCTGGACTTAAAAGGTGTTACATTTCTTATTTAAGCTGTGGTACTATTTTCAGAAAACTGGAATGAATGCTATGTCTGCTTAGGTACTTGTTTGAACTCATTTAAGAATATCCCAGGCTGATACATTTTCAGAAAATATAGAAGTCTATTAGGAAAGCAGTCGCTGTTTTGGTACATGGGTGATTTGGTTGTGTTTTTATTCTAGCCACCAATCTGCCTTGTTTCTTAGAATCATAGAAGCACTTGGCTTGGAAGGGACCTTAAAGCTCATCCAGTTCCACCCCCTGCCATGGGCAGGGACACCTTCCACTAGACCAGGTTGTTCCAAACCCCATCCAATCTGGCCTTGGACACTTCCAGGGATGGGGCAGCCACAGCTTCTTTGGGCAAATGTTTTCCTGCTCTTTCTGAATATTTCTCAGGATTCTGATCTACTTCTGTTCTTGAATAGGTTTTTTAGCATATTTTGGGTGTTCTGTCAGCAGTTCAGATTGATGCTATAACTTCTCTGTGGCATAAAGTATTTATATTTTTTTAAGGTTTTGCAGCTCTTAAGGCAGAGTAGAAACAAGTCCCCTCTGAAATGGCACAGACTGCAGTATAACCAGGCAAACTCATAGAGTAAACCTCTGGCTGCCTCAAAACGAATGAAGCTGCAGAATTGGGACCTCCATGGTTGTGATGATGAGCCAGTTGAGTGCAGTATTTCGGTACTTGTGCATTGCAGATGGACTTGATGGCTCAAGGCTTTTCTCAGGCTTGCAGCTCTGTAGTTCTGCACAGCTTTTCCCAATAGCCCAAGACAATGCAGATGGTTTGCCCAAGCTAACCCTTACAAATACTGCTCTAAAATACTTCTCTGTGCCCCCCAAATGGGGCGGTTATTTAAATGGCACATACACATCTTCACCAGAATCTGGCCCTGAGATTAGCCCAGCTGGTTAAAGCATGGTGCTGATAACGCCGAGTTTGTGGGTTTGATCCCTGTATGGGCCATTCACTTTAAAGTTGGACTTGATGATCCTTGGGGGTCCTTCCAACTCAGAACATTCTGTGGTTCTCTTCTGTGCTGTTTTTCTGAGTTTCAGCTTGAACAACAGCTCCTGAAATCCCTAACAGTGCCAAGAAAACCCATGAAACAGAGCACTCCATTTGCAGGGCTAGAATTTAATTTTCATGGTCTCTCAGCAATATTGTTCAGCCTTACTGTACACAGTATATGTCCCTTTGAGAAACAGGCTGTAAATGCTTCACTACAGATTCTCATCCTCTAGTGTGAAAGCTGGTCTTTCAGGTTTTTGATTATGTTACTTCTATGCCTTTCATTGAAGTTGAGTGATTGCTAAAATCTATTTTTATAAAATCTTGCAGTTTTCTCTCGAGCCAGATCCCTGGATTTTCCTGCTTACCTCTTTGTGGGTTGTTATCTGGAACATAAAATAGTAGTCAATGATTTTTTCCATAGTTTTTACAAGGGCATACTTCACCCAGCTTCATTCAGCTTCCCATTTGTTTCTTATTACACAAAATCAATTTTTATCCTTGCTCAGCTTTAAACTAGGCCTAATCTTAAACTTGTAAGAGCAGCTGCTTATAGGTGAACTCAGGTTTCTGTATTTATTCACCCTATTCTGCCTGCATCCTTGCTTGATCTGCAGAGACCATACAGTGTTGGTACACATTGTAATTTCTTTTCTCAATCTGTTTTGATGCCAAGCCCACTGCCAGAGTTAAGTTCTGGGGACTGACAAAGAAATATTGATGTCTCTTCAATTTTTTTTTTTTACATTTTGTTTGCATCTCTTACCTTAAAGTCTGAACGAATGTTAGGGTCAAAACAAAAGTATATTGCCTTGACCTCTGACTTTTTTTTAGTAGTCTGGGAAGTTTTGTGCTATGTTTGTACTTAGTCTGTTTTTAGTGCATGTAATGCAGTCATGATTCAGGGTTCAATAACATTATTTAAAATCAGAGACCTCAGAAAATGCTAAAGAAATAAAGTGAAATATAATTACTGAGCATCTGCTAAGTTGTGCAGTTCTGCATAAACTGTACCAAACCAACGAATGGAATTAGTATCTCTTTACCTGTGGAGCACATTCTGCAGGTGCTTGCAAAACATCCCAAGTATTAGCACCTAAAATTAGAAAACCCAGAAAGACTCCAAATAGAGTGGAGGTATCAACCCACAAGTAAAATGCATAATTTAATGTAGTAAAAATATATACCAGTAATTATCCTGATAATAATATTTTAATCATTTTTAATAAAATTATTTGCTTTTGGCCTCATAGTTATTTCAAATTAACCGTCTGGTGCTTGGCCTGTGGTCTCTGCTGATGGTACTCTGTTTCTATTTTTAGTTTTTCTGCTTATGGTAACTGGGTCTGGCTGTGTGTGGAGAGCTATTACAGGAGAATTGCTTTGCTTGGCACCAATAAATCCTAAGTTGACAGGGATGGCTCTCGCTTCTCCACAGACCATGATGTTGATGTTGACGCAAAAGAAAAGATTCTTGGATTTTAGAAATTTTTAGAGAGTTCTGTAACAATTTTTAAGAGGTCAGCACTAGCATCTGGAGTTTGAAGTAGGCTGTGGAGACCAGGGAGATCTGGGGAGTGGAAAAGTGAAGTCTTCCTGTTCCCTGCCAAGTGCTCTGAGTAGCAGAGGCTTTTCTGAAGTCTCCTAGGCCACAGTGCAGCCATTCCTTAGGGATGGCATCTTTGGACACATCCAGTGTAATAAAGTTCTGAGCTGTCATGTGGTTATTGTTATTGATTTTCCAGGTTTCTTGCCACTTTCACACAGATAATTGCCTCTTTATAACCTTTGTAGTTCAGTGCTCTCAAGAAATAGATGCTGATTTAAAAATGAATGTACGTACCTTAATGAATCGTTCAACTGTTTTTTAAAACTTGTTTCAGTTTTTGTTTTTAAAAACATTTGTGTGATCTGAAACAAGAATATGTGAAGAAAAATAAAGTCAGTACATGGAAGACTTTTATTGTAAAGCTTTCACAGTCCACTTGGCTGAAGTAGGACAGAACTCCCTCTTGGGAGAAACTGAATGTTATTTCACAAGGTCTGTGCTGACTGCAGCTCTGCTTCTTTATGAGCCAGTCCTCATCAATCATGTTTATTGTTAGCAATCCAAGCTGTGCATGTAGTAAATTAACCTCTTTTCAATCCTCTTTGGCTAATCTTTTACCATGCTATTTTAATGTATAAACTGGGTATTAAGTAATATATATTTTCAGTCTCAGGCTGAATCCTTACAAGATGCTGATGTCTTAAATCATACTTCTTCTAAAACCATGCTGGAAAATACGTGATTTTTGAAAAGCAGTAGAAAACAAGTTTGTTCCAATTTCCCTTTCCATATCACAGGAAGAGACAGTGACCATCTCTCTTTGGAGAGCACTTTCTGATTGCATTGGCTCCTGAGCACACCAGATGTCCTTTTGGATACCCAGTGGCAATAAAAATGAGCTATTCACCTGCTTGAAAGAGAAGAAGTAAAAAATTGTGCTCTCAAGTAGTGAGTTCCAAAATATTTTGCAAGTACTTCTGTATATCACAGACCTCATATTATTTTTTCTACATTCAAGACCTCCCAGGGTGGGTATTCCACCAGATTCCTACCACCCCCCAGTCAGTGAAATAAGATTTATGATCAAGATAAATTCTTACAACAGCCCTTGAAACCAAGTCAGTTCTCTCTCTCATGGAAAGCCTTCCCATTCAACAAGTGTGCAGCCGTGTGCCAGCAAAGGCTTTAGTGGAGTTTGCCTGCCTAGAATTAGGTAAAACTCTAAGTGATTAAAAAATATAAATAAACCAGTCATGCCTTGAAATGGCAAAACTGTAGATAGGCCTGAGCCATCCATAACTTCTAATGCATCTTGAAGCTGCCTTTTTACATTGGCTCTGTGTATAAAAATGGGCCAGGAACTTTAAAGTGGAGATTACTTAAGCTCCCTCACAAACCTCTTTCTCACTGTGTGATTCAGATTTTGCTTCTCTCTCTCTGATACTTGCATGGATTAATCTCTAACGAAAAGACTGAAAAGCATGAGAAACCTTTCTTTTTATTCTAGTAAATGTGACAAAATTCATCTTCTACCCTACCAAAACCAGCTGAGATTACGTGAAACCACTGAAGGAGCTTTACCTTCCATCAACACAGCTCTGCTCTGGGGAGCTGCTGAAGGGAATGGCACTCCTTACAAATTGCAAACCTCTTCTCTCATTATCACAGACAGCAAGGCTTGCCTTACAAAAATGAGCTATGACATGAGGTAACCTCACCAATGAAGTACTGCAAGTTTTCCTCATCAATGAATTTCTCAAAGTGTTCCTCTGTGTATTTCATGATCAAGGTCATGCCTGTAGGGGGATAAATAAGCAGAAATACTGTGAAACAGCACCCACAGGTTTAAATTAATATTTAAATTAATTTTAATTAAGTCTGAATAGCATGTGTATCTTTTTTTTTTTAGCAATAGAAGGATGAGCAGGTGAATAGGAAACAACTCTTACTTTCCTTTCAGATGCAAAAAGCCCCAAGACACATTATGAAACCAGCTAATGGGAGATCCAAACAAATGGAGTCTGGTGGTCTTTAACAACACAGATCTTTACCTGGGGAAGTCCCTCTGGTTTCAGAGCTAGCGTTGAGCTAGCAGGCCTCCAAATCTAGTTTGCCTGTTCTCTGTGCCAGATAACACCAACTTTTAAAGAAAATTCCATTATTAATTATAAGTTCTTTTGAAGCCCAAACCCCAATATCAAAGACACACTTTCTTCCTATTTTTGTTTTGAAAGTATAATTATATGTGATATTGATCAATTCCAGTCTCTCAGTAACTGACATTTAATTTCTTTTGTGTCTTTTGCAAAAGCATCAATAGAGCATTCAACTCTGAGAAATGTACCTCTTCAGATAGAGACTGTTCTGCAGTTTTGAGCTATATGAGGTATTTTAGACGGCTTGATTTTTAATAAGCACATTTTGCTCAGGTGTGGATGAATGAAAGAGCTGTAAAGAAAGACACTTTAGAATGCATGGGAGAATCATATTTTCATTAATTTGATAAGTTCTTTGAAGGAAGGGAAGATATTCTGTGACTCTTATATTTTAATTAAAATAAGGAGAGACCAAGGTCCATCCTCCCTCTTGAGTCTTCTGTCAGCTCTCGAGTTTCATGAGACCAGTCAAGTTAACCCTTTCCCAGAGAGTCAATGACAACGTCTTGAGGGTGTCTGCATTCAATCTTTCTGAGTTACTGAAGTGGACAGCTGGGGACAATGAGTCACAATTTGCTCGAACTGCAGAGTTTGCATCTCGTGTAAGAACTTTTCTATAAGTGTGCCTGAAGTGACGGTGTTTGGAAAGTGCTCAAATTAGAGAGGCACAGATGCTCACAATAGACACCTGCCCTAGCAGTACCCAAACACGCAGGATTCCCGTTCAGAAAGTCACTGCCTGATCCACCCAAATTTGCTGTGCAGCAGCACTACTGCCAAACAGAAATGAACACCGTGAAAAATGTCTGACACAGGGCTTGTAATTAAACTCTGAAGGGCCAGATTTATTCATAGAAGAAAAATATACGTCAAAGAATGCCAGCTTACAAGGACACCATCTCTGGCTGAGAATGATCTAGCTACAGTTTGTCCAAGGCAGGAAATGTATTTTGATGCCTCCTGTATCAAAAATGTCATCTATTGAATATTGTGTCACAGGTGAATACTATTCAAAGCAGCGCATTGCATACATTATAGTATTAGGACAATTTTTTTTTCACTTTCCTACTTTTCGTCATAAATGAAGAATATTATGAGACAAGTTTTTATAAGGCATTATTATGCCCGAGGCAGGCAGTGATCTCACTGTCACAAGTCACCACACAAGGCAACAGGGACACCATTCTTCACCAGTGTAATCTGACTTGTGTCCTGGAATGAATTCATGCTCACTTGCTCGGCTATATCTGCACTTTATGTACGTAAATCAGAAAGTTTCATCATCTCCATGACAGGGAGCTGCATGTCACCACTTTTTCTAAAAGCTGCTAAGTTGAAGAGATGCAGTTTGATCACAATTTTATCTCTGCTTATGTCAGTGAAGAGTATTTCATCTGATAAATCAGCTTCAAACAGAGCAAACCCTCTAATCTTATTTCCTAGTGCAGTGTTTCATACCTACAATCACTTAAACATGTTTTTCCATTTGATTCATTAGCTATTAAATATACCTACATAAATGCACTCATTTTCTCCAGAGCTTGTATCACATTCATTAAAAATCTTCAGTTTTCCATAAACATTTAGCAGGGATAGGTGAATTTGCAAGAAGCCTTTACAATAATGCTTCGCACAGAACTGGTGACTGACAGCTGCTGCATAGAGGAGTACTTTTAGCCAAAAATCATGATCAGTGCTTTCTGGTTCATAGGTTCCAACAAAAACAAGGAGATTATATGATCAAATAGTGGAAGGAACTGTGTGTTTAACTCAAGTATAGGAGATTTTATGCTCTTATTTACGGAAAGCTGCTGTAAAGCAGACAAAACCAAATTCAAAAGGAATCCAGCAAATCCTAGAAATAGAGGTTATTTTGCAGTATAAGTGCATGATTTAAAGTTGAATATAAACCTCCAAGTCTCTTAGTAGTTGCAGATGCAGCCCTAAAGCAATAAAAATATTATTCCCAAGTCCAGGGCTAAATGTAATTTTGATATATAAATCTCACTCTTGGGGAAATTGCTTGTTTTAATTGTTGTTATACTTGCTCTGGATGAACAGTGGGCAACTGATGCTGAGTTTTGTCTTCATACGACACCAATTAAAAGAGAATGGTTTTAGTGACCTAACAAGAATTACTCCCCTGAGCCAATACATATGGGTTTTTATGCTGATTGGGGAAAACAAAGTATTTTAATATAATAAAGAGAATTTCTGATGCTCTTTCTCTCATTACTAGAGGATATGATGGTGAGAGAGACAATTACTTGTAATGTAATTACTTGTAAACTCTGCTTTTGCAGTATGCTTAACATTACAGCATCTGCTAACACACGATTTAGTGGATATGAAGTTAAGTCATCTGAGTGGTACTTGGGTAAAAACAGCCTCTTGAAAAGCCGTAGTACATTCTACAAGCAGTAGAGTCAAGGGATACCTAACCAAAAGCAAAGCTGTAATGAGTGGTGTTAAATTGCAGGCTGCCACAAGTGGCTTCCATCATCTACAGGCTTTCATTAGGAATTTAGGCACAAGTTAAAGGCATAGGAGCAGAGATTTGCCTATAGTGTGACATCAGAGTCTTTCCAAGAGTCACCCAACACACCAGGTTCAAACCCTTGACTAAAACAACAAAACAGTTGTCATCCCACAGGGTCAATGTCTTCCACAGGCACTGCCCCATCAAAGCCACTGTAGGAGTAGGCAAAAAACATTCTGCTGTGCACAGTTTAAGTCCTTTGCAAAAAGTGATCTGGAGATGCCTGTCTCTGGGAAAATTGTCTTTCAGGAAGTTTTTGGTATGTGAATTCGCGTCCTTACAGAATTTTCATGGTTTTCATTACGGTTTAATTTTAGTCTCCAGAAAAACAAAGAGAGATCTGTGTGAACTTTTAGCTTGTTCTTCAGTTGTTGGGATTTTGCTTGATCTTTATGCAAAGTTGTAGCTCTTAGATTTGATGCCACTGATGCTGACGTAAGAACTTAAATTACTTGGATTCAAACCGTGGCTACTCACATTTTCTGTGTAATTCTAGGCAAGACTTTTAATTCTGTATCTCAACTAATAGTCATAGTGCTGGCTCACTGACTTCTGAGGGATTTTCGAGCAGAATCAGATCTTCAGCTGCTCTTCTTTAAAGCAGTTTCACTGGAGTAAGAACAGCCTTCATCATGTGAGGATATGGTTCTGTGTTATTAACCCAGTGCTGGGACAACGATCAAAATGCCTTGCTTTGAAGTGGCACTAAGGTATTACCCAGAAACATATAAATGCATCTAAAATGGTTCCAAGTGCATTCACCTTTGCTTTTCCTTTTTTCTTCTTCATATACAAATTTGAGAATGTGCTCGTGAGAAACTATCCAGTGGAGTTGCTTTGTACTATTCAACAGTAGAATTCTGCTTTTGAAAAAAGCTTTCCTAAATGGAAGTGCTGGCGTTTTTCTGATAGCTCTGGTGATGTGGAAATTGGAGCTGCTTTATCCCCTCAGTATTCTAGTTATACAGGAGCTAATTTGTGTGGAAATGAGAGAACTGATAGTCTAGCCAGCACATTAGGTGCGATTAAAAGAAAACCATCCCTCAAGGTCAATGAAAATCACTACCAGAGAAATAATTGTTCATGTTAGAGGGCTGTCTTCCCTTAAGCACAATAATATTGTATTGGTGTGTATTTTTCATACACTTCTTATGGCTCTATATGAAACAGCAGTCATTTTCTCGGAAGGGTAATTTGAAGTTGGCCATCTCTCTTTTCTTTTTAGTAGAAGTTAACTGCCACAGATTGGAAAACTACATTTAGAAAGTTGATTTTCCAATGTCGCTTATGTAGTTTGGTAATTCAAGATTTTTATTAAACTTCTCTTTTTAAGGTAAATTTCTGTTACAGAAAACAGAACATTAAAGAGTATAGTACAGTAGCTGGGTGAAGTTAATGACTGTGTATACTTACTGAAAGATAAAATTTTGCAGTATAGATTGTATAACAAAATATCTAGTGTAGTGATTGTTGAAATCATTCATCTGAAATGATTCTTCAAAACAAAATTATGGAAGCTGTGCTGAGATCAATTATATTGAGACTTTCTTGTCTTCCAGCACAGGAGTAGTTTGGAGCAGTGCATGTTTCGGGGTATGCAGATCAATCTGCTCCATCCATCCTTGAAACTGATGTGTGCCACAAGGGGCTACTTATTCCTCCATTTTCTCAGATATTTAAAAACACAACACTGACACATTTTCATCATTACCCTCAATATTGACTTGTTTGTTGTGATGTGCTATCAAGTGTTGATGTTCTGTCAGTTTCTACCAAATGGGCTGCAGCTTTTTCTTCAGGGAGATCCTTTAGAATTTAGCAGATTTCAGCATTAGTAAAACATTCCTAATGTTCATCTTAAATGTTTCATTTGTTCTCTTTCACCCTAATGCCTCAAAATTGTCTTCTTGGTCCTTTGTCAGTGATGTCAAGAGATCTTTGGAAAAAAACCCCAACTTTTTCTTTTGTCTTTTTGTTTTTAAATCATAAAAGATGATAATATTCTTTTGTGATTTAAGATAATAATAAAGAGCATGATTCTAATTTAAATTCTCCCCTCTTTCATGTTGTAATGCAGTATTTCACAGAAAAATGATAGGTAACTTTGAAGAACTGAAAATAATTGCTGTGATACACTAAATACTTCAGTATAATTACTGTCTGAAAGCTACAAGCAAACCTTGATCAGTTTCTTCTTTGCAATAAAAGACTCACACTTTCCAGAACATCAAGATGACTTAATTTTGTGTATAATAAAGAAAAACATTTGTAAATGACAGATTTAATTTTTTTCCTATTGATCAAGGTTGCAATTACTAGAGCAATTAACTTTTTGATCTCCATTAGGGTGCAAGTGAAATCTAAAAAAGTTAAAAATGACAGGGAGTTATTTTTTTGCAATAAAATGGATTAGCAGTAGTTGTCAGGAAGTTTAGCAGTGAATCATGCTCTGATACACAGACAGAAATCATTCTGTCCTTCCAAAGTGTATGCATGCCAAGTACAGGAAATAGTATCTCGAGACATTATGTTACCATTTTTGGTGTTCTTCTATTAAAACTGAACCAATTGGTCTTTGGATTCTTAACTTTGTATTCAGGTAAATGAGTTAACAGAATTTTACGCTGCTGGTGTATGGTCACATTTGACCTTAGTCTGCATTCATCAGTATCACTGTGCAAAGCTGAGTTCTGTGATTAATATTTTATAAGGCCAAATGTTTATTATACACAGGAGCTACGTAAGTTTACAGTAGATTTGTCTAAGTAAGTATCTTTAAAGGAGCAGTGTAATGAAAAACAGAATACTTTGCCCTACGTTGTCCAAGGTAAAGTTATTTAATATTCTACTTTTGCTCATAAGCATGAGGTTTAGTTCCACTGGCTCTGGTTGTCACAGATTTTCTCCTTCCATTCCTAAGTGAGGGTTATCATGGAAACTAAAAAATGAGAAAAAAAACCTTCTAACATAAATATGAATTATGCTAAGAATGTCAATTAGCATCATTATCTTAAGTAGCTCTAAATCAGTGATTTTCAGAATGAGGAAGAAATGTCAGCAGAATGCCTCATTCTGCTACTTACATTGGATTAAGAGCAACAATATTAACCACCTTTCTCCATGCCCTGATGCCCAGTAGGACTGTCCATTATTGTAAACCTGTGTTTAAGAACACTAAATATTAAGCTAATAGGATGCGGGGAGAAAAAAGAGAACTAACTATATAAATTCTTTTTGAAGATCCAGGGAAAAAAATGAGCCAATCATGATAAAAATCACATGGATCTTATATGACCTTATGAGTGACATAACCTTCTATGACCTCCCAGCACCCGAGGGAATTTTCTAGTCAGAATCCCTGAAAAATAAAAAATGTCTGTATGATTATCACGTGTAACTTATTTGGAATTATAATGGTGGTAATTTTTTGGACACTTTGATCACTGTTTTTATACCTTCTCTACATCGCAGATGAAACTCATGGTGAAACTAACAAAATTTGGCACTTCTTGATAAGGTTATTTAAAAGTTTGAGATAGAAAATGAGGACTACAATATTCTAATACAAGTATAGAATGTATCTAGAAAGGCAAAATACTTATGGAGACTGGAATGTGGTGTTTTATGCTGGGTCAGTGAACTGATTTGGCTTTTTAAGTGTTTCTCTAAAATTCAATTTTTTTATTTGTAACCAAATTCAGTTCATGTCACAGATACAAACCCAACATTTTGACCCAAGAATAAATCAGTCGGGAGCAAAACAGATGACTGAGACAAATGAGAGGGAAAATTTAAATTCATTTAAATTATTATCTTTCTCTAAAAAATTATTGCAGTACTGAAATGTAACTGGAAGCTTTATAGCTTTGAGAACTCAGGCTACATCACATTAAGAGACTTCGTAGTCTTAAATGAGAATGAGAAAGAGGAGAAAAAGATGGGTAAACAGCAAAGATAAAATTGAAAGCATTTTAGCTGCAATAATTCAATAAATTAATGGCAAAATAGGAGATACAGATCTCACAATCACTAATGAGCCATTCATTAAACCAAACTGTATTTCAATTTTTTTTTTTTAAGTGAAACTCTAACCTGAGCTATTTATTGCTGTCAACCATGTGCCTGTGCTCATTTCTGACATTATTTTGTTTGAGCTGCCTCAGCTTTATCTGTAAGTAGTTTCTGAAATAAATGCCATGCTTCACAAAGAGAGATAGTCAAAGAAATGGAAATCCACATTCCTTGAGCTGCTGGTGCTGGTAGACAAAGGAATGGGAGGGGAGAACTATGTAATGTGTAAGTTCTTTGAATTGAAATGACTCCCTAATTGCTTAAATCTTTCTGGAAACAGTCCCATGTATGAAAGAGATCAGTTATAATCAAAATGCTAAGAAATGGTTTCTATAGACAAAAAAAATTTTTTTTTTTTGCTAACTAGCATGCTAAAGTGTAAAATTCCTTAGTACCTACTGGTTAGCTACTTTGCCTTCTATGTAACTGTTTCTGTACTGCTGAGTTTTGCATATTTCAGTGAGGTGACAATGAGAAACATTGTTATACATTGTTATATAAGTACAATTACAGCAGTAAGAACATTTTGTATTTCTATGACATTCTGTATATTTTCTTTCTGTGATAATTTGTGCGTTTGGGGTTAAACTGCAACAAGGCGTTATCAGAACTACCATTATTAAAATGTTTCCAAGTCTTCAGTTCTCAAGAGATGAATGAACCAGTTTCAGGAAAATGCTGAAATAAACCAAGGAAAATTCATACGGAAAGTGGTGCTGAAGGCTCAGCATATGTCTTTGACAAAGGGTATTTTGGTTTGGTACAGGGTGTGTTACCTCTACTTAGAGAAATTTATTGCTCTTGGGTAATGAGAGTTCCTTGGGAGAGCAAGTTTAGTAATTGAAGCATAAAAGATTAAAGCAAGACAAAACCAAGCCCTGTTTGTTTTCTTTGTGACTTCCAAGTGACTGCCTCAGTAGCAACTGCTTTTTCCTTTCCTAGTCTGAAATAGTTTCTCAAATATAAATCATACTAATCTTCATATAACCATTCCTTGCATCCGCTTCAAAACCAGTGAAGATGCTTTGATCCCAGTCATACTCGATTCATGTTTTTGCATAACAATGAATGATATGAAATCTTTGGTGATGTGGAGAGGCTGGAGCCACAGGTGAAGCAGAGAGCTGGGGCTTTTAGGTCTGTGGCCAAAAAAATCCCAGCATTTGCCTATCTGTGGAATCATCTTGTATTGGATATATCCAGTCTCAGGGCAAATGGTAGTCTATAAATGAATGATTTTTCCAGTTTCAACATAATAAAGGTAAAAGACCGAGTGGCTTGAGGGAGGGGCTGTTGGTGCATGATCAGAGTTCTCAATTATGTGGTTTTTTTCAAGACACTAAAATGATTGGCCTACAGATGCTCATTAAATACATGTAGATACTTTAGTAGAACTCTTTTTTGGATTGAATTTTGTGAAAATATGGACACTTGAGAAGAAACTCTTTTAAAAGGGAAAAAGGTTGTGTTTTGTTTTATTCTCATCTGATACTGTCAGTCATGTCTTGTTGAAATAGGCTCTGCATGGAAACAAATATTTGGTAAATTTTAGCTATTTCCTTGCATTGATCTATAAAAAGGTCTATAATTTTTATTCTGACTGGCTATTTCTTCTCTGGATGAAGTAGACAATCACTTTAATTTTGAATTTGTTCATGGGAGGTAAATCTACTTTTGCTACCTATCCCATTAGAAAAACATTCTGAAGTTGTTATGTTTTCTTCTATTCATTATGGATAGCAAATTAAGAAACAAATTATTATATATTATTTATAACTACAGTAAATATTATTTTTGTACCAGAGTTTCCCTGTATAGGACATAATTCTATTTTGTTTCTTTCCTGCCCTTAATTTGGTTGTATTCTTTGTCTTATTATCAAAAAAGTTCAACTGTAAGTGCAGAAGAGTCCCAGAAATTGCAAGCTCTGTTGAAGTGAACTTGCTGTGCTTTAATACAACAAGCAGTTTAATAGAAAATGCAATAACAAGCAGTGCTTGACCTGTCCATACATTGCACAAGCTGGGGAACAAAGTGGTGGCAAGAACCACAAATTATTGACCTTCTTCCTGTTCTTTTTTCCTTTCTTTTTATTAATGCATTGATCTCCACACAGAGAGATGTTCTGTTACTGTATTGAAGGCAAATTACTTAAAAAACTGAAACTCTCTAGTTTGAGTCTCTAGTTTTTTGTTTTTAATTAGTCATTGCCAACAAAGATAGGGAGCAGGTGGTTATGGCAATGGAAATCACTACAATATCAATTGTTCCTCTGTTCCTGTGCAAGGATCAATGATTGCTGCTACTATCAAGAAGCCCATAAAAACATATGCTCTGGAAAGAGTGTAACAGTGAGAAAATATTAAGGTGGACTTTAGGCAGTGAAGAAGCTACTGAAAACCCTAAAATTAGCCTTAGAACTGAAGCCATCTTCTGACTTAATCTGTTTCTGTAGTTTATTTTCACAAACCTTTTCCTAATAACACACTTCACTTCTCTTCCCCCACCTCCAGTTTTAGTTCTGTTATAGAACACAGATGCATGCTCTAATAAACAGACAAATTTGAAGCATAGATATATTTCCTTCCTTATGTAACCTGGCTCTCATGTCATGCTTCTTGTCACTCACCTGGTCTTTTTTTCACTCCACCCACTTTTTGTTCCATGTCACTGTGTGCACTTCTAGTTGTATATAAACTGGACAGAATTTAATACACAATAAATTATTTTGTGTTCATTAAAAGTATTTCAACCAATACACAATCAATTGAAATTTTCAAGGTTAGGAGTAGTTGAGCAAAATGTCTTTCTGCTACTTACTGGGCTCGGAGTAGGAAGTGCCCTTGAGAATTTACAACATGATTTCATGGAAGATTAGAAAAAGTCTCTCTTAGGGTAGCCATGGAATCTGAATTCATCATATCCTCTATAAGATTAATGCTGGTATAACAGTCTCTATGGCATTACTATCATTTTCCTTAATAGAATATTTAATTTAGTTATCAAAATAATGCAGTACAAAATTAGGAAATTTAAATTGTCTTCATTGTGTCAAAAAGAAACCAAAATGCAGAAAGTGTCTGTCTTAACCTACACAAAATAGTTATTGTCTCAGTTAATAAGTCTGTGATGTCATCCTGAGTACCACAATTATGACTTACTCACTGCATTATCTATCATCTTGAAACAGAACATAGTAATTAATTTTCTTGGCTTTTGTTTTGAGCAACAGCAGTTTTCCATTACAAAAGAAGAGGACCTTTCCATTGATCATGAATTATCATCTTTGGAGGGGGCTTTATAAGATCATTCTTACCTTCTAGTACCTTGTGGAAAGTGAGATGGCTACTGCTGTTTTCATGCAGCATGAATACAGGTTTACTTCAGTCGAGGCAGAATTTGGGGTTACACCAGATAAACAATTTTGCACAAATTTGAGCTACCCATTTGTCCTTGTTTCAAAATATTCACTTCACTTCAAATAGCTATTTAGTAACTGATAATCACTTTAGCAAATGAATTTTTCACAGTTTTTCCCCTCCAAATAAACTCGAAGCCATATCAATTTGTACTCATTATGCTCCACTTCTCTGCTACTGTCAGAAAGTTACTTCAGCATTTCAAGTTATACCAGCATTATAATATTTAAAAAGTTATTTAAAAGATGTACTCTAATAGATTGTCATTCAATCTTTGATTAAAACTCTACAGAAGATACTTTTAAAATTATCTCAACCAACTTTTAATGCAAATGTTCCTAAGCTCTGTCACCATCAGCTGCTCCTAGTTCCACATTATCTCAAAGGGTCTTGTATAGAATCAAGAAACATCTCAAAATCATCAGTTACTGGCTGGCAGAGCAGAAGAGACGACTAAATTGGCATGGGTTAAGTTGGACAATAAATAGATCACTTTTATTGCACTCACTTCACGCCTACCTTCACTCACTAGACATGTCAATAAACAAGGTACATAAATCTTCCTTAGTCCTTTTAAAGAGGCTTTAATTTCCTACAAAGGAAAATATGAGATAGATTCTTTCCTGTGGTTACACCCTGTGTGTTCACATGGGTGGTGTGATCCTATCTAATCGACAACAACCCTGATATTCCCTTGTTTGGCTTTCTACAAGCCAGCTAAAAGGGTAGATTTACTGTGCATCAGAGGTTGCCCAGTCCAGACCAGTGCCTTCTCTGGGGGTGGTTTCGGTAAGAGCCAATAAGGACTGGTCAGCTCGAGGGATGAGCCCTTAGGAAGTGGCCTCCTTCAATCTGAGCATGACCTAATAAAGTCAAGTAAAATGGAAGGGTAAAAAATTGAGCAATTAATGAAGCAATTGTGTTATCTCAAGAACTCATGCTATCAAAAAAAAAAATTCTAGGGAGATGACTTAGTGAATAATTCTGTAACAGCTGTAATTTCATCCTTCATATAGATAGTCTAATTCTACAGGAGAGTAATAACAATTAAAGGGTTATCAATAGCTCCTATGAAATGAATTGGACAAAAATGAGGAGTACTGTGAAAACAGGATGGTTCTCCCCCTCCATCATCTTCACAAACAGAGGAGTTCTATTCCTTAAAACTGCCAATCTAGCATCTTTTAGGATTGTTTTCATTGCTGTTTCAAAACATGCTATGAAAATAGACAGTTCTATCTCTTCGCTCTTGTAGATTGTATTTATCACAAAATCAGATGGTCTTGTTTTTATAGCACATGCCAAGTAATTTTATAATAACATTAACTCATCTTTCTCCCAGCGAAATATATGGATGGCACAAGCATTCTCTTCAAAGAGATTACATTCTCAGAGTAAAAGCAGTAATATTCAAACATGCTGAGAAGGAATATGAAAGAGATCATTTGTATTTATTATTCTTCACGTGAAATTAAAACTAGCAAACACAGCAAAAGCAGCCAGCTTGGTGTCAGTGTCACGTAATTAGGAAATGCTTGGTGAATGAATAAAGATAAAAACGTATTTATTTCCATTATACTCTGATCAAACTGTTCTGACGGTGAGCTCTGCTCATATAGAAGAGGATAAATACATTGAAAATGTGTTTTATCCTTGGTCCTTTCTATGTGGCATTGTTAGTGTTTTATTAGTAAGTAGCCCTTACATTTTAGTACCAGTCTGGGTCCCATTGCAGCATTCTTTTACCTTTATTTCCACAGCTGTATTTCTACAAAGATATCAGCATTAAGGCACATTTCATTAGCATGAAATTACATAGATTTTTCAGATTTGGAATAATTTTTGGGCTGATTGAGTTTAGTGGCTTTTTAGCAATTTGGTTCTGTGATAGGTCTTCTATCTAATGGAAACAAAATGACAGTTATGCTCCAGCTCAAAATGCTGGAGGCTGATGATCTTTCCTGGTTGTAATACCATTTAGGCATCTGTTAGATACCTCTCAAGATACCCAGCAGTTTTTAAGAAGCAGAATGTTAAGACCATGGGATCAAACTTTCAATAGAAGAAAGGAAAGTGTTGGCAACTTCCTTGCTGCTGCAGACATCATTACTAGTCTTCCCTGCATTTCTCTGTAGATGTTTAAAAAACAAAGGAAAAATACCCTCAAATTAAACAGGAGGCTTACACTGGGTGTAAACTCAGGTTGGTAACATAATTTTCAGTAACCTGCTGGCCAGACTGAAAATAATTACATTATGCCACTGGTTTCCATCAGGAAAGCAGAGTGAGCACACATTGAGTAAGATTTTATAAAGAAAATAAATTAATAAGGCTCTTAGGACTCAAATGTGTACTTTGCATGTACAAAAACAACCTGGATTTTTTCCTTTTTTTTGTTTGTTCATACATTATTTAATACTGGGACTAACAAGAATTGATGAATCTTGTCATGCTTCTCAGAGCCTGAGTTATGGGAAGTGACACAACTGAGAGTTATACTTGTTTTCTGTGGCCTACAGGCTTTATGAAGAATGCCGTAATATATTTTACTCACATCTCTATAATATGACTGTAAACAAATACTAGTTATGAATGTGGTCCCTGTGAGGAGAAGTTGTATGGAGTCCATGCATGAAGGATTATTGATTCTTGCTAGAGCTGAAAGTGAGTAGCAAGTATGATAAATAAATCAGGAATCCATTGTGCCAGTGCATTACTGCCAGAAACACTTGCTAGAATTTTTTTTTTGTTTTTTGAACATACGATTATTGCCATCAAGATATTTGTCTTATTGCTTATAGAGTGCTTTCCACTCCTTCACCCTTGGGAGCAGCTGCAGAGTCCCCAGGGCAGGACTTCATCTTCTGACGAGGAACAAGGCAGAGAACAGAGGTCCGTGACTCTGAGCAAATTTTCTAGAGGTGGGGAAATGGTGGTACCAGAAGAAGAAACAGGAATTAATTTCTTCCACCATTCCAGAGCTTTCCTTCTGTCCTTCCCATTAAAGCAGCCAAAATCAAAATCAGCACAAAAAGGAAACATCTCTCACCCTAACAAATCTGTCCACGTTGCTATGTCCTTCAAAGGGTTCCTCATGTCCTGAGTACCATTCTCCTTTCTACATTTTTGCTCTTTTTTCTTAAAAATTTTCTCTCAGTCTCAGTCTCATATTTGTTCTTGCGCTATAAGGATACAAAACAATAAAAAGGTTTAAATTGGGAGCTTAAGACTTACTTTCTCAATTTTTTAGGAATTATTGCTTTTTTAAGTGTAATTCAAACTGTCGTTCCCAGGTGGTCTTGAAAAGTCTGTGAAGATTGTTTTCTTTGCTTGATGCAGCGTTATTTTTTTCTAACCTGTCTCAAACCATGAGGTACAGCCCTTGATTCGGCTCTAACGAATTTTATTTAGCACCCAGAGCAACTGTCAGCAGTAGTTGAGAAAGCTGCTTTGGCATTTCCTACTGGAATCTTCATCCTGTCTCCTGCTTCATGCACTTACCAGCTTGGACCTACCCCCTCACACAGCTTTCCAGTAAAGATTTTCCTCAGCTTTTTGCTCCTGCTCAAACTGCTCCTCCTTCAAGGGCTGCTTTTTCCATGCTACTCCTTCACCTAAAGGATTTGTTGGATTTCTCACCTAATTCTTCAGCCCTTTTTGCCCAGTGAATCAGCTGGCATACTCATTATATCTATTATGTGCCAGCTGTCACCCAAATGCTTTTGTGAATAACTCAGTATTTCCTGCCCAAACGCAGTAGTACCACCTCAGTTCCTCCTGCTCAAACCGTTCTGCTCACTGCAAACTCTTCTGGACTCTGCTGAGAAAACCCAAACTCTTCAGCTCTTGTCACTGACACACACACCTCAGTGCCTTACCCAAACTCCGCTTCTTGAGGTAAGCCACAGCTTCCCACCAAAATCTTCTCACCAATCTGAAAATATTTTTATTTGTGAACAAGGAAATAAAGCTTTTGTTCAGGACCAAAGAACCCGAGAACCCGTGAGTGTTATCTTTTTTGCAGACTGGACAGGAGGATGTAGGTAAAAACAGAGAAGGGAGTGAGCAAGGCAATTGTCTCCTGTCATGTCCAATATTTTGGGGATCATCCTTTATGGGCAGGAGAAATTATCAAGCCTAGAGACACTGTTAAAAATGGAGGAAGCAATAAGTGCTGCAGGGATTTTAAACATGTAGTTCAAGAACTGGATGAAATTAATTCTACTGAATGGTATTTAACTACCTCTGGAACACTCCTCCACCAAACTGCTTCTAATCAGAGCTGGCCTGCATCAGAATGTGCGTCGGACACTGAAAAACCAGAGCACGTTGTGAGAATACCACCTACGTAGTGGAGCTAAAGTGACTGCAACTCTGGACATAATGAGATGTTATTAGAGCTCTAAGAAATGTATGAAATCCAATCATGGAGTACTTTTATCATTAACACCAGTTATTCATCAGACGGTGGAGGGCTGCAGTCCGCTGTGCTAAGTGGTGTCACCTGAGACGCATCTGCAGGAGCAGCTTGTGTCGTGGCATGGTCAGGGGCACAGTTGTACTGGTTGCTGTGTTGATGGCCTTGTCAGGTGAGCTAAGTGTGGCTCAGACACTCAGGTGAGAGCAGCAACATCCGGAGAAGTCACTGAGCCACAGCGAGTGCGGGGTGACTGCTTTTGTAGTCTTTGTTCTCTTATTCTGTGTGAAACCTCTTTTCTGCTGGTTTCAAAACAGTTTTATGCTGATATTTGAAACCCTGATTCTTTGAAAAGTAACCCTTAATCCCTTGAGAAAAAGGCCTCTGCCTTGCCTTTTTTTTTTTTTTCCCATATCCCAACATTTGTTCCCAGCGATTTGAGGAGATTAAACCCTCCAGGCAAGGCAGTGCCGCTGTGACCGCCGGTGGGGGCTGCGGAGCCGCAGCCGCTGTCGGCTCCCTCAGGGACGGGATCTGTCCCATCCTTGTTCTCTAGAGAAGGCAGGGCGGTGCTGGGCGGGTCGGAGCCGGGGGTGCTCTCCCGCCCCGGGCTAATTACAGGGATTAATTGCAGGTGAGCGGCGCGCGGGGCTCATGAGGCGGGAGGGGCCGGGGTGTGCTCCCCCACAGTCCTACAGCCGGCTCCGAGCAGGGCTTCTGTGGGAGCCGGTGCGCTGAGCTCCCGAGAAAAAGGTTTGGTTCGTGTTCTTAGTGTGGCTTTGGGTATTTTCTCCGTTTGTTGGTTTGATTTTCTCAGTTTAAGTTAAGAATGAGGGCGGCTCGAAGCCCAGCAGTCTCCCTTCCAGGTGAACACAGTTCTGGGGAAGGAGCAGGGCCAAAGAGTGATTTACCAATACCACCATCAACCTTTTATTAAGCATGTGGAAAAACTAATAACTTACTCGCATGTTTGAATCTGCCTTTATTTATTGTCTTTGCCCAGTGCTGCTCATCACTCAGCACATGCTGGTGGAGGAGCTCCTGGAACAGCCACAGCCGATGGGAAAAGCCCATGGAAACCGCAGGAACTGGATGTGCCATGCCCGTTTTCAAGTCGGGTTTGCATGGAAATAAGGCTTTCTGAAATACTGGAAATCCTGGGTGCAACTCACACCGCCTTTTTTCACGGCAACAGACTGCTAACTGTGTTCAGTGGCCCAGGTGATGAGGATAGTAACTAATCAAATTCTTGAATAATTTGGAGCGTCTGCTGCATCCTGATAGGAGAGGAAGCAGAACTGTGTGTGGTTGGGAATAAGTTATTAATGAAGTGATTACAGAAACAATGTTTTTGTTCTGCTTTGTACCTCATGAAAGCTGTTAGCTTCTCTGAGGCAGGAGGAGGAGGAGGAAAGGGATGTTTTCATTAGTAGCTGCCAGCATCCCAAAGTGCTCCTTGGGTATTGCAAAGCAGAACAGTATGAATTGCAGCAGAGATAAGGGATGGTAAAAGTCACAGAAGTCTGCTCTGTGCTTCTCTAGATATCATCACAGTGTGTTATGAATAAATTAGCGTAGCAGCATCTGTTTGCCATGGATGTAAACTGCTAAGTAAACTCTTCAAATGTAAAAAAAAAAAAGCTTCTGTTTTGAGTATGAGAACACCTTTTTGTCTAGGTGTCGATAAAATAAAAAAAAGAAAAATAAACAACAACCTACATGAATATTTGAACAGTTTAACAGCTTTAAATAGGCTTTTGGGAGCATTTCAAGGAAATAAAGTAACTTTTGTGTCTGTGAACAAAATGCTACAACAGTCTGACCTCAGCCTTGGTTAATAGGAAATGATAGAACAAATGAAAATTTCAGTTATACCATCAGATGCAATAAAAGGGGCAGTTTTATTCCCTAGCTAGTCCTGACAGACTAGATGTGAATGCTGAGTGTGGTTAGCAGAACTGTGCACTGGATGGGGTTAATCATTAGAATAGAGCAGAGCATTTATTATTTTCTAAGAGTGGAAGTAAAACCATTCATAGAATATTGATGAGACAATGTGTTTAAGGCTCAGGATTTTCTTTCCTGTGGCATTTGCAGTTCCCAAGCCAGTCTGTGAAACTGCAGTTCCCTCCAGGCTGGCCTGTGAAAGTCACTGCTGCTCAAACTTTCTCTTGTTCTTTGTGGTTACTGAAGATCAAATGATTTGATATTGACAGATTATCTTGGCAGAGTTCTCATAAATTGTTCTGGACAAAGTTGTTCAAGGATAAGTGTTGCATAGTGGTTGCTGCTTTGTCTTTACCTATTTTTCTGCCACTATAAAAATATGTACAAACTGATAAACATTGACTTAATCACTTCTTGACCAACCCCCAGGCCTGAGTATATGGACTGATCATTTCTTTTACTCTCTTCCTTTATGGAATCTTATTCAGTTAGGACTCTAGTGCTCTGCAAAATTAGGCACCAAAGTTGGCCAGGCTGACTAAAACATGGATTTATAGAATAGAAAGAAAAAAAGTGTGTTTTTTCAGCAGCTCTTATCTGGCTCCATTTTTTGTCTTGCTTAGATTTGGCTTTCTTTTTGATAGTAACCTTTTCAAGGCTTTTCAGAGAAAGAGCACATGAGCAGAGGAAAGAGTTATTTGTTCTCCAGCAGTAGGAGCAGTAACTTTATTCAAGAGAAATAGCTGTGTTACAGTTGGAGGGCAGAATTTTATGTGTATTTTAAGATATTGCCACGATAGGCTAAAATTGAAATAGTCACAATAATTTTCTTCTGTGCTGTGCTGCCTTGCTGTTACCAGGCATGATTATGGACAGTAAGTTTGTTTCAGAAAAGTTCAAACTGCAGTCTGAGATTAACACATTAGATAGAAGTAAAATCCTTCTGGGTTGTAACTTAATGAATAAATTCCATTTTTAAATTTGGTAAAATTGTTCTGTAGTGAACAGTAGCTATTTTCTTCTGTAATGACTTAGTAGAATGATTTTCAGAGGATTCATTTTCAAGCAGGCTGTCCTAGAAATGTGGCCTGTTTTTGCAGTCAGTTTGGTGTTCCCCTATGTGAGTAATAAGAGTTCAACTCCCATGCCATGAAAAACATCATGAGCCAATGGGAACTTGGAAATAAAATATAAAAATAATTTATATCTCTTAGTTAATATGCTTTTTAAAAATAAATACACAGTGGTTGTGTCCTGTTTAGAGAGCTATTTGTAACAGCTGGTAGAGATTCCTTGACTGAGCAGCTGATGTCTATAAAGAGCCTGTGTGTAGGTAGGGTAGCAGCAGGGCTGATGAGAGGAGTATGATTTATGTTTTTTATTGCTGATCATAGTCATGTAGTGACTCTGGAGTATGGGGGTGTGCAGAAAAGGTAGGTGAGAATTCCATGATATTTCTGAAAGCAATAAGGGTGGAAAAAAAGCTCCAAAAAACACTGAGGTAGTTACTGTGTTAGAGGGAACAAAAAGGGTGAGAAAGGCATGTTCTGGTCATTTTCAGCTGCAATTGCATTTAAAACACAGGGGTTTGTTTTTAAAGATTTTTATAGTGACAGATGAGGGTTTGCAAATTTGAGAATTAGGTGTTAACTAAAGGTAAATGGGGAATTAAGGTGTGCTGTGAAATAAGGAAACTGAAAGTGATGCTGCTGGAGCCGAGCCAGTGCAGCAACTCACTGTCAGCAAAAGGGGAGAGTCCCTATTCCTGCCTCCCCTCACACATGCATTGGCTACGTGATCCCCTCCCGTTTGTCTGAACAAGCTTGTTGATTATCTTTACTGAGCATCAGTGAGTTGAGTGAGAAGGAAAGCAGGGTACATGTGATGGCTGGAAATAACAGGAAAAAGCAGGGTGTAGGAGGCTGGGAGGTGTAGGAGGATGTCCACCTTCTGGAGGCAGGGAGTTTTTAGACCGTGATAAGCATTTGAGCTGTGAAGTGCAGCATCCCCTCACAAAAATATGTATTGCATTGTTAGGAGGTGGAAAAGGCAGGTTGTTCCCCAAGGGAAGAGAAACCAGGCACGGGAAGTGCCAGTCCCACAGTATGAGGGGAAGACAAGCAGGGCAGTCATAATGGCAGCCAGGGCCAGCCAGGAGCCTGGATCATCAGAAAAGTGTGGTCATGGGTCAGGTTCAAGGTCAAGCGGGGATGTCAAGTCAGCAAAACATGGCTGTGATCAGGTCTGGAGAATAACCAGGGCCAGAAACAGCCCCATGCTGGCCAGGCACGTCGCATGGTGGTGAGCTGGGTCTGCAGTCAAGAGAAATCGGTGTTTGGGCTGGGATCAGTGACTGGGCACAGGCACGGCTGCAGCAGTGCTGCTCAGGTGGGGCCAGGGGTAAGAGCTTCAGCTTTAATGCAGCTTCCAAGGGAGAGGCACAAACCTCCTTGAGGCTCCTGTCTTCGGTACAGAGACCCAAGAATGAAAATGTGCTGGTTTCCCTGCACAGATATGTAGTTGGTCCCGAGCCCAGCTGCCAACAGAGCTGTGATCTTGGATTTTGGCAATACAAGCTGGGCAAGACTTTAAACTCCAGGTTCAGATCTATACCTAGCATACAGAAGGAATGATAACTTACCTCAATTCCTGCCAGTAGCAAGCAGGTTCAGGGGACATTGAAAACCAAAGTAGTGAATGAAATATCCTGTCTGAGCTGTCTGCAGTGAGAATTTGATGAATGAGATCACTGGTTCTTTTATTAGAGGAAAAACAACAAGAGTTTAGATAAAGCTTCAACTTCAGTGCTGATGGCTCAAATCTGCTTTCAGTTACTGTCTTGTTTCCCCTCGGCTCCTCAGATGAATGGCTACATATGTGCCAGATGTTTTCTTTTTCCACCCTAAATGTATCTGAAAGCACCAAATGTAGTCCCCTGTCAGAGACAAGGTACACAGAATGGGCCAAATGAGGAGTTTTGGCATTTCACTTTTTGGGGTGGCTTTGGAATGTAGCTGCCAGCTCAGAGTTGGCCTATTGCTAAACTGATAGAATGTTACCGAGCCAGGTTTCCAGCCTGGCATGGGACAGTTTGAGTTGGAAGAGAAAGATCACCCAGTTCTCACTCCTTACCAAGAAGATCTCTTCCCCTGTATGGGTAGGTATGACCAGACCACCCACCAGGTCCTTCTGTTTAGTTTGCTAAACCTTCAAGTGGAGCAACCTTGAAACATGCCTGTTGTAAAATGAAACTGCCCAACTGAAACCCTGAGTCAGTAGGGTTTTAAATTTTCTTTGTTTTGGAATAATTTTGTCTCAGATTTTCTGATTCTAGTGCCAATATTGAGCTACAGTCTCGACACAACTGTATCATTACAAATGCCTGCATTTGGGTGCATTGCTGTCTGCCTATGGAATGATTGATCTGTGTCATAGCATTCATTAGCACTATACTTGTACTACTTAAGTTTTGAAGTCCTTTCCCTAACAAATTGAATTAATCAAAATGTTGCCAAATAATGCTCCCTTATCTAATCTAATGACTTGTTCATGTTATCTTAAACACTCCTTGTGTAATCAAACTACTTAATAGAAGTATAATTAAGTATAATTTTATACATTAAACACAATGTATCTGATTTGTGCTGTCTACCTTTTGCTGGGGGAGACTAAAGCTGT
This sequence comes from Edolisoma coerulescens, assembly GCA_013397115.1. Classification (NCBI taxonomy): domain Eukaryota; kingdom Metazoa; phylum Chordata; class Aves; order Passeriformes; family Campephagidae; genus Edolisoma; species Edolisoma coerulescens. The sequence goes on from VWZW01003319.1 coordinate 259,195, forward strand.
TCTTATTCCAAGGAATTCCACTTTTTTGCAGCTTCTTTAAGCAACTTAAATTAGTTCTCTAAACCTAGAAGTGAGTCTAGAAGTTTGTCAAAGATCAGAAAATAGAAGGTAAACATTACTTCTCTTGTTTTTCTCAAGAATTAGTTTTCTCTACTACTACCAATTTGTAATCCAGTTTTTCCTACTAAAATATGTGACACAAGTTCAGGAAGACATTAGGAAGCAAAACTGAAGACTAGCAATGCCCTCTAATCCAAGAAGAACTCTGAGGAGAGGTGAACAAATATAGGTGAGGATTTTCCAAAGGAAATAACTGAGTTGTTCATCCTGTGAAGGCTTGCAGCTTTTTTCAGTGAGATGGCCTTGATAAAATTAATATTTGTTTTTATTATCATTTCAAAACCACGCCTGAAGATAATCTCCTTGTATGTTTAGAGCAAGAGTCTGCCTTAGCTGTGAAGGAGCAGCTTGGTCTCTGTGGATTTCACATCCTATTTTAAACCTATGTGTGCTGCACTGCCTTACTGTGTTTTAGTCAACTTATATCGGATTTAAACTTCCAAATTGGCTACAAGGAAGTTGGAATGCCTGCAAGATGATGGGGGAAAAAAGAAAACGTCGATTATATCCCAGTCAAAAGAACATGCTGAGTGAAAGTATGATGTACACCTTTGTGAAGGACTCCACTGTAAAGGCCTCCTTTTTGTGTGAATTCTACTTCCCACGCAACCTACTTTTGTTTGTTTGTTTGCTGAAAGTAGCTTGAATTTGCAACTAAAGGAATACGAGAATTAATAAATATCATATTGGTTTTAGAAATTTTTCCATTCTTTTAGGAACTTAATGTATTGGTCTTATAGTTTTTTTCTCTTGTTGAGAGAAAAATTGAGGGGATAGAATTGAGGAGTGAGTGTAGCTTTCTGTGTTTTGTAGGTTTTATAATGCACAGAGGAAAAACACTTCTGTGACTTGTAGTTTATGGTGCAAGATGAGGGAGAGGCAGTTTGGTGTTGTGCTTGTTTTGACTTCTAAAATGGACAGAGATGTTTTCAGGGACTAAGTGGTCCATTAACTGTCATGTTTTACATCACTCAGTTGTTTTTGTGATATGTGTAAACCTTTGTTCAAAAACTTTATAAGTATTTAATTATTTTTACAAATTTTTGGTTGCACAATTTTTTTACTGTGCACTATTTATGTTTTAAAAATTATAGAAATATTAAATTTGTTTATTTTGTTACTCTAACTTGTTTTCTCAAGTTTCATCTTTTACGAGGCTGAATAGAATTTGGAAATTGTTGAGTGTTAGCATTACAGGAAATAGCTCAAGCTATGACTTTTACCATAAACTATGTTCATAATTGCTAGCACTTCAGTTTCTCTGTAAATAAGCACCAGTGTGGAATTATAATGCATTTTTTGAAACCAGAAAGTATGGATTCATCTGGTGTTGATTATCATGTTACCACATGTTAATTATGCCTGGCAAAGATTTTGTTCTTTTCCATTATATGTTTGTGGAGAAGCCAGTTAGTTCTGCTTCATTTCAGCAAACTGGGCTGATGCCCAGACAACTATTATTAGTAGCTTCAGTGTCATTATTTATACTGAATGGCAAAATTTATGATTATCAGGGTGAACTGTGCAACCTGAAAGGGAAATTCTTGGCGAAACATGTTTATGTTTCTTTTCCTTTGTAGTTATGCCACGTTCATGACAGCTACATTTTCACAGGCCCTGCTGTTTTTATTGGGTACTTCCATCAATTAAAAAAATAGCTTCGTATTTTGCAACTACAGTCTTGGCTATGAGGCATCATGACCATATGAGGGAAATCTCTCGTGATAAGTACCTGAGGAAAACGCTAATAATGCACTCAAATTGTGATTCAGCAGCGTTTCCCTGAGGTAAATCTGCCCAACCAGGAACGAAATCCATCTTAGTGAGTGGCTGTGCTACAGTTACTTTGTGATTGCTGCTTTTTTTAAGGAACAGTTGTATTTCAGCGCCGCCTATAGGTATTTAAAGGAAATCTATTTAGATCTATGACAGGATTCACAAATGGATTCTGTATTTATTGAAAGTGAGACTATTTGTGACAATTGCATAGCTGCTGTTACAAACATTTTCCATCTTTAATCTTGGCTCCAAAATGGAGTGACATACTGTAAAATAGATATATATGAGATATGGTATAACATTACATGTTAAATTTGTTGTATTGAAAAAATATTTAGTATGAAACTACATGATCAGAGAGCAGGACAGGAAGCTTAATGAGATGCAGTTTTCTCAAGCAGCAGTGCAAGTTTTGCAGGTTTTGCCTCTTACTCTAAGTAAAGGACTAGGAGAAAAGTAGAAGGTTTTTAATAGTGTCAAATTTTTTCTGGATTCATAGGTGGGTTTTCTGTACTTTAGGAAGTGTTTTTACTGATTAAAACCACAGAATGTGTCTTCACCCTTGAACTTATTCAGGCTGAGATTTATAAGTACCTGGTACATTTTTGGATCCAGTGTCTCCTTTACGTGGAATAATTCATGTTTTTGAATTGGGCAAGAGTGATAAAATTACCGGCCTTTTGAAAGAGCAAGATGTGAGAACTCAGGTTGCCTGGATCTCCCAGAGAATATATCTCAGAAGTCACAAATGTGTGAGATCTCTGAATGCAAAATGTCCTAGTATACCAGTGCTCACTGAATTTCACCCTAATATTTTGTGCAGTACCTTAAATTTACATATAGCTTAAACAAGGGGGGTTTGTTAGGTTTTACTGGGGGCTTTTTTGTGTGGTGGGGTTTTTGTTTTGTTTTGTTGGGCGTGTTTTGTTTTGTTAATTGCAAGCCAGAATGTCTCAGCTAAGCCAAACAAAATGTATGCCCAAACCTGAAGCCTTAAAATACATTTCTAGGTCTAAGGTAAAAACTGTTCAACCGGAATAAATGTTGTATTAGCCTGGAAGGGAGGCTATCTGATTGGTGGGAAAAGTGACAACATTTTACAATTAGCTTCAGTGAATCTTTAGAAATTAATCTGTGCTGCAGTTTTAATATTGCCACAAAAATTCAGTACCAGAGTACATGCCATACAGGCTCGCTCTTCACAGTTGTTGACCCTTGCACTTTTTTACTCGAGAGGAAGAAATGTGTTAACGGCTCTTCTGGGACTGCCTGCATTTTCCAGGCCAGGAATAGTGCTATTACTAGTGGATTTATGTCCATCCAGTAATCATTGCTGCGCTGCCAGGGTTTAAAAACACCCTAAATATGTGAGAGATGCAATGTATGGCCAATATAGCTCAGTAATGCCTCCTGCACAGCATTTGGAAATCCCTTGCTCCAGCCCGCTGAAGGTAGCTCCCTGTGTACCTTTTTATTTATATTTACATGAAGTAGTGCCACACAGGGTCAGAGGGAAGAAACTGTCAATCCCTTTGTGGCCATAAGGCTGAAAAGGGCGGAGTTTTTCCCATCATTTTGTCAGCAGTGTGAGAAAATGGGTGAAGGGCAAGTAGTTCTGCCGAAGTGGAGAGAATATTTAGTGCATGAGCTGTGATTTTCTCCTTTGTTTTACAGAGGTGCTGCTTGCTGTGTCTGTACACTTCTCTGCATGACTGGCTAATAACAGTTCCAGGTATAATTCAGTTTATAGAGTGAAGGCCTGTGCCTTTGCATTTATTGATAAATGCAGCAGGGGTGGCCTTTGAGTGTACTTTGGGCTTTCCAGCTTGTATTCCTGAAGGTGAAATTATTGCTGACAAAATTTTTCTACCTATCTGCATAATGAATATAGACTGAGCCATCTCCTTGTCATCCCCCAGCCTCTTCTGTCAGTTCATTTTTTGTTTGACCACACACAAATAATCAAGAAAATTCTTCTTTTCTTTTTTTAAATCCACTCTGGACAGATGTTAGTAGTAGCACTGGTCACCTAAATATTAAGAAAAACAAGGAAACAAACAAAACCAACTCCCCCGCCTCCAATATAACCCAACTCTGAAAACAATGAGCTCCATCAAAGGAAATTAAGCCTTTAATTTTTTTGGGTTTGGTTTGTTACTGAAAAAGCTAAAGGTGAAATTATGCTCACCACATGGAAATTGCTTTTTACACAGAAAAAGTCCTGAGGCCTCCAAACTCTAGTTCAGACTCCTTTCACCCAGAAAGATCCAGTGCAACAAGCTGTGGGATTTGAAGGAGTAAGGTATTTAAACAAAGACCTCAATGTCATAGGCTACTCTGTAAACTGGATATTTTTTCACTTTGTGACATCCCATTTAGGGACAATATTCAGCACACAAACAAAAAAGCAGCTGTTGGACCACTAGTAGATTTTAATTTTGGTCTTTGGTAGTAGGGCAAAATTTAATTTTATTGAAATTGAAACCAACTTTATGGGAAAGGCACTGCAGGTTATTATTTTTCAGTGCCAACTATTACAAACAGGACTCAATTTTCCCAGGGAAATAGATGCAGCAGACCTCATATCCAGCTCTTCAAAGAAATGAGCCTTCCTGATAGTCTGCTTTTCATGCAGCACGTTTCTCTATCCATGATAGAAGCAGAAGTCATATCTGGCTTTTGTATTAGCAGATATAAATACCTTAATGAAACTTGACAAAGTCTACTTGTTTTCCTACTTTCATTTGTGTCATTTATTGGTTCGAAATCATTTGTTTTCCTGTGGAGCAGGTTTCAGCATAAACAAAACTGCTTCCAAAATGAGAGGAGGCTTGGGTAGCTGTTAAACAGCAGCATTTCTCTTACGAGCAGTTAAAACTTTTCATAACTCTACAAAAAAGCAAAGCCAGACTGCAATCACTTTTTTCAGTGCTATATAGTCCCAAGTTCTGTGGAAAAGTTTCAAAGTCAGGCACTTCCTTTATCTGTCTTACTATTTTATGGGTGATGGGGATACCCTTGTTTTATAAGGCTGCCAGACTTTTATAGAAAAGCATCTTTGCTGGAGTGAAGAGAGAAGATAGTGTGCCCATGTTCTATCAATGAACTCCACAAAGAGAGAAGGCTGCAAAGGAATTCAAAAGGTAGGAAAGGGATATTAGGTCTCCTTTGTGCTGAGTGCATGGATTGGTTTCTTCTCTCCGATGTCTGAATGTTTTAATCCTTCTTCCTCTGCATCAAGTAAAGAAAAAGGTAGAAAAATATAAAGTTAAGTAAGTTGTCAGATTCTGTTAGTGCAAGGGTTGGTGTTTTTTGCCAATTATCTGTTTAAAAGCTTTTTATATTATTGACAGGCACAGTCAGTTTTCATGGTAAAATTCCTGATTGGCAATGTGCTCTGACCCACAGTGAGCTCTGCGCTGGCTGACCACTGCACCCACACCAGAGCTCAGGGATCTGAGTGTGCCCAGGAGAGATAGACAAGACAAGCTGTAAAAACACCAGACAGGTTAGTTACTAGGGGGTAGGAGAAGACAAGCTTATCTTGGAATTACTCTCAATTACTTTCAAGTACATTAGTGAATGTTTTTAAGTGAGCACCAGGCCATATTTATGTATTTTGTTGATACTGTAATCATTGCTGATTTTTAATAATGTCTGTTGCTTCCACCTAAGAAAGTCAATAGGTCACCTCTTCATTTACAGATTGCAGTGTTGTATTGTAATTGATTTATTTTTTTACATGTTATGTGCTTTGAAGATACTTAGTATATAACTGAGGTTACAAAATCTGTATAAATTTTCTGGCTTTGTTTGGTTTTTTGCAAAAATAAATTTTCTGTGAAGTCTAAAGTGTTCCCTAAAGCCCCCAAGAAAGAAAAGGTGTTAAATATATTCCTATTTCATTTAAGGTTTAAAACAGTATTAGCCAATCCCAAGTAATTCTCCAAGGTTGCTTTGTGTGAAAGTAAGGTAGAAGGAAACAGTAGTTGTGGCAAAACACTGACAACAAGTTCTAAGAAGATCTTATCAAGAAAATAAGATGACCAGACACAATTATTTTATATTGCAATGATGAAAGAATGTCATGAAATTAAGTTATGATGTTTGCACTGTACTTTCATTAAAGGCATGTGTTGCCTTAAATACAATGCCCAGTTAATTTACTGTCAGTCAGATAGGGTACAAGAGGGAAATCAATAAGATTAAAGAAGAAAAGATTTCCCTAAAAAAAGAGATCAGAAAGATAAGTTGATTCACTTTAGACAGAAGTAACAAAGAGCAGAGCAAAAGCATATTGAATGAGTGTGATTTAGAGAGAGTCACTAGAGGATTTTCCTTTGCTGTTTCATGTCAGAGGAGGCTGTAAATACACCATCAGAGATAAAAGGATGACAAACAAATTTTATTTCCAAGTAAAACAAGGTTATAAAAGTTACTAAGGTCATTAAGAGTAAACACTTTTCTCCAAAAGGCAGAGAAGTGTATTGACCACAATGCACTCTGTATCTGGTTAAGGCACTACCTACAGGAGTCATATTGCAGACAGAGGTGATGCTGGCAAGGCAGCAATTTTGGTTCTTCTGATCTCTATGTGTATGAGAAAAGGAAGGTCTGCAGCACAGCTGGCTTCACACTGAGCAGCAGCTGGACCAGTTTTAGAAATGTTCTCAACATTGTATTGTCCAGCAGGAGAAACTCAGATCCCATGAGTTGTAGAGATTGTTAAGAGTAGGGACTCAAAAACTCACCAGGCAAAAGTAGAATGCTGTGGCAGAAACTGGCAGCTTGAGCTGAAGTGAAGGAAATGGATGCTGTGAGCCAGCCTGCAGTTGCAGAAGGCAACCTGTCTCATGTTTTTGTGTCCCCATTCCATAGTCACACTAACTCTGCTCCATTCCTGACAGCAATCGTTGTCTGTCCATGTCAGACACCTGCCCAATGGGGACAGGAGTTTGCATTTTCTGTGGCAATTCCCATTCTTTTCCCATCTTAGAATGACTTTTTTTGCCTTTTCCCACCCTAGCCTTAGGCCAAGGCAGGAAGGATGTAAAAGGACACTGTTGTTGCAAAGTGATTATTAACTGTTTAGACACCTGCCCTCATTCAGCTTCCATCTCAGTTTGCTTAAGAGTCCTGGTCACTTTTTTTGCTATTAAATATCTCATCATCTTTCTGTCATGTAGTGTGACTGTTGCTTGTAACCCATGCCAGTCTTTCACCAAAAGATGGTCAAGAGATATTTGTCCTGCTGACTTCTGCTTTGATAATTTTCATTTTTATCTCTATAGTCACACCTGGATTTCTACATTTTCCAGTCCTAACAGAAAATTCAGGCAGAGAGGGAGGCAAAAGGATACCTGATTTTCAGTAGCTTTGTTACAACTCCCAGTGACTTCTAAAGCCTGTTCATCATCTAATACTAGAAATGTAAATATAAAAAAAGCCCCAAATACCGAAAATGTCTCACATGGTTTTAGTAATATCACGTAACATTGAAGAAAGATAAAGCCTCAAGTACTTGATACACTTTCTCTTGTTACATCTTTATATAATAAGTATGGCCTGTGCCAGAGGGCAGTGATTGTTTGTTGCTGTAGACAAATCATCCTTTGAAATAATGAACTACCTAACTGCAGAACACACTTTGAATTTTGGATTAGTTAGAATTTTCTGGAGCTTAAGTGCAAGTCCATAAGAAAGCTTGAAAGAAGGAAAGAATCTCCTTTGTTGTATAAGCAATAACAGTTTGCCGATTTTTATCTAGCTACTGAGATGAGTTTTGTATTAAATTATTTTTCTTTTGTTTTTAAACAGTTTCAGAATTTTATTCTGATGTGGCAGGTGAGAGTCCAGACTTCTCATGTTGCTGCTAGTGTTACTTTAAGTCACACAATAAAAAGGGCAAAATGAAAAGGAGACTAGCAAGAAGAGTACTTGCCTGAGACCATTTTGTTTTTTAAGTAGTTAGCCCTAAATCATTCTGGTACTTCTGGCATATGTCTTCAGGTTCTGGCTTCCTGTATAGATTTGATTGTAGCTTTCCGTTGGTATATTCCCAAGGAAAATTATGTTTTATTGGATTGACATTTCGTGATTGAAAGCTGTTTCATGGTAAATCATCATTATTTGTACAGCCTACCCAAGTTTAAAGGATGTCTTATTCCAAAATCCATACACAGCATTTTAGATGGTTGTTAATCTGTATATAGACATGATGTAATAGCCTTGCAGAGAGAGAAGTTTGAGAGAGATCCTATTTTTTTAATAAAGAAAAACATTAATAAGATTACAGTGCAGAGCAGCTGTACAAAGATTTCATCTTGATGCACAAAGAACGTGCAAGTTTCTCTTTCACATTTCTTCTTCTAAATTCTTTAAAAGGCTTTATTTTTGCAGTAAGCCCTTTAACTGTATTTGAATTAAGACATACTGCAGTAACTGAAATCAAAGTAAGAATGTTTATAGAATATGGCATCTTATCATATAGCAGTTTTATAACTTCAGGTTTGTACTGGGAAATCTATAATCACTGTGGAGTTTTAATCTTTATAGATTTGCTTTCTTGTGCTTCTATGGAATCTGCACCAAAGTGAAAGTTACAAAAGACATGAATACATTTCTGTCTTCCTTTTGCTGAACTGCTTAATAACTCTTTATATCTCATTCCAATCCAGGTAAAATATCTGACAATAAGTTAATCTGTTCAATTGTGTGGGATATCAGCTGCATTTTGCCAATTAACCATGGGGGAAAATTCACTCTATCACCGAGTAGCCATTCAGGGGACATTATTTGGGACTGTGTTAAATTGAATTAGCCCAAAATCCCTAGTTCAAGCTGTACTGCTGGTTGAGCAGCTGGCATTTGAGGGGTTTTTACTTCAGCACATTTAGAAAATGCAGAAAAATGGCCTGGTTGTATTATTTTGTAGTTAGCACACTTGTCTGGCTCTGTGATATATATTTGGTAGACTGATTTGAAAAATTATTAAGCTTTATTGTTTGGCCCTCACATTCCTGGCAAAGTTAATTAGTAAAAGGACATTGGCTGGGGAGGAAATGAGTGAATAAATGTGAGAAATTAAATAATTTGAATGGTAAATCAAAATTTTGTTGTCTTTATTCTCCTACAATAGCTTAGGAAGAAATAGCTGATAGCTGGCTTCATAACAAGGCAACCCTTTTTGGGAATCAAGAGCATCATATTCTTGGTAGGAATAAGATGCATATCGTGAAGATAATCAGACATCAGCTGTACTTGTGGAAGTGCATTGGGCTATCTTTGTTATCTCAAGTCTTTAAATCAAAGATTTTGCTCAACAGTAGAGTGTTCTAAGAAAAAGTCATCTCCTTCAATTTGCAGCCTTCAGTGCTCTTCCTATGCCACACTTGCAGTTGCTTCCTGGGATTGGGACTGTCTTTCCTTCCTTTCAGGCTGGAAGTGGTGGGTGAGGCACAAAATATGTTCTCAGGGTACTGAGCATCTCTACTGGGCTTCTCATCTCAGGGGTTGCGATTCTAACTTCTCTTTCCAAAATTTAATTTTTCCTTTCCATGCTTAGGTCATTTTGTACCATTGCCAAATTAGGAGAGGTATTTGAATAAAGTAGAATCTTCCTTCTGACTTGTCTCAGCAAACATGAAAGAAGTAACTCAAATACCTTTTAAAGAAATAACTTCTAAAAGGTTTCTAGTCACTTTCTTTTGTTTTGAACTTAAAAAATAGTAAATATATATATAAAAGTAGCAAATAGTAGACAAAATGATACATTTAGATGATGTGGTATTCCTAAGCATACAGTATCTTTAAAATTATAGTCTGTAACAAAGAATCATAGTCTGTAATGTTTTATTAATAACTTATTTCTGAATCATAGGTAGAGATTCACGTGATGTATCAAATATGTGTCAAGATTTATGTGTTTGCAGGTTAGAATTCAGAAGGTTTGTGTAAATGTACTTTTCAAAATGAGCTTGTAACATTTGGTCTGCGTTTTAATCATTGGCTGGTTTTCTGGAAATAAAGGACTTCTTCCTATGGTGAGATGCCATAGGGAAAATAAAAGCTTCACTTTTTTCTCTGGAGTTAATGTCCAAATCCAGTGACAGTGTAGGTAAACCCTGAAGTTACCATCATGGGTTACATTTTAGTATGAAAATTACTCTGTAGACACACAAACTGAAACTTTAAAGGTTAAAACTTTGCAACCAGGAACTTTTCAGCTGAGCTCTGTAAAATAATAAAGATAAAAAGCAATCCAAAGCTATCCAAATAGTTCATTCCATCGGTGTGAGCTGGAAGATGTTTTCTCGGTTTCTGACAGGCTTTGCATTTCTGAAGAACTACCTTTATTCCAGTTCCAAATATTCCAAGTTTAATTACAGTCTTGTTTTTATCTCTAAGACATAAATTCTGTATTTGTTCAGACTTTGGGTGCTTTAATTTTGGTGATTTTGGCAGTTTAATGGAAAACTACTGACTTGACAGTCAGAATTATCATGGTCAAATACAAAACCCTCCCACTGTCCTCAAAGAATCCCAGTTACCGTTGCCCAAGTGTTTTCTTGTCCCATTGACATAAAGTTGACTTTCAAACTATAGTTAAATGACAGTGCTACACTGTCCTGGTCTCTTAGGGAGTGTTGGTGTTACCTGCTGATGAGCTTCAGTCAAACCAGTTAAATGAACTGTATGGTCCATTCTGAAATTAAATCTATAACAGGGATTGGTTTTCCACTGGCACCAATTCAAGCATGTGGCATATTTAAGTGTACTGTGCATTTTATTAGCAACTGTGGGGAAGATTAACTAAACAGACTTTTAAAATCTCTGTCTTTAATGGTTACAAAGAGGAGGACAGAAGGGTTTGCTCTTCCTAGTTAAGCACTATAGTCAGTAGAAAGGGAAATTCCCAGAACCATGGAAGGAATTGTCCCTTTTATAACAGTTTAACAAGATTGGTGCCAGATGATATGAGGAAACATCACTGGCAGAACTTTGTGTTTTGTAGAAGTGATATTTAGTTTGAATAGCTGTTCCTGCAGCTTTATATAACAGAGAGACCATTTGTCTCTGCAGATATCTTCAGGGTTATACAGATACTCTTCTTGTATTGTGCTTTATATTTGTCTTTGGACAAAAAATTCTGCTGTAAATATTGCTATATGATCTTTTGGATTGGAAAGGTATTGAAGAGTGGAGAAAGGAAGAAACAACATTAAAAATCTAAAAGAGGAATTAGCAGCCCTTGCTTGTTTGTGGCTTTATTTATTTATTTTCAATAGGTGAATACAGTGACAATGGGAAGTTAAGTGATCTCTCCAGCACCAAGACCAGTTTAAAAAGATGTTATTCTCCAGAAAGATCCTATGACAGTTTTGCAACTCAAACCAGAAGTACTCCTTTTCCTCAAACTCTCTAGTGCCTAGTTAAGAGCAGATGTTGCTGTGGGTGGAGTAGGAAAGGTCCCAGTGAGGAGCCTCTGCAGGATCAGACCCAGGTTATAAACCTTGGACTGCAGTCCAGGACTGAGGAAGAGGAATGTTGGAGCCTTGGGCAGGAAGTATTCTGTTCTGCTCCTGGTTTAATGCCTCGGCATGAATAAGGCTTGAAAAATGATACTGCTGTTGTAGAACTGCTCATGGCTTTGGCCCTTCAGGAGCCATAAACTATCTGAGATACCACGCTTTGTCAGTGAGCTTGAACACTATTTCAGCAGGATTTGTCAGTGTCTGCCCTTTCCTTAGATCATGGCAAGCAATAGTGTTTCTATAATCACTGTTTGGATGGTCACTGGGACTCGTTATCTATAATGAAATGCCTAACAATTAAAACATACTGCTCTCTGATCTTAAAATTGTGCAAGTTGGTTTTCAGCCAGCAAAGATGCTGCAACACTGATTAGAGGAGTTTGCTCTCATTAATGGTGACAAGCAAGAACCAGAGAGACTTTTCTTCATGAATGTGATGCCTGCTGAAGTTCCCAGGATTTTTACTTACCTTATGTAAAGGACCCAACAAGGAGCTAAAGAAATTATCTTTTAGCGCGGTTGTGTGTAAAGAATGTGGTTCTTGACAACCAGCCAGCAATGTGAGCACGGTGCTCAAAACGTGCTTTGTAAGACTAGCCAGTTTGGGAAAGTGGCCCTGCTTCTCTGCTCTGTGTTTCTGGAATAGAATGTGTATTTTATAACCTTGGGGCACTGTGGAAATGAACAACAGACTATTGCAAGGAAATAGAAAATTTTCTGAAGCTCTGCTGCAGTTGTCCAGAACTGTATCGCTGTGAGCCTCCTTTTTACTTGGCTTGAGAGCTGTGGGGGTCAGAAGTGACTTCACTCCTTGGCCATTAAATTAGTCTTTCTAATCAAGGATGCTGAAAGCAGTGCAAGGGCTCACCCTCTGCACAGCAACAGAGTTCAGCTGCCTTCCTTTGGGCTTAGCTCAATTTACATCACATTTTGTCTATGAATAAAATTGCTTAATAATGACTATGATTTGCATATTTCACAGTGATTGAGAGCCTGTAGTACAATTCTTAATTTCAAATCCTGTTCATGCAAAGCAGGTCTGTTCTGTACTTTCACAGGAGCAGATAATGCTTGAAGGGTTAACTTCTTAATTCCCTGGAGGCTGTAATTTCTACTTACCCTCTTATCAATGGTTATTTTCTTTTCCTATTTTCTCTCTCTGATTTATTTTGTCTCATAAAACTTTACAGTGTATTAACAGATAGGATAACTTGTTCTATAGCTTGTTAAATAACTGTATCTTGCAGAAGTAAATCTTAATTAGGTCTGGTATTCAAAAGTCCTAAATTGATATATAGTTTCTGAAAACCCCTGCATTATCCCTGGGAGCATGGCATGCTTAAACAGCTCATTCTGAAAATAAGCAACATCGAGAACTAAAATGGATTCTAATTAAATGATACACCTAATCTGTTGCTTCTTAAAATAGACTGCTAAAGAACTGTTTTTTTCAGTTACAGTATTTTTTTTTTTTTTTTTTGCTAAGATTGCCTGCAAAGATGTGTCTTTTCTGGAAGTTTACTCAGTGTATAACCTGACTTACCTCTAGATAAAGAACTTTTATGTCTATAATTCAGACTTAGAAACCTGAACAAATAAACAAAAGAAAAACTAGACAAAAATTACAATGACTGGGCAGGAAGAGGCTGAGCACTTAGCAACTAGGAAGACTTATTCCTTGATCCCCTCTTCTTACTTTTCAACAGTCAGCTGGAAGTAGTATGAATTCAGGCCATCATTGACCTTCTTTCATGAAAAATAGATTGAAGTCTTTTAGCTCTTTCTTATCCTAAGAAAATAGGTTATGCCATACAGAGACACATACATTTTGGGGTGGGTTTTCTGCTTTTAATCCAGCAGCCATGGATGAGCAGAGCACCTCATACAAAATAAAAAAAAAGATTCCTTCATTCAGGTATTTATTTCCTCATCTCTTTTAGATCCAAAACTATGGGCAGGAACAGTTAGAAAAAGTCGTTCTTCTAAGACGTTTCTCTCTTTCATTGGAGTAATAAAGACTTTGTCAGCTATCAGATGTGCAGGCAAATAGAGAGGTGACCTGTGGGTTGATCCTGCAAGACAAAAAGGGGTTGTATCTACATTAGCTGCACCATTCATTCAGAATTTTCTTTCTGTTGTCTTGGATTTAAATCACCATTTTGGAAGAGAAATTTAACTAAATATATGCTGAAAAAAAAGGCCCCTCTTTAATTCTGTACAATAGGATTCACTACTGTTAGACTAATAAATAATTTTCTTCTTTTGAAGTGATTTCAGTGATTGAACAGAAGACCTGGTGGATGTTCCATATGTGGGGGGTTTGTGTGTGCTTTAAAGAGCCATAAATTATAATTTGGTATAGTTTTTTAATTAGTCATGACATGCTACATATTTCCTGTGGCAGATTCCAAAGATAAAGTCTTTGTAATCAGAAGCATTTGTTCAGATAGGAAACTGCTCTGTGTAGAAAGCATTAATTGTATTGCAATGACTTTAGTAACAACATAGGGACAAATTTAGGACTGAGAGATGAATTTTTATATCATTTTCTGGTGATATTGACCAAAGGAGTAACTATTGTATTTCTAAAGAGATACAGAAGTTGCCCTAGGAAGCTTTTTAAAACAGTCAACGTATTTTTGAGTTCTCCAGAACTCCAAGCAGAGTAAATCTGTGAGTTATTTACTACTGAGGTCTGCTAAGACACCCAGTTTTCAGGTTCTGGTTTTTTTTTTTTCCTACTGGTTCTATTTTCAAGGCCTTAAAACTTATACCAACAGCAGTAAGTAAAGCATAGTTTCTTATCAGGTTGTGTTATTTGTGTCATTCCAGAAAAAAAAAATTGTGTTCTAAATCCTGGGTAGAGCTTCTGCATACTTCAGACTTTAATAGGAAACCCCTATCTACAAAGAAGTTGTACCTCACAGCTTTCTGTATGGTCCAGTTAGCTGAAACACCTTTGTAATTTAATTAATAAGTTTAATTCCGAGAAGGTATAGGACATGCAGATGGAAAAATGGAAAGTAATGAGCAAGTGCTACAAAACTGTGATGTATCATATCGTGGCCACGCAGTGACACAGCTGCACCCTTGGGAGTGCTTCCTCACCCTCTAGTGGTTAAACTGCTTCTCTGAGCAGTGGACTTCCAAAAGCTGCCAGAGCCAAACACTTGCAGTTGTGCCAGAGGATGTTGGAGTATCTCCAACTGTGAGGTGGTAATTATTCAGCTTTCCACTTTAAATAAAGTCTGCTTATTTTGGAGGAGAAGAGATGTTCTCACAAGTAGCCACTGTAATACCAGAGAATGACTGCAGTTCTTTACTATACAAAAATATACTCAGTGGAGGGATTGGCTTTTTTCCCCACAGCCATTGCTTGGTACCACATATAGAGAATATTTGCTGTATCACCTGCAAGTGGGAAAAACAGTTGGCAGTTGGTGTTTTGGGGTTTTTATTTGTTGGGAGGTTTTTTTTGTGGGTTTGATTTTGGGTTTGGTTTTTTTTTGTTTGTTTGTTTGTTTGAATCCTTATATTTCAGAAAATCCAAATACGTGAACAAAAAAATCTTCATATATCATACAATGGGAAAACAAATCACAAATCCTGTGTTCATCCAGTAACATATTGTACTGTTTAACCTCAGATGTGCATATTGTAGCAGGGCAGGGTTTTCTCACCTACTGATAAAGCTGCACCGAGCAGGCTGTCTGCTTTCAAGTCCATTTTGAAATAAAAATGAAATGGGTTCTTTCCAGACACCTTGCAGGCATTGGCATAAAGCATAAAGGTCCATCTGTGAGCTGGGGGGAAGCTCCAGGCTCGGTGTGCTCTGCACAGCCCTGCTGGTTGTTGCAGAGCTGAAGGTACTGGGATTTCACAGGCAGAAAGAGTAGTTGGAAACAATGAAGGAAGAAATGCCATCTTCCCTCTTGAACAGCAGTAAAAGCTTCTGGCTAAGTCATAAATGATCCTGAAAGTTCAGTAGCAAGTAATCAAATGGAATATGGTGAAGTTTAATCCTTTTCCCCAAGGAGCAGTAATAAATCACCAAGAAACTCTTCTCATGTCTGCTGTTTTAAGCACGTGAGCCTTGCTGTGCCTTAGAGCCATGCCAGGTCTTGACAACAGATCGCTCAATTGGTTAATTGGTGCTCTCTAATTTCATAAGCAGAAAGAACTGTTAGCTCATTGTTCACACAGATATTTGGGTTGAAATTCTTGTGCTATCTCTTGTGAGAAAAGCATCGATAGTTGAGAACTATATTTTGGTCAGAAAAATAGGTATTCTCTTTAAAAATCAAAGGACCTTCTATTAATGATGTGAATCATCTGCATTTAGCAAAAAGCACTTTGGTTTCAGGAAAAAGTCTCTTTACTGAGGGAAGATCTATGTTAGCATGAATACTTTTATTATTCCAAAAATACTTAAAAAACCTCTGCAGGGATTCATCTTTAAATAAATGTCTCTTGTTTTGAGCAATTAAAACTTCTTTCCATTCTTTTCTTTTCCTTCTGCTTTCCAGCTGGCTTGTCCACCTGCTTACAGTTTGTATCCAAAAAGCACAGTTCAGAAACCTGCAAGATCTTTCTGTTTTAACTAGAACAAAACCATGATAATGCCTGTGTTCTTCATTAAAATGTTGACTTAATGTAAAAAAAAAGCAAACCAAACCATACAAACCCAACCAAAATGCCCAAATTTGTATCCTAAACAATGGTACTAATTCAACCAATGGTCATTGTGTAAGAAAGAAAATAGTTTAGTAAAGTCCAAGATGCCTGTGTTGCAAATGGTTAATTATAATAGTATATGTTTTCGTGAAAACGTTAAATATTTTTTTTTTCTCATGAGCAACTGATAACTCTGAAAAACACTCAACTTTGCTTTCTTGTTTTGCTTGATCCCATCTTCTGTTCCTTGCACTACAGTAATAGAAATGAAGAAACATCTTGGAATTTAAAAATACTTTTGCCTGTATACATATCACTTCATATCTGTGGAACAAGTCCTGAAAAACTTAATTTTCTTCTTGCACTTTGGTGTATGAACAATTCCAACCCTAGTCTGGGTCTGTAATCTATTCAAGCCTCTCTTGCTTACAAAGCTTCCACACTTCTAACTATTTTTGTCAGTTCAGCAGTAAGGAAACAAAAATAAGAGATAAGTTTGCCATTTGTCACACTTCTGAAATTATTTACCCTCAAAACTCGGCATTCTCTGTCCTGACCAAGTAGGAAATACTCTGCATGCTATTGCAGCTCACTGTAAAATAACACTGGAAGGAACAACTGAATGAACAGAGCCTTCTTAAAGGAAGCTGGGAATCACAATCTATCTTTCTGCACATATAGCTCTTCTCTTAGTTTTCATTCCTGGCTGATACCTGTGCCAGTGTGTTCCAGAACTGCAGGGTGGGAGGGAAGGATGGACCTATCTATTGTAGCTGTCCCTCAAAATATTTGAAATTGGAAATATTTAAATCAATCTATTAGTAACATGCTTTCTTTTGCATATAGTGTCAAAGTAAGCTGCTGCTTCTAGTTATTATTTTTGTTGTTGTGTTTTTATTATTATTACAAAGTATTTAAAGGAAAAATTAATTTGTTCAAATTATACGTGAATATCTTGATAGGTTGAAAAGCCCCCATGAAGAGGTATCTTGTATGTATATATCAGCTATTTCTCCAACAAGCAGCAAATTTTTAAAATAGAATTGGAGGAATGAAATCTGTTGGGGGGAATATTTAAACATCTTTAAGTGAATATGGTCCAACATGGCACTCTGATCATAAAAAATCTGATTTTAGCTTGTATTTAGTTTTTGAGAAGAAACTGTTTCTGTGTTTGATTTATTGCAAGTAGCTTGCATTAAAAGCTTCTCTGAAACGTAAGTGCCAGGAATTGTAACTTGTTTTTGTGAGGGTTATTCTGTCAAAGAAATTTATGTGTCTATTAGAAGAGTTATCCAGTGCATTAGAGCAGGGTGTGTGTATTGCAGCGTCTTAGCTCTGGGCAAATTTTGTTACCCTGTGGTGTAAGTAAGCAAAAAATATCACCCCTGCTACCTCCCAGGCTGGAAAGAAATCAAATAAGCTGACAGGCTTCTGCCAGAATCTAGTGGAGATTTATATAGTGCTAGAAATAGATTGCAGAGGATCAAAGAAAAATATAAAGTAATTCCTAATCTTCTTTTACCAACAGCACACAAGCTTTATGAAAAATCCTCCTTCACTGCCTGTTTTCTTATTAAAATAGGCTAATTCAGGGAAGGTGGTGAGAATATTGCAGTGAGAGATTCTTGCCAGTTAAAAATTTGCCACTCAGCAAACTAGGATTTTACTATAATTGTTTGGATTTTCCCATAAGAGCCACGCAGTTTTCCATATGTTGCAAATACAACTTGGGTAAGTATTCCGAACAGTCCCATAAAACTCGCTTTACTAAGGATGTACTTGGCACCCAGGAAGGGCCTTTAAACACTGGGTTTCTTTCTAATGAGTGGAACGGGATCATTACATTGTTCTCAGTCCTCCACAGACTTCTCAGATTCCTTTCTGACTTGTCCTCTGGTAGCTCTCTGAGTAAATCTTTCAGGTGAGCTGTCATTAATTCATTACTGTCAAAGAACTTCTGTGGATACAGTTTAAATTGCTTCATTCACCCAGTTGCTGAGCAGACCAACATGTCTGAACTTGCTGCATGAGACAAGAATGCAGCAATCAGTGAATTTCTCTGCAGCCACCTGTTGTGTTCTTCTCCTTTTAAAAGTCCTGCCTTATTCCAGAGCTACCACTTACATGTTTAACAGGCACACACTTGAGTAGCTTTGCCTGGTCAGCATTTCAGGTGTTTACTCTTAATTTTGAAATGATCAAGCCAAAATGGAAAACTCTTGTGAAAGGCATTATGTTCCATTTTCTGTCTCCTGGGAGAGGCAATCTTGCCAAGGATCTGTTTTGGTTTTTTGTTGTTTTGTGTGTTTGCCATGAAACAGTTGCATGGAAGAGATGTTTTGAATCCAGCAGCTTCCTTGAAATAATTTTGCTTCTGAAGAAAGGAGCAAATGATGTTACCACTGATTAATTTGATGGATATCAGTCATCTAAGGTGGCTCTTGCCTAATAAGTTGGAAGGGGCTTTCCCACCTGGAGCAGTTTGATGGGACCTGTGACACACAACTTGTAACATCTCATGAGTTTCAGTATCACAGTGCACAGAGTATTCCATGTTTGGCACAGTCTTCTCTTGATTGATTAGTTTTGAAACAGGCTGCTGCTGGACTTTAAACAAGCTTTTTTTTTTTTTCAGTTCTAATCCAGTACTTCTCCCTTTTTTGAAGAGCAATCTGGTGTTTAAACTTCCTCCACATGTCTAATCTCATTATTTACTACTTATTTTGTATTACCAGAAAAGTGGTATTAAATACTAAAAGAATAGGAATCTTTTTCTCACTTCTAGGCAGCATAAGCTTTGCTGAAGATGGATTAGTGCTCTGTCATCTGAGAAACACAAATTGCTCCCACTTTCTTGGAGGGCAGGAACTTGGTAAAGGGCAGACAATTGTTCTGGGAGTTATAAGCACTGTGTAAATAATTGTCCCCTGTTCCCTGGTAAGTGAACACTGCAATAACTGTCACAGGAACAACTGGCTGGGTTCAGCTGTCTGATGACTTCTTCTGAACACACTTGAAAAGTTTGTTTTGCTTAGAGATGTTGTCTTACATACTGGATAGCAACTGAAAAGAGCCGAAGTTTAGGTGGTGTTTCCCAAATGACTATTGCTGTCTCTGTGATTCCTAGAGGAGCCTTTTCCTCTCCAAAAGTACACCTGGAAAGGCTGCAGGTCAGCGAGCTGGGGAGGAAGCAGCCAGCCCCAGGAAGTGCAGGTCTTTATCACAGTAGTTGTTGGTAATGCTTTATTTTGGTTTTTAGCAGATTGGAAAACACATTTCCTGCTTGTGTTGCCTTCCTGTGTCTGGTGTAGACCCGAGGAGCCAGGAGGTGATGGAGCAGAAATGACAAGTGGGGCAGGGATGCTGGGAGGCACTGCTGGCAGGAGGGTACCCACGCTGGGGCTGGGGGGAGCAGAAGGCAGCAGGTCTGGCCCTATGGCAGCAGGGGCTGGGGCTGGGGCCAGCTCTGTCTGCCGGGAAATGCCTCTCACGGGCTGCTCAGGCTCCCCAGAACTGGCAGCAGATGGTGGTGTCCTCAGTTGCCACCTCCTTCACTCACTCATACCCTTAAAATACTTTTGTGAAAGCATATTGTGGGACTCCTGCTGCCGTTCCTTATGGCATGGCTTGTGCATCTCCGGTACCTGATTTATTCCCCAGCCACACCACAGAGAAGGGTTCATCCTGGGAGGAGCTGGCATATTGAAAAACCTAAAATGACACTGAAGGTGGCCTGGGTGCAGTCTGGAGGAGCAACTGTCGCTAGTGTCTCCCAGCCACATTCTCTGTAAAGAAAATGACTTCCACTTCTGTTCATCCTTTGTCAAAATAAAGAAAATACAGGCGTGCTCACAGCTCTCTGAGAAATCAGTAGAAAGTCCAATGAATGGGACATTCTGCTTGTTTTGTGGTTTTCTATCTAAAAGCACACCCCATTTAATTTCATTTTGTTTCGTTTAACCAAGAGTTAGAAACAGCTGAATAATACTGTCAGAGTATACTTCTAATTGATGATTTTGGTGCTGCTATAATTCATTTCAAGGGGGTTTGGAAAAACCCCTGTAAGAAGTCTCTGATAATGTAAGCTACTTATATGCATGCCTAAATTATTCAGTTTTCAACATTCTGGACATGTAGGGTTCTTTCTTGCAATATTTAGCCTTGTCTCAGTTTTGTTAAAGCAAAGGGTAGGTATTTTAGATATTGCAATAGTTAATAATTTAAATTCACAGCTTACATGAACCTACCAACAATTATTTTGGAATGATTACAGAAATATTATATCAATGTTATATGTGCATGCGTATTCATAAATGAGTATATTACTCATGTACTGTGTGTGTTCATATATATTTGTGTATATATATAGTGGCAGAAATATGTATACTGTGCATACATGAAAAGATATTCAGAAACAAATCTCTTATCAGAGTTTTTAAATTTTAAATTAAAATGGGAAGAGTTTTAAAAGTTTAATGAAATATTTTCCCTTGAAAGCAGAAATTATCCTCAGGCCTGAATGCTTCTAAATATTTAACTTATAATAAAACTCACACTGACTGCAGGCTGAGCAGCAATGCAAACCAATAATAATAATAATGATGGAATAAAATACAAGTGTAGTTGCTTGCTGTTTCCACATAAAGTACCAAAGCTCTCAGTGCTGCAACAGTGACATCCAGTGACTGAGCCGGTTAGTCCTGGGCTCAGTCTGCATTTGGAATGAGCACTGAAGGACATGGATGGAAAGGGAGGCTTGTTTACCAAGATCTTTAGTGCAACACTGGAGTCATTAAGAGGATAATCAGAAACACCACATGAGAATGAAAATTATGATAAATAGGTAATCAAGAAAAATTATGTGTTGAATTAACCCAGATCTGTTTCAGAAGTACACATTTGCTGAGCCGAGTAAGGAATATATTATTTTAAAATGAGTGTTTTGTCCAGTGAGACAATTTGTTTGATGAGCCTACACATACCCCCTTTTTATTATTTAATGGAACAGAATTCAGTAGGTAATACTTTGAGCATATTTGGCTGCAGATACGATCTACCTCAGATCCAAAGGCAGCTGTATGATATAAAGTTCTTTCAATTTTTATCAAATTAATGAAATAAAAAGGCCAAAAAAAATAAGAAACCTGCTTTTTGTAGGGAAGGTGGCAAAATGCTTGCTATCCTTTTACATAAGACATCCCTTATTCTGTTTTCGTTGAAGGCGTTGTAAGTTTTTTAATGAAATTCACACTTCATAAAGCTGCTGGCTCTAAAAACAAGTGCCATTTGATTCCGACCTGACCCCTTACTTCCTTAGTTATCCTTTTTTTTTTTTTTTAATCGGATCTGAGTCATGAAATCTCCACATTATTCAAAATGTCACATGATATGTTCTGTACTTTGATTCCTGTTATTGTACTACAGAAGTAGCTCATCTCTGGGCTTTTAAAAAAGGTAGTAATAGGAACTAATCCTTTAGGATTTCAACTTCAAAGCATGCTCCAAGATGTCCATGTTCTTACTCTTAAGAAATTAATGTGTTAAAAAAAGTATATGAGTTATGTAAGTTCATAAGCAAAAAGAAATGCACAGAAAAATGGATTAAAAGAATTCCAAGAGAAACAACTACCCAGGTGGAAACAAGAAATGCCAAAGTTTGTCACATCTGTCCTTTGGCAAGTGGCAACAGTTTGGTTGTGATACAGGAAAAGAAAAATTAAATCCTTAGGGTTACATTATTACTCCCTGCTTGTTCTATCCAATATTCAGATTATTAAATATGCTGGATATTTAACCCCTGCTTCATCTGGTATCAACACAGGAACTGTTATATTCTTCTGGTATTTCTGGGTTATTTCTGCTGGTATTTTACTGGGTTTCTATGGGATAGAAGATGACAAAGTGTTCTGCCTAATAAAAGGGGGGCCTTTTATTTTTTTATTATTTTTTTAAGCCTTGGATTTGATGGAGGGAAAATTTTAAAAGCTCAACTTCTTTCAGGAAAAAGAACAGCAGCATCAGTTGACTGCAGAACCTCTGTACTTCTGCTGGGCAAAACATAAGTTTAATTTCAAGAGAACCGGTTGCTCAGCATAAGACAACTGGGCTTGGAAATCAGAAAGCGAATGCTGAAGGTATTCCTTGCTGCTGCTCAAACAGGCTGGGTAGTTCAGCTTGGGAAGCTTTTCAACTAGTAAGAAATTGATCTGATAATCAGTTTCCTCTCATCCATCACTCAATTCCTTTCCTCTTCTCACCTCTGAAAAAAAAAGCACATTAGGGTGGTCCACTTACCCTTGATACCCTTGTTAAAGGTTTGACTTTCAAAGCACAAAACCCCAGAAAAAAAAAATTTGGATGTTAAGTGTTGAAGATTCTCCCTTTTAAAAATGTTCCTACATTTCCATTAGTAATATTATGCTTTACTGTGTTACTTAGTAATTACTACGTTAAAGCGAGGACAGGGAAAAAGCCTGTATTTTTGGAGTTGCTTTATTGTACTATCTCAGCATTCTGCTTTCAGAAAAAAATAGTCACTTCTGTGTTCATTTCAGTTTCAGTCTTTAGAAAACACTTGAGTTACCTGTGGTTTTTAAATAAGACTAGGAAGTTACAGGAAAGAAAAACTAGAAGGGGGGACAGAGGAGTGCATCAGAGAGACAGCTTTTCAAGTGACAGCTGCTGGATTCTGATCGTTCTTTCACTAAGGAAGATCCTTCACTTTCACTTCCATTCACGGTTTTTTAATTGGAATTGAAATACTAAATACTACAGAGACCACAATAAAAATAATGGAACAAGTATAAACCTCTAATAGAGCCATTTGTAAAACCCGTACTAAAAGGAAATTAAGCTACATTCCTCTTTTGGAACCTACTTAGGGATTTGTGTGTCATGGACATGCAGATGACCTTAGCTGGAAAAGCAGACAGACACTTCAATGCCCTCAAAATGATCAGCTGATGTTAAATTAATCTAACACTTCAGCACAAAGGGACTGCTAATAGTGCAACCAAGGAGTCTCTGAAAGAGAGCTGACTGTTCCCCCTCAGTGTTTCCTGGGGTGCTCCATGGTACAGGAGGGAGAACAGCAACAATCAGTGCTTCCAGAAACCCTCCAAGGACACCAGCCCTGCCCTGGAAGATGATTCGTATCTGTGCTGAGCGAGAGGCCTTGGGAACCTGGGCACTCTATGGTGACAGCGACTGCCACATCTCAGCTCTCCCTTGAAGCTCACCTGGCCAGCTATGCCGGTGGTGTTTTTCCTGTCAGCTTGCTCTCGGGTTCCTTATTCCTTCCGAGGATCAGAAATACCCAGGATTTCCCATCTAATTCAAGCACCAGGTTGAAGTATTAAGTCATGATTCAGTTTGTAGAAGGCAGGAGGCAGGCAGCTCTCAGCTCTGTGGAAATTTTTGAAGAACTAAGCAGTGGGAAAATCAAGTGGCATCACTAGAGGGCAACAAGACATCACAGACGCCTGTGCTGTTAAAGCTCGAGCAATATCACACCCTCACTGAGAAGCACGTGTGAAGAGCAGCCTTTGTGTTTTCCCAACTGTGTGACATACTGAATCTTGCTTCAGAAATGATGGAGCTTAAAAAATTAATTTAATTATATACGCACACACAAAACTTATAATTTTGCGTTGCTTTACCTCTGCTCTGGTACAGTAAAACAATTACAAGATTAGATATTTGTGCATCATTTTAATTTCTGAACATCACATACTTAGGGCTTTGGTGAAGTATAACATTGTCTCCTAAAACCCATGCACTATATACTAATAAAAATGTACAGTATAGGAAAATTTGAATTTGTAGTTCACTGTCTTTCCCTCCATCCCTTTCAGTCAGCATGAGCACCAGCCCAAACTGGTGACAGACATTGCTGAGGGCAGTGACCCTGCCCCAGTCCTCTGAAGCTGTTAGGTTAGTTATTAGCTCCTACCTTCCATTTCCCTGATGTCCTGCTGGCACTAACAACATTGTTGGCGTAAAACCAGTAATAGCCTGCCACACTGTGGTAGAAATGTAGGCTCTGTAGTGCAGTGACATGATGGAGAGAAGGGTGGAGTACCTGGCCTGAAGCCACCGCTGTGTCTCAAGAAGAGTCAGTTGTTTTCAACCTGTGCACTGTAAGCATTTTGCAGATGCAAAGACTTCTACCATTAGTGTTGTTATCCTTGCCTCCCTTCTGCAGGCCAGTAGTCAAGAGAGAGCTCCAGGCCAGGGGGTTTTCCAGGATGGCACATTGTTTCCTGTTTTGGCTCTTGGAAAAAGTGGAGCTGTCACCAGAAGCAGCTTCATGGTGAGAGCTCCCCACTGACAACAT
The DNA here is from genome assembly GCA_013397115.1 of Edolisoma coerulescens. Taxonomy (NCBI): domain Eukaryota; kingdom Metazoa; phylum Chordata; class Aves; order Passeriformes; family Campephagidae; genus Edolisoma; species Edolisoma coerulescens. The sequence goes on from VWZW01003319.1 coordinate 283,639, forward strand.
GGACTAAAGGGATTTTTTCTGTGGTCAGAGGGTAGCTGGCACTGTGCCTTTTCAATCAGTGTCTGTTCATTCATCAGGCTTGTAATGATTCTGACCTCTTACAGAGACCTTCCTTTTTTTTTAATGCCCTGGTCTCCCAATTTGTTGGAAATACTTCTCTGCATTGTCAGACAACTAAATTCTAGTCATCTCAGCTTTGAACTCTTCAGAGACAAGTATTGAGAATTGCAAGTATTGTACAAGCGATTTTTTTCATGGCATCTCTATTTTAGTTTACTGTAGCTGTACTTCTGTATATATCTGCTTATTGACACCTAGTGGGGTAGGCACATTTTCCACTGTCAACAGATAACAGATATCAGCAGGCTGCAGGGCAGGCCAGAGATTAGTGTGATTGTCTAGGCCAGGTCATAGCTGAACGGAATTCTCTGATCATACTAAAGGTTCAAATCAGGTTTTTTTTCATCTTCAAAGTCTGATACCAGTTTCAACTGAAGCCTTTTATGTTGTAGTTATAATGCAAACTAAATTAGGAGGACAACTAAATTAATTCCTGGCAACTAAATTAGGAGGACTGCATGTGGGAGCTGGAGAGACATTAACAGAATAGAAAGCAAATTGCTAATCTGAAAATTAAATCATTTTCTTGGAATGTTCTTTTGCGTATGTGTTCCTTGAGCACGTGGTGGTATTTTTACTCTCATCCTATTTTATTATTTACCAAAGATTTCTTAGTCTAACTTTTAATCAAAATAAGGGTTTCATTTTCTTGTATGTTCTTTAAAGTACTTTTCTTCATGTGTTTTTCTCCCCTTATTTGACGATAAGATGACAAATGTATTTTAAACTGTAGCTTTTCCCTTTTATTTTTTCATGTCTGTGTGTACTATTTCTTTCAGAATTGCTTTGAGTGACTTGAGTAAGATCTTGTGAGAAAAGGACTGATGTTAATACGTTATGACACAAACTATGAAAATTCTTTTTTACTTGTGTTCGTTTAAAAAAAAAATCTTATAAAAATAGCAACAAAAAAAATCCTCTTAAAGTTATGGCCAGGCCCAGTCCCTAGATTTGAAATACATTTGCATGGACTTGTAATTTCACACCATTCAGCATGCAGTACGACTAAAAAAAAAGCAGCTTGTTCATAAATTGCTTGTAGAGTGGAGCAAGTTTGAAACTATCCCCACAGATTCTTGTTCACACGTATAGATGCATTATCAAAGAGAAGTATGTAAATTTTTGAAATCTAGTGGGTTTTGTTTCTATTGTAAATGTACAGACATTTCTTCAAGTCAGGGTGTAATTTTAGTGCATCTATTTTGGACTGTCTTGTGACCCTCAAATGGATTTATGGATAGCACTGATAGATACTAATTCTTAACACAATGTTGTTCATTTGCTGTGGTGTGACACAATTGACAGACTGACCATTTCCATTTCACTGACCTCTGGAGCTGAGCTGCCTCTTGCTTTATCTGAGCTGGTAATTAGTAACTGCATGGTAGAACCTCACCCCCAGCATTTGAGCTGCCCCTTTAATATGAGTGCTTCTAGTGCATTTCAGGATAGTTAATCCATTTGGTTATTGACCCAGTTAATAGTAAGTAGACTCAGCTGACTACTGACTTTGTTCTGAGAAGTATTACAGACATTTTTACAGTCAGGAACAACAGCCAGGAGACCTAAGGAGCTGCCAGGAGAACTTCTGTTTGTGTCAGAGATAGTTAATCCATTAACTGATAGCACAGACAGTCTGTTTCAGGATGGTTAAGAACAGATGAGTTTAACCTTCAATGAAAGCGATTTAACTACCTGTTTGTCTTTGCCTAGAAATAATTACAGTGAGTTACAGCTACTGACTGGGTAAGTTATTGCACTTCAGCTGTTATTTCTGTCTCTCTGACCGTTTCACTCCTTACCTGGGAAATTCCTATCCTGTGTGTCCAAGACTAAGATTCTGGACATGTGTCTCCACATGCACAAGTTACAAGGTCTCCGAGGGTGTCTCTAGAGTCCCCATCCCTATCATCAGCCGTGGTACTCTTAATGACGCCGAACTGGAGCTTTAGCACGTTCTGCTGTGATGTTGAAATGGCTGGGATGTGGGAGCTGCAGGCAGAATAGCCTTTGGGAACAGCTCCAGACACCGCCGGCTGCAGCCCGGATGCAGAGTGAGCAGCGTGGCTTCGTTTAGAAACAGACAAAACACAACAGTCCCATCACACCGCATCTCTCTTACACGGGCAACAGGGCATCCTCATGAGCCGTGTCAGAGCCTGCCGGCTACAATGGATAGATTATCCTACAGTCTCTCTCTCTTTAAAGGCGCATTTCATTCTAGCTCGTGCTGTTTAGAAGCAGTTGCTCCAAACTCCAGGGAGATGAGAGCTTTAAACAGGAAGCATTCCCGCCGCTGCTGCAGATCTGACTTCTACCCAGAGCGAGCCTGTGCGCTCTACAGAACGCCAGAGCAGCGGCGAGCCGAGCAAGCCGCAGGCAGGAGTCCGCTCTAGGAAGATCAGGTTGCAATCCTGCCTTTGTAGCTTTACACCACACCCCTTCACCGTGAATTAATAGGGGAGGATCATATCCAGCTCTGATTCAGGAATTCCCTCTTTCTTCAAGAACTGTTGCTAGGAGTTTGGTGAGTACTTTGGAACAGACTTTCGGTTTTAACTGAGTAATTCTTTTCCCTTTAGCTGCCGAAAGCAGTATCAACTGGTGGCTTTTCTTTAGATGCAGCAGGCAAATGTTTAGGTACAAAGTCCAGCAATGAATGCTGCAAAAAGGGAGACTTCTTTTCCTCTGCCAATTTGAAACAGCAGGACAATGGATATATTTTATGATTAATAGTACTACTGATATTTGGTTGCCATAATCTCTGAGGTATTTTAAGCTCCAAGACAGTTCTTGGAAAGGAAGCCCTCCTAAAGCTGAATAAGTTAATTCTGATCAATAGCTCGAGTTTGAAGAAAAGCTCTTGGTTTTTGAAGCAATTCCTTCACTGCAGTAGCTCCCAGAGAGGCTTGATTCAAGCAGGGTTGTCTGCCAGACTGTTTCAAATCGTTCTGAGGCAAGTAACATCTGAAGCAATTCATATTTTGAGAATTACAAGATGATTTTAGGAGAAGCAAATTAAGCTGATAAGACGTAAGCCAATTTCACTCACAGTATATTTGAAATTTTCAAGAAACCCTTAATCAATGATGGTAGTGAATGAGGCTTCCAGACGTGTCAGTGTAACAAACACATGCTGCCCCCCAAAAACCCAGAATATTTTTGGTGACTTTTGTAATATTTTATTTAGAATAATTGATGCAAACTTCAGTTTTAGTAACTGTGTAAAACAAAGCGGTGATACTAGCCTGTATTTTTAAAAATTGCTAGAATTTCCTAATATGTTAGAAAATTTACAATTTAAATAAGGAAAAGGCCCATAACAATGGGAAAATTGGAGTGGGGAGAAAAACTACAATTTGGATGGAGGGGGAGTGTGTGAATGGTCAGTCTGACTCAGTGCTCCAGGAATTAGCCATGAAAGTACTTTCATGGGAAACATGTAAAGATATAAACCTTCCTTCCTGAATGTCTTATGGACAGACGCAGAGACAGGAAGTGCAGCTGTCAGTGCAGATAGGGACAGCAAGGGTGTGCTGGAGGAGTTGCTAGGCACCTGCTTGGGCAAAACTCTCAGCCTTTGCCCTTTGGAATCTTACTAGGAGACATTTATTACTGTCTGTGAAGGCAGCAAATTTCCTTTTTGTATCAATAATTTGATAATTTGTAATACAGGCAGCTGTATCCACAGCAAATTTCTCTGAATTATTGTTTAAGCTGAATTTGAGAATTACAATCAAGTTGCCTTTGTGTGTAGTGCACACAGAACAATGCTGAGGAGGTAAAGGTGATTAAAGCACATTCTGCTCTGGCCTTTTCCCCTGTCAAATAATGCCTCACGTGAAAGGGTTCATTAAAAAGCAGCCATGTGGTCAATTGCTTGAAAATCCATCTATTTGAAAATTTTATGACTTTTATGCCAGAGAGTCTCCAAGTGCCCTTTAAATTGCCTCTCAGTAATCTGCATGTTTGTCCTCACACTGTGCATTGCATGGCTTGTAATTTTGGGTTTTAAAGCATTTATTTCAGCTCCCTGGTATAGTTATGTGACGTTTGAGGTGCACTTAGCTTTTTAGTGCAGTGCCCATGTTCACTAATATTGCTCATGAAAACTTAATTGTTATTCATCTAGTAATATTCTAAATGCAGAATTAGAGTTCTCTGTTTCTGACTCAGGACAGATAGAAATTTAATGGCATGGAGTTTATCTGTCCCTAATCTCATCGGAGAGTAATTTTGAAAGCCCATAAAAAACTACGGCTCTTTGGTGTCTATTTTAGATCTAAAGGGAAGTGAGGAACAGCATTCAAAAAGGAGGCAGATTTTCTGGCAAAGAGGAAATTTTAAGAAATTGGAGGAAAAGTAATCTAGGAAACAAAGAAAGAGAACGTAAAAAATGTGTAAAAGAACAACCATCCTAGCAGGCTTCCAGAACATGTCCAAATCCACAGTTAGAGAAGGAGAATTACTGGGCTCCAGTTCTACCTTCAAGGACTGTTTGTTTCTCAAATAACCTTTCCAAGTTAAGTGCATAAACAGAAGCAGACGCTGGTACCCAGGTGTTCTCCAGCACAGGGGCACTGATATCCTTTATGCTATTCTGATTCTGTGCATCAGGGATTACTTTTAGGGCACAGAACACAGACTTCTCTCACTGATATATCGGTGGGATTAGGATTGTTTCTGGAAAAAAATATTAAACCTCCTCTGGCAAAAAAAGACCATTACAATCTCTTACATTCTGGAAAGTTGCTTTAACATCTACATTTACTTTAAAAAGGTGATTCTGGCAGTAGTTTTAGCTTGCATTTTAAAATGAGGTGGTATCTGCTTTAAGTGGTTTTTTACTGTCATGATTTTGTTGGTGTGCATTCAGTTCATTTTGAGAATGTCTGCCAGGGGGACTCAGAGCATGTGCATAGAAAGAAGAAATTTTAAAATTAAAACCAAAAGAAACATCAGTAGAACTTAGTAGCCTCGAGGTTTACATGACTGCCATGTCTCACAATTTCGGAGCAAAATGTTTAAAATCTGTCAAATTCCAGTAGATACTATTGTTTTTTGTTTGGGCTGCATTCTGAACAGTCCTGTTTTCTCTCTAGAGAGCCAGGAAAAGCTGATGGGGTCTTCCTATCTGAAGTTGCTCTTCAGGGAAACCAGGGAAAGCTGTCTTAAAAAACAGGGACAAATTACCTACTTCTGTATGTTTCTCTTATGAAACCATTTTAACTTTACAATGCAGGCAGAGTACCCCGGGGGACAGAATGAAGCAAAACCATATGGAGACTTGAATAATTCCTTTCCTCTCATAGTTACTTCATGGCAAAATAGACTTATTCTTAATCCTTTTAATTTTCTCTCACAACTCTTTGTTCTGTTTCTTAATTATTTCCTGTGCTGTTAATACAGCTGTTTATTTCCCATCTTTAGCATTGCTGCCATCTTCCCTGATGAGTGCCTTTCATAACTGAGTATAGCTCTGAAGTTAACTGGATAATTAGATTTACAGTTAAGTGAAAAATTAAAACTAGGCTTTTGACCCTCAGGGTATGGAGTTGGACCACGAGAAAGTTCAACTTTCTTTCAGAAAATTTAACCTTCCTTCCAAAAACAGAGCATTCCAAAATAACCAATTTTAATGTAACTGCATTGAAAAGAGAAGTTGCAGCAAGTAAGTTAGAAATACAAATTTGATGTAAAGGAAATACTTAGTTGGTCCTGTTTTCATGAACTTAAGAAAGGTCTCTCAAAGTGTGTTGGCATTTGCTCCATGTCCACAGGAGCTGGCACTGCCACCACGATAAGGAACATGATCTATACTGTGGTGGGAGATGAAGGGAATACAACCCTTCTTTTCTATGGCATTATTTTGTGTTGGTTTAAAGTGGTTACAGGGCGATCATCTGAGGCAGTCTGAAGCCTGGGTTATTCCCACTGATGGCAGTTCCAGCATTTCTAACCTATGTGATGATCCAAAGCTCCCACATCCACTGCAGTAAAGGTGTCTGTGGTGTCTCCAGCTGGAAAGATAGACCAGTGAGCTAAACTTGCCTGACACAGCAAGGAAATCTGTGTTATGGACCTCTGTATGTGTGAAAATGTGATTGATGTGATGATGAGGTTACAAAAGGTTAATGGGTATGGTCAAAATCAGTCACAAGAGGCATCACTGTGGCAGGAGTTTCCTCCTGTGCCTGCCTGTGGTATTTTCAGTGTCTGACAGCTTCACATGAGTGAAATTGAGTAGTCACGTTTCCATAGCGTGTGCGAATGGCAAATTACACACAACTGGGTTATGTATGTATTATATAGTCCTGACATTACTCTCTCCACTAGAGAAGCAGGTTGTGCTAAGTTAACTGACATCCAAATACACGACAATTTTTCAATAAGCACAGCTGAGACTTGGACACATAGACTGTACTTTTCCAGTCCAAACTGCTAGGAAAAAAAACAGGCTAGAGACTTTATAGTGCTTACATGTAACTAATATTGCTGCTTGTCAGTTTTACTAGTGGATTTTGTGCTCTGGAGTGGCTTTTATTAGGATACTGAAGGCATTCCCTGTTTGAAAATAAGATTAGATGACCAATATTTTTGCTACCAACGGGTGGTTTCTGTCCAAGTAGTACAGGCCTGAGTATAGTAGGTTTGTTGTTTTGTTTATTAAGATTTATGAAATTATGTGAATGAGTAATTTGCTTTAGTCCACATGCAAAAATATTTTGGTAGGAGCAAAAGATTTCTTTTCCACTTTGAAAGCTGTATCACAATGAAAATGAGCTAGTTATATGATTTGCTGTAGACAGCTGGAGCTGTGTCACTGAAGTTGAGTGGAGACAGGATGGCAGAAGTACCTAGTGCCAGATGTGAACAGACCAGGAGAAGGGAAAAAATAGGTCCTGGACCTAAGCTGGGAAAATGGCAAACCATTTTAAAGCAAGAGTGAAAGAAGTTAACATGGAAAATGAAAAAGCAAGAGAGGTCTACAGGCATACAAAAAAAAAGAAAGGACTTCTTGTGCTGGGTTTATTAATTAATTTATTTTTTTAAATTTCCATTTCAAAATATGGCAAGGCTTTTCTTTTCAATTCTTTTATCAGGTGTGCTTGAAAAGCAACATTTGCAGCCTTCAAAAAACGAAGAACGAAGGCTGGTGTTTAAATCTGAAACACTGACATCAGGTTATACAACTTTTCAGCATAAAAGCTAATGAAAACATTAGTTTCTCTAAATTTTCTCTTTAGTTCCCAGTTTTCACTTCACTTTCCAGTTTTCACTAGGGAATTTCAGAGACTGGAATAGTGCAGCAGGAAAGCATTTATGCCAAATGGTGACAGGCAGGTAACCAACCAAAATTCTCTTTCATGACAAGAAGGAATTTGAATTTCTTGGAGGAACTGGATGGAGTCCCTGGTCTCAGGACTGACACAGACCATGAGAGCTGCCACAGCAGGGCACAGAAGGGAGAGAAGTTGGGATGGGGAGTGGAATTTCCATAGCTTTGGCTTTCAGTCAGTAATGTTTGCATGCTGATGAGTCCCAGTGCACTGCCTGAACTTAAGCTGCTGTGACAGCACAAGGCTCTGGTGACTCTGGTGGAAGTCAGTTTTACTGACAGCCCATTACTGACTCTGGGGCAGGTACCATCATCAGAGCAGAGATGATAGAATTCCTGCTGACTTCATTCTTCACATTTACTGCTGAGGGAATGAGAAAACATGATCTTGCAAGCAGCTCCAAACCAGCACATGTAATAAAATAATTTTTAGGGGAACACGCTGACTCTGCCAGCTGGGAGACAGTGCTGCAGATAAGTCTAATTAAACCTTTGTCACACAAGTCTTAGTAGGTAGTGCATGATACCATAGCACAAATACAATGCCTCTGAAGTATAGTGAACTGAAAAAGGTCTGCTTTCCTATCAGAAGTGTTCTAATCCTCTCTAGTTAGACCTTTTAATCCTTAATTTCAGGCTGTGCTAAATTGGACCTCTGACCATGCACATCCTATCTCCCGCTATTAATTCTTCTACTTAATTATATCCTCTGCCTTTTTGTGTGTGTGCATTTCTATTTCCTGGGCTGTCAGTGTGAGTGAGTCACTTTTACGGTCATTGTAATGTCACTTTAGGCCTTTCTCTAAGGATGTCTTTTTTTGGCCACTACAGGAAATGCTACGGGTTTTGTTTTTCTTTTTCCAGTTAGCTTGTTAGAGATAAACGCTGAAAAAAAAGGTTGTGACTAAACATTCAGGGAACTATAGAAATTGGTGTTGAAGAGATTGCTGGGTTAAAAAACCCAAATGTGTGTATATATATACAAGCACATAAAAGTCCTGTCTCCAAAGGCTGCAAACTGCATGGATGACTTTTCTGGTTTTGGCAAAAAAATCTTGAGATCTTCCTTTTATTTTAGTTTTGGGTGTCAGGATGAAATAGGCTTGGTTATAAGGCCAGGTAGTAAGGATCTGTTTCTGGGAGCTTCCTTGATTGCTTGTGGTCTGCCTTGGCTACCTGTATTTCAGCCTGAGGGAACCTAATGGCACTAAATGAAAGCGTTTAATTAAATCAGCAAATAAATCACTTCCAATTATTACCCACAGACCTTTGATCTCCTTTGTCAAGTAACATTCTTGTTGCCTGTTATAGAATGTCTCATTAAAAGGTAGGGATTTTGGGAGCAGTAGGATGCCAGTTCCTAAGGAGTTGTCTGGATGAAATATACATTAATGACACGGTGATGTAGAGTATTAATGCTGGACTGATTTCTGGCTGTCCTAAGCTGGAATCCCTCTGGAGGAAAAGGTTTTATTTACTCTCAGAAATTTTCAGAACATGGCTTAAACAATCAGACAGTTAAACATGAATTATTTAAAATTGAAACATTTCCTATTTTTCCCATGATGGAGAGTTTTTCACCAATGTGTGCATTTGACGTTTTACTGAGCCAAATATCATAGATGGAGTATTTTGAATTGTGCACTCTATAGAAATAAAACAAAAAAAAAATCAGAATGCTCAAAAAATATATATTATACCAGTATCATAAGAGGCTTACAGCTTTAAAGTTCTGTTACTGGGCAGCTGAACATCCAGTCAGAACACCTGGACTTTTCTAGAGGGTTTGGGATTTTAATTGAAAAAGCAGTGCCAAGTACAGTTTGGTCTAGGATTTCATTCTCCCTTTAGGAATAATAAGAAATAATTAAACCACGGAAGGATTTAAGCATTTTATTACCAAAACCTTCACCCCACTCATCCCACCTCCACCCAAACCTGACCCAGTGTTCTGGGACTGTGACCTTCTGGGAAGGTTAGCCAGAAGATAAAGGAGATTGTGTTTGGTCAGTAGACTCTGCAGCAAGGCAGGTATGCTGCTGCACAGCCTACATTGTTCCTCTGGGGAACTGGCCCCAGCGTCCAGATGCCCAGCTTTTACACACTTTTGGCCCTTTGGCCCTTCCTTTCAAGGGAAATTTAGGAGTTGAGTGGAAGAATAAAAATCCTGTACCCTGGTAAGGTTTTTTGTCTCTGTACAAATGCAGTAACTTATCCTCATAATCACACAGTGACAATTCTATATGGTAACTCATGATACACAAAATTCTATTTTCAATTGAAAAAAAAAATAGAAACTTATTAAGGATTTCCTTTTCTGCCTGATTGCCTCTCTTCTACTTGGGAAAAATCTTTTGAGAATATGGGACAACTGACTAAAAACTGATTACTATGCTCTACAGATTCCTGGAAGAAGGAACCAAAGCCTCAATTTAAGTGATAGAAAACCAAATTCAAATAGAATTTTGCTGAAGTAGTGAGAGTTTTGATGACATATTTGGAAAAAATCAAGCATGGAAAATGAGGGCTCAGGGACAAACATGGAATTAAGCCCTGGGTAACTGAGGTTGTGGATAATTAGCAAGTTCCTTTATGAAGTCACAATTGTGCCGATGATTACTTATAAGGAAACCAATGTGCTAGAAATTTGCTCTTTCTCATGTAATTTCAAAAACTATAACTGTATTTTGTAATTTTTTACTCCAGTGAACTCACTGGAGCCAGGCAGTTTGAAAGTTACTACTAAGTATCTAGGTATCAAATCTGAATATTTGATGGTATTTCTGCTTTAAGTGAGCCTAGAGGATGTCACACTATCACCAACTTTGTTCATGTTGTAATGCTAAGTATCTGTGCAGTTCTTTGAATTTTTTTACTTAATATTTCTCTCCATACCATTTTTCTTCGTTGTGAGTTTATTTTAATTCTGGTTGATGTCAAACTAATATCATAAATAAGACATCTCTCAAATCACAAAGACAGACAACTTCAGGTTACCTTGTACAGAGTTATTTAAAGGATGGCTGGGCTTTTTATCAGAGGGGAATAAAAAGATTTGCCGTAACTCTTTTTTTTTTTAACCTTTGGATGAAAATGTATAATTCTTCCAAGGTCAGGTACTACAAAGCTTTGTATATAAAAGGTTGTAGAACTGGAGTTCTAGTTAGAATTATGATAGAAGATGCTACTTCTATTTCTTTGGAAAATACCTAAAAATGAGCAACTGTAGCTCTTGCTCATTTTCTCCATTTACAGAATATTTCAGAACTTGTGAATTGGTTTCTAATCCAAGAGAGGTTATTCCATCTCTGCTAGAAAACAATAATTTCTGAATTTGTTCACAGAATTAAAGAACAATCTTTGAGGAAAGACTTAAAATCGTTATTAAAAGCACAAAATAAGATCTGTATTATTTTGCAAAACATTTTTCCAAACTGTATGTGGATAAAGCCTTTTATTTTTTCCTGTAGAAGTTGACCTTAATAATTGAGTTTGGAAGGGATCAATGGCATGCAATTTTTTTGTTTATTTTGGCGGGAAAGCATTATGATGTAGAAGTTACCGCTGTCATATTTTCTGGCTAAAATAGAAATTCCTTTAAGCCCAAAATTTTTGTTCCATTACAAAAAAAAAGAAAAAAAAAAAGGAAGAAGTCTAAGTGGTTTTCACTACATTATATGCTGAAGCCTTCTAAAGGGTATTGTCAACTTAAAAAATTACTCAAATAGTGCTACCCATGGTCTGGTCTGTAATTTCACCAAGAGTTGTTTTTAAGAATGCACTCCTTTTCTATTGTATGCTGCAAGCTGGGAAAACACTGAGTATGCAGGAGGGAAAAATTGGTAAGTTTTCTAGAGAGAAATGAGAATTGTGGCTCTGATTTGGTGAAGACATGCTGTCTTCACAGGTGTGTAAACAGAAACACTAAAGACCAAAGGGTGTCTGAAGGCTAAGAACTTCCTAGTCCTTAGAAGTTTAGTTTTTATTTACTTAATATCAGCTAGCATAGCAAAAAAATTTAGTATTGTACTTTAAGAGGGTAGGGAACTAGGGATTATGAATAGGGAATTGATCTGGTGGTAACAAAGAAGATATTGAGCCTATTCTCTAATTAAAATCCAGAGATCCTTAAGGAACTTTTAGTTAGTTGGAAAAAATGTATTTTTAAAAAAGTTTAAGCAAAAGTTTTCCAGAGTTAATTTCACATGTGCGTGCATAACCTCATCTTTGGCAACCTGAACGTGCCAGCTGCCATGGAATAAAAAAGTTTTCCTTCTGTCAGTGATTGCACTGATTCAATGTGAAAAATAATAGCTCTGTACTTCAGTGAGGTTCTCAGTATTAAAGAGATCTGCAAGATACAAAATACTGCTTAAAGCACTGAAGCCCATTTTGCAAAAAGTTCACTGATTCCTCTGAAATGCAACTGGCTCAAGAGTCTGGGAACTTGGTAACTATACATTGATTAAGTATTTGTTTAAAATGTTGTGGCAATGAATCTAGGTTCTGCAGGCTGAGTAAAACTTACTTGGAAGGATTTGGCAAGCAACAGTACATTGTGTAATTAATGCCAGGACATTAAAGGTACCAAGTGTTACATTTTGTGTCATGATGAATTCCAGGAGGTGAGTTCAGCTGGGGCTTAGAATGAAAGCAATGGCCGTGCCTCTAACTTGTGCTGGAGGTGGGACAGGAGACTTGCAGTCTGCTGAGCACAGCTCCAGTCCTTGTCTTGTTTTTCATTGTGCTTACAATATGATTATGTAAAAGAGCTCACATTATCTCCAAAGCTCACAGTTTGTGTATCTGCCCACAGGGCCTTGCACTGCCCTGCTAATGACTTTTGCAGAATGCTCAAGAAACTGGACTGAATCGTGTACCGTCCTTTTTATGTTATACAGGGAAGATGAAAGGAAGAAAGAAGGGGCATTCCTTACCTTCAACCTTTGTCTTGCTGTTCTTCTGTATCGCCGGGCATGCAGCTGCTGGGCTGGGTGGCAGCAAAGAAGAGCATGTTGTGGGTAAGAGATACTAGAAAACCCCTAAAACTCAACCAACAAAAAACAAACACTCAAACAACAAAGCCCACTATGTAAAAATGTACAGCAGATATAATTCTGTACTTGAGAACTTTCGTGGGAAACTTTCAAAATTGGGACCAAGCTAAAAATGATCTTGAACTAGGAGAGATGCTTGGAATTACCTATTAAGCTTTAGCAAAATTGCCTTCTACTGAGGCTTCTGTTTCCCAAGCTTTTTGGAACATCTAATCCTAATCAAACACTGGGTTAGATATCAAGATGATTCCCTTAAAGCTCTGCTTTAGGAGCGTGGAAAAGTTCAGTTTTCAGGGAAAGGAAACATAGAGCTGGTTAACTCAGGCTTTATTTCCTCACACAGAAAAAGCAGAAATATGATGAATACAATTGAAGATTGATGTTGCTCTGTCCCATGCACACATCTCTTGAGTCACAGTTAATTTGCAAAGTTTGATTTAAAGATGATACAGTTACTGTCCTGGTTGTTTTCCTGGGCCGTGATGAAGGTCTTTGTATAGCCCCAAGGGATTTGATATCACTGGATAAATAAAGGAGTTGGACAAGATCCTTGTTAATCCCTTCCAACTCAGGATATTCTATAATTCTATGACTGAGAACTCACCAGTTGAAAATTTTTGTGAGAAAAACAGTGTGACTGTTAGAAGTGGGGACATTCTCGGATTTTCACCATGGTAAGACCATTGTTTACTTCACTGAAATTAAGACGGATCAGAATTCTACACTGGATATCATTGTGAAGGGTATTTTTATTTCCTCCCAAACAATTCTGAGAAAGATGGGGGAAAAATACACTGTCGGGGCCACACTAAAATATTTCTTTTTCCTTTGAGGAAGTGACTTGAAACTGTGATCACTTCCCTAAGCTGCAGAGGACTATGAAATGGATGCTTTTGTTTGACATGTCTGATTTTGAAGTCCAAATGGAAGTGCAGCTAAGGGGAACCTTTTTGGTGTGTTTTGTCCTATCTGCATCCAGATTATTTCTCTCTATCAGACTTTTGCATCAGTGTTCTTTGAGACAGAAATAGTAATTGTGCACAGTCCTGGCTACACTAAGCCAGTGCTTTAGGGCCATGTCACAATTAGTCACTACAATTTGAGATATGCAGTGTTCCAGGTTAAGTATATACTCAGCATGGCTGTGTAGTAAAGACTGGTTCATGCAGAATAAATTTGTTTCTTTTGAACTCTGAACTACAAAAATGCCCTTTTTGTTTGAGGGCAAAGTCACATTTATCTTTGCCCCACAACTCCTAGTGCTGTGTAAATTCTTAGCCAAGCTTGAAGGTCATGAAGGCCAAATCATCTTGCACACTTTGTCACCACAACAAGAAATCTGATGGCTTAATTTTTTTTCCTCTTTTTACTTTGTTTATAAAAGAAAATAAATAATCTTAAGGAAATCAAATTGTTATTTTACTGGGGATTATTTTTCACTAGTCATTTTGCAACCAGCTACTTAGGATTATGTAGTTACTTAGGATTATGTGACCACTAACTGATTTAGTATGAGAAGCAGTTCTGAAAATCTGGGCTTTAATTCTGAAGTAAAAACCAAGTAAAAAGCCTCAAATGTGAGGCTGCTGAGCTGAAGTAGGATCTTGTTTTTGTGATGACTACTGAAGGCTCACTTGCAGTGTGTACCAAAAAAATTACTTTTGCTGTACTCTGTTTTCACAAAATATTTAGATTGTTGCTAACTAAAATTATATTTGTTGTTTCTCAGGATTTAACCTCTGGACTCAGTGACTTTAAATGTAGAAATTTTGTGGGCTGCAATTTCATTGATAACATTTATTTTTGAAGTTAGATGATTATAAAGAAATGACATATTTTACCCCAGCATTCCATAAATTTCAGGTATTAAAGGATAAAATTAGTTGTGTGCATCCATTTTATTTAATGTCATATTTTCAGATCACATTGAGTACAAGAGCTTTGTGAATTTAAGAGGTGGGCTTTTGACTCTTTTAATTACAGTAATAATCAAGATTGCAGGTCAAGTCCAATGGAATAAAAAAGGGTTTTTAATTTGTTCTCTTCCAGCAAAACCTGTCATTTTTCCATCAATAAATAAGTGTAATAACAAAAACAAAAGGTTTTAAAATAACCAGGTTATGTATTATGTTCCTTAATCCCTTATGTGGTAGGCAGCACTTTAGTTGATGTTCCAAAGCCTGAATAAAATGACTCACAAATTGAATGTGCTTTTTATTCATATGTGAAAACTTGCCAAGAATAAATGTGCCTGCCTAAAGAAAGTGTAGGAAACACATGGGTAGGAAGAGCACTGAACAGTGTGTGGGTGGGAAGCTGTCAAATTGACAAAGATGGAGAGAAGAGAAACAGCTATTCATTAGTGACAAGGTGCTTGGTATTGATACCACTTATCAAAGGGAGACATTGCCAGGGAAGGCTGGGAAGATGACAGCACATCTTTATAATTAAGGATAACCACGGAAACTTGTATAAAGTCGAGAACACATAACCTGAGCAAACTAAAACAAAATATTTTTACATAAGAATTCAGAAATATTCCTGATATTTATTCCCCCAATTTATATAGTTCTGTTCTGAAAAGCAATTCCTCCATAACACTTATCTTTCATGCTTCTTGTGCTGCAGGTGTAGTCTAGAAATCAGTTCATTTTCTAATTAAAGGGAGGTCTTTGTGTCGAGCAGCCCTGCAGATTATCCATGAATCTGAAAGCCAAATTAGAGTCTTTTGTTATGCCTACATCCAGGGGGAAGGTATTGTTTTCACTTGTATTAATGTAAGAGGATTAGAGACATTATTCACCACTTCTGCTTTTGTAATATCACCCTGCTTTCTAGCGAAGTGATAGCAGCGCCTTGCTGGATCACCTACAGCCCGTGCGCTCAGGGCTGCAGCCGGGCTGCCCGTGGGCTGTCAGAGCTCCCACGCTGCAAGGACTGCCCTGCAATGAAGAGTGGTGTTCGTGTGTTAAACAGGCCTGTCTTGAGCTGCAAAAGCTGCCGTGTGAATGACAGAAAGCGTGGGAATGGCTGAGCTGTACAAGAACAGCCTTGGCCCCTGCTTTGTTTGACAGCTGCCAGAAGTAGGAAGGCTGAAGGAATGGAGGAAGGAAGTAGTGACAGAAAATACGTGCAATGGGCTCGTGCTCATTGTGAGCCATTTCATGGGCATTGCTTGGCACTTTACACAGGCTGTGGAGTGCCGTGGCTTAAAACAGAGCAATGGGTGTTCAGTGCTTAGGCAGCTGATGTAAGGAAGTCATTACATTAAAAAGTTGGGGAGGGGGAAGAAAAAGGGGAGAGGAGATTTTGCTGTGCTTTTTTCCAGTTTTAGTATGGGAAGTAATAACTTCTGTGAGACAGGGAACATCAGCTGTAATCATGATTTAATGTATTTATAACAAAATTTTCTTGGCCTAGGCTAGTACAGTCCTACAATCACACAGGATTTCTAAATGTTTTTGGACCAGATGCCTAAATTGGATGAGTAATAAATATCCAACAGAGCCAGATCCAAAGTGGAGGGTTAAACTAAATTTTTTTAAAATGACAAGTGCAATATTGCATATTTTTAAAATGACAAACGACAAGTGCTAGAAGGAGAATTAATGCAATCATAAATATAAGATGGAAAATAAGTGTTGAAGCACCTGTATAACATGGTTCTATTTGCTGGAAAGTAAATGGAAGTTACAAAGCATTACAAAGGTAATTCAATGTTGTTTTTAAAAAAAAGGCAAGTGATTTTGCGTTGGATTAAGAAAAGAAACCCAAAGGATCATTATTCCGCTCTATTTGCTACTAGTAATGCCTCAGGTAGGGGATTATTTTCAGCTCTGGGCAGCACATTTTACCAGGAATCCAGACCAATAGCAAAGATCCAAAAAAGAGTTATGAGAGGATTAGAAAGCAAGGGCAATAAAAAGATGGGAAGAAAGGACAATTATTTAGTGTGGACATAATTAAGAGGAGACAGAAGTCTTCCAAATGAAAGGAAGAAGACAGGAGTGGGATACTGAAGTGGTACAGTGAGAGCAAGGCAACTGCACCATGAAGGCTTCAAGCAGCCAGGGATGGAGCTGAATTTGGAAAGCCCAAAATCAAGGTTGAGAGTGCAGGACGCAACTTTCTCTCCTGCAGCAGCCTTGAACTGCAAGACATGAATGGTGCATTAGAAAATCAAAACTGATTTACCATGTGTGTATATATGGTTTAAAATTATTTTGTCTATGCGTGAAGGAAGCAAAAGTTATTTAATATATAATAAAGAATATTCAGACAGTATATTACACAAAAAAGGGCTGTCTTACAAGAAGAGTAGTGAAATCCTAGAACTGACTGCTTCAGATTGCTTGGAATTTTACTTCTCTTGGATGAGAAACTCCATTAACATTCCTTCAAGTGTTATCTTCCTATGTTTCTGTTGAAGAATTTTCACTGACCTTCCTGACAGACATCTTTCCTAAATGTCATATCCTGTGCTTTTCACACAGCACCTAAAATGTAGTAACAATTTTTCCCAGTGTTCAAGAGCAGACGATGAGGCCTTGCACTAAGAATTAGTTTCCTCAAGGTATATTCTACAAATGAAATGAGTACAGGCAGATGTGAGTCTATGCAGATCTACTGGGCAAACACTCCTGCTTGCCTTCTCACCTGCTGCTCTAATCTGAGGAGGAAAGCTAATTTTATATCATCTGTGTGAGTTAAGTGTTCCCAGGTGTAAAATAGTGGGGAAGAATTCTCTCACTGTTCCCAGACAGAAGAATGATTCAGTTCCGATGAATCCCTTTGAGACCTGTTTCTTCAGTCACTTGGTTACTGTTTGGAGTTGGAGGGTTTGGCCCCTGGGGGCTTGACAGGGTACAGATTTTACTCAAGCTATGGCAACTTTCTGCATTCCTAGGAAACTGGGTGGTTGCCAAGAATTGTGACACAGTTATTCATTATGTTTGCAGCAGATGTCAGGACATCTGACAGTGGTTAACAGCATCCCTGTGACTGCAGGGGAAAGGCCTCAGGAGGTAACCAAAACAATGGTTTAGTTCCGTGGGTCTGATGGGAAGTGGGCTAGGAGTGGAGACCATAAAGTTCCCAGGATAAACTCTGCTGAGCCATTTGTTCATCCTCTTTGTGTGGTTTTGCAACTTTGCTTGCACACTATTTCTGTTTGGATAGCCCACAACACTGGGGTGGTGCAATGCAGCAAGAAAATGAGCTGACATAACTCTGACATTTTAGTTAAGAAACCTGGTAAGTTTTCCCAACCTCTTGTAGAGTGAACTGGGTCACTGACAGAGGTCACAGAGGGGATCTCATTTCTCATGTGCCAAGACAATGACGTGTTTATAAACCAGCTGCCAGCCCTCACCCCAACCACGTTTGAGTTGGATCCGTTTCTGTGGAGCTCTGAGTGTTTGGTTTTAGCATTTCAGGAGTGAGTTCATAACTTACTGAAAACTTTGATGTTTTGAAGGCATTTTTTTCCCTGGTGCTGAGTGGGAGAAATCCAAAGTTGCATTTTGCAATGCAGTATTCTCTCAACTTTTTAAGTTGAGCCATTTTTAGTCCCTTCCAAAGGATTCCCAAGCCTCTTGGAGAACTTTAGAAACTTTGAAGTCCATCTTGGCATTTATTGTGACTTCTAAATACTAATACTTTGTGGATTTGGGAAGACCCAGCTAATGAAACTGGAAAGAAACAAAATTCGGAAATCTTGTCAGGCAAGCTGAGCTTCATAGAAAGTTTACCAAATCTAACACTCATAATTATTTCATCAACGTTTCCGATTGTATAGTCTTCAATAATATTTTCAAATCTGTATACTTAACTTCAAAGTCTGAAAATATATTTTCAACGATGAGGGAAAAGTCCCAAACTATTTTAGGGATTGAATATCTAAATATAATTTTGAAATTAGTCCTTTTTATATGTATTTTAACACCAAATGGTCCACTTTGGGAAGATCTGATTGTGTACTACAATTATTCTGTTGATGGTAATTGTGTAATAGAGGTTGCTAATTTTTCAAGGGCTTAAATGCTATTCTTTAAAAGATTTTAGTGCTGAAATTTGTTTCTTTTCTATAGGTTGAATAGTTAAAAGTGGCTCAAATGGAATAAAACTAGTAATCTTCCATGGACCTCAGTACTTATGAGGCTTTATCTCAGCTGTGAATTTAATTTAAAGATTGTATAACAAGGTCAGTTTTAGATGCTAAAATGAGATATCCACAGACGAGGTAGGTAGTAAGTATACAAGTTCCCTTTTTACCATATCAAAAAGCCTGATTTTTGTGGATTCTTTTAATTAAAACTGGAAATTTAATGTTGTAATCGTAGGAATCTGTTCAATGCTCATGTAAACTCTTCTCCCCCTCCTTTTTTTATCTCCTGCTTCCAGGGCTTCTGCAAAGAGCACGGATAGATACATTTGCCTATATGTTCTGAGACATCAATGTTCTAATTAGCTGTAGGAGAATGAATGAAAAACTTTGTTCTTCTGGCTCCTGTGGCAGAAGCACACAGACTCTGTAGAGCTTTCAAAACCCTCTAGGTAAAAATACTTCCTTGGAAAAGAAAAACAGCAAAATATAGTAAACCATGTATTTATAAGGGGAGACAATCACGAACTGGATTGCTAGTCAGAATTTCCTTGTAAACATTGACAGGGTAAAACTTTGCTAGTGTTCTTCACAATACATATGACAATTTTTACAGAACATTCCCTGACCTAATATATATTCAAAGACAGAAATTACACAATTTGAAAACATACGGCTTTGTTTTGCCTTGACTTCCTAGTGGTGTGCTCTTGAAAGCTGTAATGCAAGAACAGTGGGATCAAAGGAAAAAGTCTGGTGCCTGTCAGTGGTCCCGGCAGGGTTTGTGTCCCAATGTGACAGGAGAGTGATGCCCTCTGCAGGGCTCTGTCTGTCCCACGCTGTTCCCTGGCGGATCCTTTACAAGCCAAGTTCACTGGGAGAAGTGTATGGAAGAGAGCCCAAGGAAACATTTCTGCCCCGGTGGTCATTGTGTCTTTTGGAGCTGCCAGGACTTTCTCAGTGTTTTTGTTATTCAGAATTGCACCCCAGCTCATGTGATGGAGCCACTCTCCATAACTGTTCAGAGGTTTGTGATGAGGAGTTGAAGTTTATACTATGAGCTGTTTCAGTGGAAAATTGAAACCACACATTTGATTTGATCAAATGGAACTTGTGTTCCAATGCAGATGGTGTTTTTCTTTTTACATCTGTTTAGTGTGTTCAGAGCTTTGCAGACAGATGTTGTGCAGTGCCTCCAGCAGAACACACAAGCAATCTCATTTTGGAGTCACACCATGCAGTATGCAGCAAACTAACTCGGTTGTTCTACTTCTGCTCTGTGTTACAGGTGCTGCTTTGCCACCCCTGAAGCTTGGGCACTCGTTCTGTGCCATGAAAGCAGATGATGGTCCATGCAAAGCCATCCACATCCGCTATTTCTTCAATATCAAAAGCCGCAAGTGTGAAGTGTTTGAGTATGGTGGATGCCATGGCAATGAGAACAACTTCCTAACGCTGGAAGAATGCCAGAAGAAGTGTGTGGTAACAGGCCAGTACCCGTTCTCTTATCCTCCTACCAATTCTTCCTTTGCATCTGTTATTTCTCATTCACAAACCACTTGAATTTGGGAAGTAGAAGCCCTCTTCTGGTCCTATTAATACAGAAATGTGATTCCTCTAATTATGTTCCCAAGTATTCCCAGGTAGGTTGTCATCATCTGAAGTATTTTACAAGGTGCAGCAAATGTTCAGGATTTAGAAAGATAGGTGGGTTTTTTGCTGTACCTGTGGAATAGAGACACCAATGCAAGAAATCTTATTTGCTAGCTAGAGCCCTATTTTTGATGAGTTCTTAAGTGAAATTGATTTTGAGGCTGGGCTAAGCTGGTGGGTAGCAGAGATGTTCTTTATTGCTTTCAGAGTGTCTAACCCAATTTTTGATCCCAAGTTTGTCCTTCACTTGAGAAGCTGATAGAAGTTGTCCAAAATTTTGGCGATCTTTTATGTTTCAACATAATTAGTACTACAGTAGTAGATAATTCTCATTAAAAATGTCAGTTACAGCCATATTTCAGCTTTTTTTTTATTGAAATCTCATCAGTTAATCATTGGAAAGAGGAAAATGAGATCCAACATATGATACACAGCACAATGTGCACCAAGGGCCTTGCGAATGCTGGTTTTGATATTAAAATTCATCCTTGTAATTAATTAAGGTTTTCAGCATTGTACAAATTCCTCACGCGACTGGATGAAAATCAGAGGATTCTTAAATCTGCCAATGAAGCTAGAAATTTTACAAGCTTGTATTTTTAGAGACTGGAGGAATTCAAGTCTTATTGAGGGTTTCCTACCTGCTGTGGATCTTGCTTTCATGGGAATTTGATGGAATGTGTCTGGCTGTATAAACAGGAAATAATAGGGATATCTTGAAGGGGCAGAAGGCAATAGAAATGGCAAGAAAAATTCAGAACAAGGGGGTCCTCAAAGGTGTGTAATAACCCTCAGGTAGTATATCAACTATGGGAGGTTTTTTCTGGAGTCTCTTCGTACGTTGGATGTCAATTTCTTAGACTTCGAGGTAAGATAGAAAGGTTCATTCCCAACAGAAGGTGCTGTTCAGTCACATGTGCCTTGTCCAGCAGCAGAATTTGCCATGGTTACTGAGCTCAAGACAGTGATGCTGGGTAATTCTTCAGCAGAGAACAGTTAACAAGTTATTCTGGGGATGGGCAACACAAGCAGCTGAAAATTGTCACTTTCTGCTGTCTGTTAGTGATGTGCCCTGGTAGCACCTACTGCTATGCAGACCTTGGCAGGTGTCACTTTGTTTGCCCTTTTTTCATAATTTATTGTGGACCTGGGCCTTTTCTGGAAACTGGAAATCTGCTGAAGGTGCTGTAGGCACTGAGTTGTGTTGCAGGATACAAACTTTTATCTTCCAGGCTCAGCATAGGTTGCTTGCAAGCACAGTGAGTTCTTATAGGTTGCAAAAAAGTACTTCCAAGAAATTTCGGGTTAGAAAATTGCTTTCAGAAGTTCCTATTTGGGTTTTCTGGCCAAAGCAGACTGCATTTATGGCAAGGGAATTTATAGCATTAGGCTTTGTCTGCAACAAATGTAAATGTCTCTTACCTATTTTCCATCCCTTCCAGAATTCACATCTACATAGTATTTAGATCAGGCCTTAAATCTGTTACATTGTCTGTTTCTCAACATATCTGTATTTCCTGCTAAAAATTACTATAAATTATGTTGCTAAATTTATTTAGAAATCAAAGTAAGTATCTGTCTCCCACCCCAGTGTCAGAATAATGGCTGGAGCTGGTTACACATTACCATAATATTCAACAGTGTCTGTTAGTTTTAACCTCTAATCTTCACAATCTGAAAATGTTAATAAGCCAGGTCTTGAAAAGAAGCAATTTATTATCTTCCCTTTTACTGGCAGAAAAAGAAAGGTGGTAAGGCAAGAGAAAAAGAAGTCAATGGACTGCCCCACAGCTGGAGCAGGGAGTACAGCTCAGGGTGTCTGACCCTTATTCACTAGTGGTGTAAGCTCTTCTGTCTGCATGTACTCTCCAGTCTTGATACTCTGTTATACTCCTATTCAGCCCCCTGTAGAGGTACCTGCTGGTTCCTCCATGCGTTTATGGAATAGGACAATGTGTTTGAATACAAACAATTGCAACAGATACACCTCGTTGTCCAGCGTAGGCTTTGAGAATTTCTTAAGTCTGTAATTCAATTATTTGACTCAGACCTTTCTCCCTCTCTATCCAGTCCAGCCACAGCAAGGGAAAGAACAGATGTGTGTGCTTATTATACATTTCTAGTATGCTAATGTCCAGTAGTGGTTGCAATTGATAGAGTAAAGCAGAGTTTCTTTCTTATCTACACAAATGGAGCCAGAAGAGTGTGTCTGCATGGAACCAGGATACAGTGGGACTGTATTTATTAAGATTTAATCTGAAGAGTTGTACATGAGCACAAAGTTTCATTGATGAGAAGATACTGAAAGAACAGCTAACAGGAAAGCCCATCCTTCCTTGAAAGCATCCCTGGTCTTGATGCCTTTGGTCTTTCCAAAGAGGAGACTGCACACATTTTATTTACTCACTACATACCAACTCATGATATTATTTACCATTCAGATCTATTTTTCTGATCTGCTGGTGCCACCATAATTTCTGTTCAGTTATGTTTTGCTTTTAAACAATTCCATGCTTATAAAGCTGTCTCTCTCAGGATGGAAAAAAAAACACCACAAAATTTCACTAACAACTTGCTGAAGTCAAAAAGATTACTCCATTTTTTAAGTGAATGGCAGTTTTCCGGTGCATTTTACTCTAAGGATTCATTTGAAACTTACCTTTTGATGGTTTCTGGCCAGATCTACTAATAAGCCTTAGAGACCAGAGGTGCTCCACAGAAGAAGTGGCAAGAATCAGTCACAGCCTTGCTCTGTTTTCAGGTGCAATACATGGGTAAACACAATGGCAATGATATTAAAATAATCTTAATTATTAAAATGGCATCCCGTCAAGAAAGAGTTATATGGAAATCACAATTCCTTAGTTATTAAATAAGGTCATCTAGAATTTCAAGTTTAAAAAAGGAACAAAAGATGACATGAAGAAAAACATTTTGCCCTAAATGCGAGCGCACACAAAGTTCAGGAACCTCTGTCCTACTTGGATCTGAAATGGGTCTCAACCAAACTCTTCCTGAACTGGCTGAAAAGGGAAAGAGCCTTTACATCAGTGAGTTTCTTTTTGTGATGAAGTCTCAAATACTTCCAGAAGTGCAGATTACTATTTTGGTGCTCATTTACCTGTATTTGGTATTTTAGCAATTGGTAAGGATAAAAGCAATTTACAACACTATTCTTTCTCCAGACTATACTATTTGTGTCTTTGATTCATCATACCTGAGTTTAAAAACAATACCAAAATAAGATAGAATTCAAGTCATAGGTTTTCAAATCTTCCTAACAGACTATTTTATGGGAGCAGATCTCATTTCTGGGTAGAAAATCTAACAAAGAAGGAATTCATTACAGATGATCAATCTGTTTCTATGACTCCACCAAGTTTAAAGAGTACAGTCTTTCAAGACAAAAAAATTGAAAGTTATTGTTTCCTTGAATAGCATTCAATGTCAGAAAGACCTGGGAGTCCAGGATGTGAATTAGCTCCTTTCTGACACCAGGCTGGCTTTTGGTAATTTCCATCTAGTATTTGGTTTGGGGTTTCAGCAGGACCTACAGCATCTTTACCATGCTTGGAATGGGGTTATTTGCAGGACTGCAGCTGCCAGTATCTCGTCCAAAATTTGACTCTTCCTGTCACAGGAAATTTGGAGTGTTTGTCCTCAATTTCAATTTAAAGGCTAAGACAGAGGGATAAAGTGAGGAAAGGCAGGGTCGATAGATGCAGAATTTGGAATGAAGTGTCCAAAAGTCATAATCAGGTGTCATGAGTGAAGATTTATCCCATTATTTTTTCAATCTAATACCCTGTTTTCACAGAATCACAGAATAAGCTGAGCTGGAAGGGACCCAGTGTAACTTTGATTCTGACACACACGTTGGATCTGGAACAGATCTTCTAGACCAAATCCTGTACTGGCATATATTTGGCATAACTCTACAGTATAAAACTGAAAGTTAT
The DNA here is from genome assembly GCA_013397115.1 of Edolisoma coerulescens. Taxonomy (NCBI): domain Eukaryota; kingdom Metazoa; phylum Chordata; class Aves; order Passeriformes; family Campephagidae; genus Edolisoma; species Edolisoma coerulescens. Next base: position 307,870 of record VWZW01003319.1, read on the forward strand.
TTAAAATTAGAACTGGCTTAGTGTGTCCACATCTTGGTACTCAGCCCAGGAACAGTTTTCTGTGTATGAATAACAGTGATCCAAGACTCCCCAACAGCTGGATCTGCTTGGAGGAAGAGGAGCAATAAAGGGCCATTATCTCTGTATTCTCTGAACGGATGACAGCACATAAAATGGTTTGGTGTCACATACAGTGCTGCAGACCATCAAGCATAAAGCAAACAATTAAGTTAATCCCTTTTGCTAGCATAATTCAGCAAACCCCCAAATAATTCTGTAAATTCTTTTTGTTAAATCTAGCTCTGTCTGTGCAGTCTTGTAGTTTATAGTTGTATTCATCTGGCATTTCCAGTATTTATTACTGTAGGAAGATCACTATTTAGTGACTGTAGAAATCAGTCTGAAGAGAGAGTATGAGTGACACAAAAGTGCTTCAAAATAAAGAAAAATCTGAAATACTAACTTATCATGTGAGGAATGTGAAGACCAAGATTGATAAAAATAAGCTCAAGGGAAGCTATCTAATATATGTAGAGATTCAGAAGAAATAATGTGAATAGTCAAAGTTTTTGATTTTCAATATTCAGCACAAATACGAGAATAAATGAGCCAACATGGGTGAATTACCAGATCAGGATAACTTTTTAACATTTTGGAATCAATAAGGCACCAGACAGAACTGACTGAAGTCAGTACAACAGAGTTCAGAGAGCCCACCTGCGGGTTGGCCACTCTAAGGCTCTCCAAGACAAGGTTCAGATTCAAGATACCTACTTCTGACTCAAGTTTCCTAGAAATCAGCTGCATTTTTTGTTTCTTATGCCCAATTTTCACAACTTCAGGGAATGAACAAGTACTTTTTAAGAGGAATGTGCCTATATGCTCCATTGTTTACTGGATTTGATTATAATCACAAATGTCATCACTAGCACAAAGATCTTAATTTTCAAGGCAGTGAATATAAATTTTAGGATACTTAAGCTTGCTACTGTGGGAAAATACCTACTGACAAATGGTTCTGGTCACAATGGCCATTCTAACGTCTATTATTTAGAGTAGATCTACTCAGAAATACACTTTGTTTGCAAAGAAGAAATCAACTCAAATGTGGATTTGGCTTTTTGACTGAAACCAGAAGCAAAATACACTGTTGACATGGCAGTAAGATTAAAAGATTCTAGGCCTGTTCAAACTCACAATAAAACTTCCCTTTCCTCTGCCAGAAGAGTAGAGATCACATGCCAAAGTATGATTGCTGATTTTGCCCTGAAGGGGACAGCTGAGTGAGATTAGTGAAGTGGCCTGACGTGCATGTCCGTAGTTTAGGTCATGGGTTTAAATGCTGAGGGCCAAGCCTCCTCCTAATAGGAAAAACTGAAAATCTGTTCAAAGAAATGCTATGTCACTCTGAAGTGCATGCCATGTCTTTAATATTTTTTAAAGGGTAACAGCTGCGTTGTCCCAGAGGTGGAAGGAAAACTGTGTCATGACAGAATTCCTACCCAATAGATTTGCTTTGAAAATATAACATCGGCAGGTTTCCAGGGAAAACTGGGACAGAATTATGATACAAAAGGGCAGTAGAGTGCAAAACAAGAATTATGAAGCAATGCAAATAAGGTGACTAAGGCAGAGTCCAGAAGCTGCTGGCCACCTTTCTCTCAGCTGTCGAAATATTGTCAGCCTTTCTCAGACATTGCATGATCTGGTCTGCCCTTGGACTCCTTTGTCCATTTTTATGATTTGACAGTCTCCTACAAGGAAAAGAAGGTTTGTTTTCAATCTCTAAAAAGGAATTTGGGGTTGAATTAAGATATCCAGTTTCTTGAGCTGATACAATAAAACCCAGACTCCTGCATTAAGAATGACAATAACACCTTCGCTGCAGATCGTGCACGGACAGAACCGTGCAGACAAGGCTGTGATCCACACCCCCATAAGGACACTTGGAGATACTTGGCCAAAGGGGTCTTAATGTCATTAACTGCATAAGAAAAGCTTCACTCAGGCCCTACATGGCAGAGCAAAGGGAATTGGATAGGATGAGAGAAGTCTTCCTGTCTTCCTCAGTCAGCTCCAAAGCTATGAGCAGTATCAGGAGCTACAGCAGTTGGGTTGTTTGTCTGCTCATTACTCCTCTTTCGAGGAGTAAAATTGCATAATAAGGGATTCTGGATCCAGTAACAAGAAGAGTAATTTCCCTGTTCAATTCAATATCAGCATAATTTGATTTCGGTACTTTCTATATCCTCAAGCTTCCAATATAGCAGGTATTCTTATACAAAGGAAATGAAACTTCAGCTCTCCAGAACAAGTTTTTGTGCTGCTTCCCAAATAGAGAAAAAGGAAAAGGAAGAGATGCTGTGTTCTTGCTTCTCAGTGCTCACTGTCACTGCTAAGCACATTGGTAGTGCAGGTGAGACTTAACATGTCTGCTTTTGCTAAATACCTTTATTTTTATTTTTCTTGCAGAATTGCCTCAGAAGATGGTGTTAGCAAAAATTAAGAAAGGTAATTATGTTTACATGGTAATGCACGATTCTTTTACCACAATAAGGGATTTATTATCTTCTTTTGTTAGCTTGGAACAATACATAAATAATTTATCTTCTAACAAAAGCAGCAATGTAAGATTAAAGTGAGTTCTTAGTCTGAATCTTCTTCTGTCTTCATCAAAGAATTTGAGGACAGTTTTGGTCACTGAAGATGGTAGCTTCAATCTCTTCTCCACAAGAAAAAAATAACATCATGATTCTTTTCTTTCTTCAGTAAAAAGGGGGACTTGGCAGAGATTCAAGCATTGTATAATTAGCCATGATGGGGAAATTTTATTGTGTTTTTTGAGAACAAGCTAAATTCTTGCTCTGCTTTTAGAAAAATAGGAAAAAATTGCTCTGAAACAGAACTTTTTAAGCATTGTCTGTGGAGGAGCTGGCAGAGGTTAGGGCAGATCCCCTAATTGCACATCAAACAAGGGAGCAAGTTTCACATTCCTGAAGGGACAGACTTTTAACAGAACTTTAAATTCCTGATACCCTAGACTTCCAAAATAGCCAGTGCTGAAGTATTGAGAGTCCCTTACTGAAACACTGTTGGTCTGTCGAGGAAACTGATGTTCCTAATGAGGATATTTCTGACACTCAGAGCATGTGAAGACTTACTCTGCCCTTTCTCCTTGCACATTGGAGACTCACCTGGTTGGGGCCCACTCTGGGCAGCCAGAGTTCCTCAAACACAGACTTGAGTGCATTTTTTCACAAGTCAGCTCCTCTTTTTCTGCTTACTCTCCTTCATCTCTCCTTCCACTCATGACTTCCTGAAAGGGTATGCACTTAGCAGCCTGCAGAAATGTGAGTATTTGCACACACGTTTTGAAGTAGACTGTAATCAAATCACCCATCTTTGCAGAATGGCCTTTGGAATACTTTCATATGAGATGATGGTTTTCTTTTCCTGTTTTCTACTGTCTTTTCAATTCTTAATGCGTTAAAAAAAAAATCTTGACTGTACTGTAGAAGCTACTAAAGTTGATTTTCCACAGATGCTGCAGGCTTTGGCATTACTTCCTTTAAGGGCTGACCCTAGTTCCCTGCTTTTAATGACAAACCAGAACACATCCTGTAAAATTCAGCTCATGGCTATCATCAGCATTATTGCACATGTGCTATTGTTTCCAGTAACGTAGTCTTGACTATCGAGTCCCTGGAGAAAGACGTGGCATTTAGAAGTAGAGTACTGCTTTGTGTGGTTAGGATCACATTGCCTTCATGAACTCTCTCTTCAAAAGTGGCCATTGAAGTTAGCTGTGAGCTCAACTAATTTGGACTTCATTTCATTTGCAAGAACCTGCAAGAACCATTTTAATATAAGAATATTCTAAATGAAGGACATCTGTTTGTAAGAGTTATAATCCTGTAGTTTACTTTGCATACCCTTATTTTTATCTGCCTTCCCTTTTCAGTTAATATCTATCTAATAATCTCTTTCTGCTATTTCACAGTATTGTGCAATGTTTGAGGAAAAAAAATTTCTGTAGCTCCTGTTGTCTGTGGGCTCCTAGCAGATGGTGTATGGAGCAGATTCTCCCCTCATGGAGCCTTGCTGCTCCCTGTCTACACACCTGTCTCACCTCTGTTCTCAGCTGAGAGCACATCATGTGCCTTGCACATATTTCTCATATTTATTGCTCTATGTGAGCTTAGTTTTCTAAATCTGTGCACACCAATGCATTTGCGTGGTAAGAAAGTTGAAACATCTGAACTGTGGATTACACTTACTGGCAGAGAATGAAATTTGTAATGAAGAATCCAAATTAAGCTGTTCAGGAATGCTTAAAACAGTTGATTTGGTTGCTTTATTAAAGAATATTTTAGTGATTTAATTTTGCATGTGATCTCTGAAAATTATTTTTCAGTATTCATGAAGTATTATAAAAATGGAAATGAAATATATTGCAAATTAATTCTTAGAAAAACACTAGTTATGAGCTATTATAATATTTTACATAAATTCAAGATGTGCATCAATTGCCTTTAATAATAATCTTGTTCTAGCAGTGAATTTGAATATACACCTAGCTAAAATAGGTGTAATAGGATTAACGTCTTTGCAACTTTATAATCTACTTCTAAAATGTTAGGAACTTCAAAATAATTGTTCTATACCAATTTTTATAAAATGGCATCCTGCTGCACACTGTTTTAGTCTCAATATTTTGTGAATTTTCACAGCTAAGCAAGGCCTTGATATGTCACAGCTGGTATGATTTTCTTATATGCTGGTTAAATAGACTTTTTCTGCAAGTCAGCTCAGACAAGAATCATATTCCAAAATACCTATTAGCAAGAATCTGAGAATTCATCCACATATATTTCATTATTGGTACCATAATTTTAAGTATACAATTTTAAGAAAAAACTGAATATGGTGAGAAGTTGACTTTTGGGGATTATCATATGGCTATGTGCTTCTCTTTCCTGCCAGAGGATGTGATATCATGTGGTGATATTCTGTCAAATTATGCAATATTCATTTGTTAACTTTTTCTTGGTTGATATGGTAGTTACTGATTGCAAACTCAGAACTGGGACTGAAAAATTGCAGAATAGCTGCTCTGTCTCCCTGTTTCCAGTATCCTTTTATAATGATAAACTGCCCTAGACAAAATGCACTGCTGGATTGTTTCTGTTCTATTTTAAAACTCGTTCCTTTTTCCTTTTGTTTGAATATTGCTTTGTGCATAATTCACATTAACATTGACTGAAACATAAATAACAAGGTTGTGTACTTAGGTGCACGTGATCCAGCTGAAATTCAGGTCTTCTTTTAAATCAGAATAAAAGCTAATTTTCAACTTAGAGGTTCAATGTTTTGGAACTTTACAGGAATCATTAGTTGTCATTTTTCAAGATATAATTTACTGGCTACTTGAGCAAGTAAAATAGAGCAAGACCAATATCCCTACAATGCTCCAGTGTAACATTGCAGCCTTACATACAGAACAAAAGCAGCACAACAGAGCAGCAGTTATTTTATAGCTGGCCTTTAGCCCAAAGTCGCAGGTTTATTTGGTAAACTTCCTCCAGTTCTGTTGTTGTCTTGGGATGTGTTTTAGGTTTTTTCTTCACCCACCCTGCTCAACATTTAGCATTGTTTCCAGGAAAGCCTGACTTCTGCTTCCGTGACCAAGACCCTGGCATCTGCCGAGGATATTTTACCAGGTACTTCTACAACAAAGAGACAAAATTGTGTGAAGCATTCAAGTATGGTGGGTGCCTAGGAAACCAGAACAACTTCAGGAGTTTGGAGGAGTGCCAGACTACCTGCCAAGAAAACTGTAAGCTCTTGTTTTTATCACTCTTACTTTTACTCTTGAGTAAAAAATTGTGTGTTTTGAAGGTATTTTGCATGGAAAAAAGGCAATTTAGGGTGCCCTGAGGTGGAAATACTTTATTTATGAAATTTTCAATAACTATACATATTTTTAAATAAAAATACCAAAATGTAAAGTATGAAGTAAAAAATTGGTAGGTACTATTTAGGGAATATTACAGGACTCCTACTTTTCTAGTTTTCTCATGACAGTTGACCTAAAATCTGCCATCTGTTTGGCTTTATAATACCATAAAACACTAATATATGTTTTTAAACCAGAGGTCTGCACAAACTGTTTTCAAACCAAGTCTCAAAATGACAAGAGGTGCCCATATAGGAATTTTTAACTTATTGTGTATTGCTAGCTTCCCACCAAAGATTCATGGAACACCCGTGTGTCCCTTCAGAATGACTTGGCTGTGCAGCTTAGGCTACAAAAGCCATTCAGACTGACCACAGAGCAGTCATTTGCTTCCTTGTCCTACTCATTCCAATGAATTGTTCTACATCAGGATACAGTAGCCTTCAGAACTCCTCTCCCTTCACAAAGTGCATCATTTTATTCATAAGGCAAATACATTTTCCCATCGAGAGCCTCCAGACCTTTTTATTTTGCTTGTGTCTAGTGGGCCTTTTTCCAGCACTGTTTCATAAGCTGTCATTTCGGCAAGGGGAACTCGAGCTTATTCACACTTAGAGTAGAAAAGACCCACTATGCTTCTTTTTAAAGATTTTTTTTTTTTAATCTGTAAATATAGAGCCATGTGCATTTTCCCTACTCTTGCTGAAGCATTTCTTCCTGGGCTGTGATTCCACTTTTACCTTCTGGACTAAAAGCTGCAGAATATTCGTTTTCATTATTTTAGTATAAAATAACACCTTCATGTAAATTTGCATTAACACCCAATAAGAGAGGGTTAGGGGCTGTTGCCATGGTCTTAATAGATCAAAGTTTTTATTTTTGAGGTATTGAATCATTTATACTAATTTTTGGGTTTGGGTTGTTTGTTTTTTTCTTAACAGTTTTCATTTCCTTTTTTGTTTTTTAATTTAGCAAATTTATTGCCAACTGTTGCAGCAGAAGAGCATCCCAAGACTGTGAACAGTAGTTCCCCCGCAGAAGAGCATCCCAACACTGTGAACGATAGCTCCCCAGCAGAAGCACCCAGCCAGTCTCCTGGGATTTTTAGTAAGAATTTTCTGCTGCTGTTTATAGTTAACCCTTAAATGCTCTTTGATTTTCCCATTTATTTGAAGACATGTATGTCAGTTTGAAATACCTGAGCACAGGGAAGTCATTAACATTACAAGTAGCTTCAGACACGGTTTCTTGCCAGCAATACGTGTTTTGAAAAAGGCTTACAATTACAAAGGTTAGAATGTCTGCTGGGAATAGAAAAATAGCCTTACCAAGCTGTGTATAATCTAAATCTTACATCAGTAAAATTAAGGAAGAAAAAGGAACCCATTGCGAAGTTGTTTCAGCAACCTCAGTTTCCTGTGCCTTCAGGACTTAGAGATGTTACCTGGCAACTGGCATCAGTAGTGGCATTGAGCAGGGCCCACAGGTGTCACCCTGAATTTTGCAGCTCTTCGATGTTTTTATTTCTGTAACAAAGTTCTCACACACTTTCTGTAAACATAGCCATGTTTTGCTAACCGTCCTTATCGTTTGCATTCCATTCTCCCTAGGAGGAGACTTTTGAAAGATCTTTCCTTTGACCAGTGTGATTGAGAGGTGGTAATTTGTCCCTCCAATCCACGGTGATTCCTAAGAAGATATATAATAAAGAGCAGGCCAATTTGGCCCCCCTTTTCTTTTCCTGCCTTCTCTCTGAGACCGGAGTTCGCGTGTTCTTTCGTGTCCAAGTGCGACACACAGGTACCAATCACAGCTGATTTTCAGAGCTTGGATGTGTCTACATATCCCATCATTGACTGTTTCACACCAACTCCCTCTTTTTTTTTTTTCCTTTTAGTTAATTTGTTGCCTACTGCTCCAAATGAGAAGTCCAATGCCCTGAACAGTAGTTCCCCAAAGGAGGAGCGCAACCGGTTCCCCTTTTTTTTTGGTAAGAATTAGCTATTGCAGTTCTTAGCTCTCAGTCTTTTATATGGATTGCTTTTCCGTTTCAGCCAGTTTTCTGACATATCTGAGACTAAAGAATGGGCTTCCATCTTTGCCAAAGGATTTGATAAGCAGAGAAAGTCAAAGCAAAGGAATATATTGCCACTTACAGATCTTCCAAAAATGTCAGGAAGTGGAAGACTGACCACATCTTGTTCTCTTTGAAAAGTGTATACTTCCTAAAGGTCTGATTAATACAAAGAGCAAAAGCAGTGATGCAGAATTCTTTCCATCAAAATTAATATTTTTTGTGAGGAACTTATAGGCAAGTGATTTAAATTCCTTTTACCCCTTAAAAAAAACCCCCAATATTTGGATTTTAGAATATGGCATAGTACAATATATTTAATACCGTAATGTTTCTATTTTCACTGGGACCATATTAAGCTCAGTTTTGGGTTGAGTACAATCACAGTGAGTATGAATTAATTGAAAATGTGGCTCCAAGTTATTTTTACACTATGTATTATAATGCAGATGAGACTCTGGACCTTTACTGAGTAGGGATAGCTGGACACTGTCCACTGTAGATGGCTGGTGCTTGATCACACTATACGGGGTGATTGAATTTGAGGCATGTCATTTTTATGATCCACAGTTGTGCAAGAGGAAACAACAAACAGTTGGAAAGAGCCTGAGCGTTCTCACCAAGTACTTATGTTGGTTTTTTGCATTTGCACTTGCTTGTGCTTTTGAGGACTGAGAGATGATGCAGAGACTGGCTAAGGTTTTTGCATTTTATGTGTTGTGTAAGGTAACAGGTGTGTAGGTGGCATTCCTGTGCTCTTTGCTTAGAATGGACTGTCTAATAAAGCATGTGTTGTACTCTATTTTTTGCCTGCACTGTAATCCACATGCACTGCTGGTTTGACGTAGGGTTTTGTACAGTTGTATTGTTTGTCTTCCCCATACAAAGCATCAATGCACTCTGTTACTTAAATGAATGAATATAAAAGAGTAAAGCTTTTGTCAACCTATTTTACTAAAAACTATTTGAATTACATCAGGTCTGGTAATAAGTCTAGGGGCATGAGGGGCATGGACATTCCCTGAAGGTTTTTTGTCATAATATGAATGCCTGACTCCTCAAAAAAGCTAACCTGTACCAGGAAAGGAGCATGATTCACTATGTTTTCTCAGAGGAAATGGAAGGGGGATTGGTTGTGTCAGCCATAGGGAATTTTCCTGCACAGCAGACTTTGAGAGTGAGAGGTGAAGGTAAGAGAGAATTGAAGATTGGATGGAACAAAGAGCCAGTGTAGCAGAACGGGTCAGGTGAGAAGCACAGCCTTGGAAGGACCAGTGAATTTCAGTGGAAAGTCTGAAGACCCAACAGGTTCTTCCTTACTGTATAACCTTTGTCTTGCACTTGTCTGCCTCGTGCAGCCTCCTGCTCCTGTTCTGTTTATCAGCTTGTACCCTTCAGACTGCTGGAATGGGCTAAAATCATGTGCTTTTGTGCAATCCCACTAGAGAGGAAGGCAAGGGTATGGCCAAAGCCGACAGCTGATTTTTCCACAGAGACATGGAGAACATTGTCTCCACTGCTGCTGTTTCTAGAGGTACAGCTATCAAGTGGAGTTCCAAGGTACAGACATGTCACACAAATGTGCAGTGTAACTCTCTGTAACCTTCTGGGAAGGACAAGAATTTGGCTTTACATATGAGGTGAGGATCAGGGTGAACTGTTTGGGATGGAATGGCTGATGTCCATCTCCTCAAGCACAGGCTAAGTGGCTGACCTGCCATAGTAATATCTATTTTGTGTGTATATTGGACTGGCTATGTATCTTTTTCAAAGACTATTTAAAAAATCAAATATAATTTAGTTAATTTACATTAAAACTTGAAAAAAAAATTACAAGGAGTAGTGTCTTATAGAATACCTCACCTCACAATTGATACGCTATTTCATCTTGATTTCAAGAAAAAAAAAGTGTTGCTGGTATGTGTAACTCTCATAAAATGTCAGTTACAACATAGTTCTTGATCTTCAGAACACTGAACTGTTCTACAGCCAAATAAAGCAAACCACGGATACAGACACGAAGTTTCTAGCACTCTCAGCAATGAACTTTCTGTAGGGATTGAAGATTGTTCTGGTCTTACTCTGGTAAAAAAACTATAATAACTTTTATTCTGTGAAAACTAAGAAAAAGTGAGGCTAAGAATCAAAGCTTTCATTTTATGTGATCTGTGGTAGAAAATTGCAAGTGCTATACCTACGTTTGGTTTGTGAGATTTAAGTGGGAGACAGGATCAAAAGTCAATTTTCAGCTCAGCGAATTTGGAATAGCACACGCATGCAGGTCCTGTTAGCACTGTCAGTACAGAGTCAGGGTCATCTTTTGCTGATATAAATTGGCACAGTTCTATTTACTTTAATGGATCTGCACCAATTTATACCTGTGGAGTACTGTCAAGTGCAGATGATTAGTTATTTTTGTAATAGCCTGTCCACTTGAAGATTCTTTTATTTTCGCTTTGCTGCAACCAGAAATGAGGAGCTGAAGTCTGCACATATCAAAAATCTGGCAATAAATCTGAAGCTTCATGAATGTCACACACTCATGTCTAGTGAGAAATAGTGCTCACTGCATTCCCTTTCCTCCCAAGATAATTTCAAACTTGTTATGTACTGTGATTAATTAGCAGTCCATTGTCACACAAGCCCTGCAAAGCCTGAGGGATAAGGATTATTGTTGCAATGCAGAGTTGGGGTTATTTCTGATAAATGTGAGTCTGTATCTGGATGTGCATTTTTCAGAGATTCTGAAGTTATGATCGTGCCATCTGTTTATACCTCAGGGAGATGGGATGCAAGAAAGGGCTGTATTATAAGAATTAAATCTTAAACCGTACAATGTGTACCTCTTCCTTTTTTATGTGGTTTTGCATCTTGTGGGGTTTTCGCTTCTTTCATTTTCTTTTTTTCTTCATAGAAAAAGCAGGAGAGAAAACTTTTCAACAACTCTCAGAAAAATGAGGTTGTAAAATGGAAACATTTGAGAGAGGAAACTCAAGAATAGGCATAATAGCTCAACTTACCGTTCCATCACATCCATAAACACAGCATTAGGAGCTGGAGCTGAACAGGGACAGCTCACCTGCTGTCATGTTCCAGTGACATTGTTTACACACTGCCTCACAGGCTTTCAGGTTGTCCTGCCAATAGACACACTGGGCATGACACGGAATGTTTCATGCTTACCTGAAGTCAAGTCTTGTGGTGAGCAGTATATTCAAATCAATTCATAATTTTTATGATCTTCAGCAGAGAGGAAATTATGCTAAGTGATTTAATTTTTATTTTAAAATACTGTTTTGTTGTAAAAAAAATGGCTCTAGATGGCAAAATTAGGATGTTTTCTTCGTGGGGTGGCTGCATCTGTGAGATTGAAGAACAGGCAGGTATTTTGAAGATAAACAGGAGCAGTGTTTGGGTTTGGGAGCATTTATCTAACAATGATGTAGGCAAGGAATAACATAATTTTTGGGAAGAGTACAAGAGGGATTCTGAACAGCACTTGGCTGCCTTTCTGGTGCACTGTACACACGCAGGCAGTCCTTGTTTACCTCATCACTGGCTCCATGGTTCCCCAAATCTTGCAGTCGTTGTGAGAGCTCCTTCCTGAGGGGACTGTGGACTCACTGGAGAATCCTACATGACAGATAAGTAATTTACATTACAAATTTAATTACATATTTAAATTCTCTGATGTAATTAACAAACCTGTGCTGTTTGGCCCTTTCCTCACTGGCAAGCCTTTCTGCTCTGTTCTTTGTAGGTTCAGAAATTAGCAGGCTAAAACAGGTAAGCTATGCTGAACATATGCTTTGAAAACTAATGTCCTCTCCAGCTAGAGAGAGATGAAATTAGTTCCAGGCTCGAGTTCTCAGAGCAGGACCAAAAGCATTGCCTTAGTTAGTTTAATTACCATCTTCATTATAAAAAAGCAGTAGGTTTAATATAGATTTTATCACATTGTGGACTTCTACTCTGGACCCAGAATGAAACTTAGTCTTGTACAAATGTCACAGTTATAAAAAGAAATCAAGAGGTTCTTATTTTCTAACTTGAAACTGACTTAGTCTGTCTTGAAAAAGCAAATCATTACTTGGTTTTTGAATTTCAGGATTTTTTTTAATCGTATGATGTTGCTAACACACCATTCTATTCCTTTCCAAGCAATTTTCCATACTTTTTCACCACACAAGTTCAGCTATTATACACATCAGATGAACCCTTTTTTTAGCAGGTGTACTATGTGTAAGACACCTAAGATGTAGCACGTGCTTTTTGGATATTTTGTCAGCCTTCTGAATTGCCCAGGTTAATGCATAACTTCTTGCTTTCAGCAACTCATCTGCTTCCCACTTTCATGACCACAGGACATCTTCAGCTTTGCTGTAACCCAAATGATTTCCTCAAATTTTTACCTTGTTTTTCCACTGAACCACTTCTGTGTGGCTTTGTATCTTTACGAGTTCCTTCTGACTGGCCTCACATTTGCATTTATGCATTCAGATCCCAGCTACCTCAGTTCTGCTGCTTCGTGAAGGAAAATAGTGCTCTTTTGGGTCCCACATAACTGATGATATAATGGCTCCCATCCAGCTTCTTGCAGCCTGTGCAGCAATTGCATAATTGCATAAATTCCAGTTTTGTATATTAGTCACTCTGAGGTGATAGATGATGGAGTTCTTCCAGGTTTGGGAATTCTGGCATGGATTTGCTTCTTGAACTTGTTCCAGTGCCCAGGTCCTTTGGCTACCTCAGGTTCATCCTCCAGCCTTTCAGTTCTCACTTGCAGCGACCCTGAAGGAACAAACCACCAGCCTCTCCTTGGAATGGTAAAATCCTGACACCAGCATCTCCATTAATTTTTGCACTTATTCTTCCCATTCAGTACTTTTTTATTCTGCAAGTTACAAGCTATATTTTTATAACTGCTCAATGGTTGCTGATAGACCCTGTTACATAGGTCAAGTTTTCTGTAGTCATTCAAAAAACCCAGCACTGAGGTATTGAATCTTACATTGGAAATGCAGGGTACTTTTACCTTCTACTTGATTTCAGAATGTCTAGCAGGGATTTGCTCCATTAATTATTAGAAATATTTACCATATTTTTAAAGCTGTCCACATTTAATTTATTTCATTTCACTTTCTACAAATGCTTCACTTGATACTCCTCAAAGCAAATCTGTGTGCTCTCTCCTATGGCAGAAATGGCAATTTTATCACTACCCATACAGGTAAAGGTATAGCTTTCAGGTAAGCTTTTGCTGGCAATTCAAAACAGAGTGACATTTTACTGTGGTATTTTTTTGTTATCATAAAAAGATGCTTATGTCAAATATCTTGGATTTTCAGGAGGTCAGAATTAAATTTGCCAGCATATTTCACATAAATTTTAATAATATTGACAAAACAGAAAACTGAAATGCTGTAGTGTTGTGTCTCACCTTGTTTTTCTTGGTACTTCCAGAACCGCCTCCTATCCCTTCTTTGTGCATGACCCCTGTGGACAGAGGACTTTGCAGAGCCAAAGAGTTAAGATTTTTCTACAACTACTCGACTGGAAGGTGTCGCCCATTTAGCTACAGTGGTTGTGGTGGGAATGAGAATAATTTCATCTCCAGAAAGTCATGTTTGAGGATCTGCAAGAAAGGTATGGGAAGTGATTCTGCCCCCAGCTATCCTTAAGAGGTAAATATTATGCGGGTCAAAACATTCTTGCCACTTTTGGTAGTAAGGATTGGCCTGAACAAATGTAGTAGCTGAAAGTCTCAGAAAAGTGAAAATGGAAATCAGGAGAGACACAGAGCTAGAGGGAGAAGGAGGGAGAGTAAGTACAGTGTAAAAGAACAGCAATGAGACAACTTGGCATTGGTCAGGCATGCAAAGACTTTAGGTAAGACTATGGGTTTTTTCTTTTTTTTAAGATTTATTGAAACAAGCCTTGTGTCTCATTTCTGATAATCTTGGATTATCTCCTAATCTTACTTTGTTACTTTTACCTTTAGGATTCCAGAAGAAAAAAGGAGAAAGAAGATTGATAAAAATCAAGAAAAAAAGAAAGAAACAGCCAGTAGAGGCTCTGGGAGAGGAAATCCTCCCTGAAAGAATGCAACTTTGATTTTTATGGAAATGTGAAGTAAACCACTCTTCACCTGTGAATGAAAACCTTCAGTGTACACCATTAAAATATATTTACTGTACTGATTATTTTGATTATATATTACTAAGCTGCTTATATTTTTATTATGTATTCCTCAATCATGTTAATAAACATTACCTTTTACTTTGATAAAGGCTTTTAAATTGCAGTTTGGTTGTATATAGTTGTCAGTGCTGCAGCAGGACAACAAACGGTGCGAGTGAATGGTTAAAATGCAGACAAGATTCAAATTCAATTTATTACCCCATTCTTTTTGAGTTCTATTTTTGTACTAAAGAAAGCATAACACTTGTAAAAGAATAATCACTTGTCAAGCGTGATTGTTTCAATCATCGATTAAAAGATAGGTCTATCGCTATAAAAAGGAAATAGGCACTGGATTTGTTTTAATCAGATTTATTTTAGGTTATGAAAGCCTAGATTTAACTCCATTGAAGTGCATATAATTACAGTACTGTAAAATGAATGTGAGATCAGAATTAACCCACCAAAATGCATACAGGGAGTGTTAAGGATGTAAAGGTTTGAGGCAGTGTGGCAAATTTTTGCAAAGATTTAAAAATGTATGTTGGGATCATTGACTTTTATCCTTGTTACTGATCTAGATTCATGGCTAAGCTTTACTGCTGAAAATGTAAGCAATTCTGCATTCTAAATATCAGAATGAGGGGATAAGTAAAATCAGATTCTTATACCAAAATTTTATCCAAATCTCTTTTCTGGTGCTTAAGTCCTTTCATGGCTCTTTTTATTTAGCATGTATTGAGTCTGATTTGAAGAATTCTCAAGGAACAGGAGTGTACACCAGAGAGCACTTATGTAGAGTCTTGTCATGTAAAATGTATGAGCACCAAAGACTCCCACTGCAATAACCACATAAATCAGACAAGTGAAGTTCTGCCAGGAAACCTATAAACTCCAAAGGCTGCTATACACAGAATTAATTTGGCTCATTTTGGCTCCCAGTTTCAGTTTCAATTTGATATCATCCTGTTCTGGTTCATCACTTGGACCTTTGTCTACAGGTTTTCCTGTACTCATGCACCAGGAGTCGAGTCTGTCGCTGTGGGTTGCACTGCCCAGGAGCAGAGCAGTAGGTTAAATACTTGGACCAGCTGGAATCTGACATTGCAGATGAGTGGAGAACCCATGGTTTAAACTGCTCCCAGACCTTTCCACTTGTCCCATGGCACCTGCCCGAGCACAGCAGTTTGTGTGGCCTCCCCAAGGCGAGTGGCTTCAGGCCCACTTGGGGTGGAGGGTCAGGATTTGCACTTATGCCGTGGTTACCCTGCTTCCACACTGACACCGCTTGTGTCTGCCTGGCTGGGGATGCAGGTGAGGGCACAAATGCCTGCACCTCTCCTTGTCTGCATTTTATGATCAAGCCAGCAGAAATATCTGATCTTCCATTCTTAGTTGTAACTATTTCCCATGGGCTGCCAGTATTAAAACTTACATAATTGCTAGATTACAGGATGTACCTCAAAGGGAGACAGAGCTGAAGTAACAGCATTAAACTAAAACATCCAGGGCTTCCACGTAAAAGACAACGAAACTCATTAAGCTGTCCCACCAAGAATGTTAAAAAGGATTTGTAAGCTTCGTAAGATTGATTAGATTACAAACTAGAATGGTGAACTTTTTAAAACAGAACATTTTGAATGAGACAATAGATATAGAAGATAGGAAAGAACAGATTAATTTGTATGCATACTGTCTTGTGATTCCTGAGTCATTTCATGACAGTATCTCTGCTTCAGGCTCCCTCTTGTTCCAGCAACTTGTCCCTGGCCACCTGGATTCAACACCTACAAAACCCATATGGGAAGTCTAGGAAAAATCATCCTTTCTGTCCCAGCAGAGACCTGGCTGTGTGGCTGCTCTCTGTTCTCATAAGCTTCCTTCTCAACGAGCTCGACTGAAAACTAACAGGGTCTCTTCACAGTGATCAGTTGCTCCCAGGACTGTGCAGACTCCTCCCAGGGTTGCTGTAGCTAGGATGGGACTGACAGGTACTCTCCCATCCTCTCCTACCCCACTTACACTGTCCTGAAGAAACGCCTTGTGCTGCTGTAGTACATTTTGCAGTAACAGTAATTAAGTGACCCAGGGAGGGCTCTCTTGTGTCATTGTTGAGACAGAAGAGAATTTATACCTCTAGCATCTCAGCAGTACCTCTGTTTCAATTGACTAAGAAAACATTTCAAAGTGATTCCATCTGTCAGGCTTGTTACTTACTGCAATGAGAATAGAGACTGCAATGTCACAGACTACAAAAACTTGATCTGATTGTAATCAAGATTTGATCTGAGAGTGCACGCTGCACTCAGCTGTGTGTGCTCTCCATTTGGCCCCCACACCAGCTATCCAGCTGTCTTCCTGCCGTGTTTTTGTTTAGCTCTACAGTGCATAGAGCTGTTTTTTCCCATAAAAACTCCAAACTGCAGTGTGATATGATCTTCAACATAACAAGAAGTTTCTTTTGTGCCCTTCTGCTTCATTCACCTCTTTTTGCTCCTGTATCTCCCACAGCTGCAGAACAATCAAATCAAAGAATAAGAAAAAAGATCTATGCATTTCCTAGAGATAACTAGAGAATGAACATAAAAGGGGGGTAATTGAGGCACAACACAGGAAAAGATATGGTTCAGATGCCAGAATGGTGGAGCAGTAAGAACACGAAGCTGTGCTAAGGTGTTACAGTGACTGTACAGTTCCACTGGTTTAAAGTCCGTTCACCCAGTCATTTCATTCCAGAATTTGCTCCAGTTGCTTTGGAGGGGAAATGCAGGGTGCTGTGAAATTTCTCCCATGCTCTATGATAACAGTCAACATGCTGAAGCAATTTTACAGAGGTTTGATGAGTTTCTACGTATCATCAGACCTGCAATACCTTGGTATGTGCCCTTAATCCATGCAGATGATGAAGCAAAATGTCTCTGAGAAATAATTTAATGTCCTTTTGTTCATTCTTTTTTTCCTCACATTTTTACTGGTATGCTCTCCTTTTTCTCTTTTTTATTTTCTACCCCCTGCTTCAGTTTTATTTCCAGCTCACTTGAGCCAGAATTTCTCCCTGCATCTCCAACCCATTTACTCTCTCAAAGGTGACAGTTTTTCATCTATGTTTTGAGCAAGTCTTCATCTTTCTAGCTTCCACCTTTCCAGACTTAGTGAAGGGGACCAGAGGGTTACGTTTCCAACCGGTTGTTTTCAGTGATGTCTCTAAAGAAAGAGCGAGGTTCAGGTAAAAAGGAGCTGCCCGCGCGTGGTTCGGGGTGTTCACGCAGGGTAATCAATACCCGAATTGGGGTAAATCCTGCGCGGAGCTTCCGCGCCTGCGTTTGTGCCCCGGGCGGCCGCGAGAGGGCGCCGGCGGCGCGGCGAGTGCCGGGCGAGATCGCGCCGATGGAAAAGGGGGAATTCACTGAATTTGCTCTCTTTGCCCGCTTTTAAGCCTCTTTTGGTTCCAGTGCAGATGCATTTGCACATTTAGGTCCCCTTGAACTGCTCCCTTCTCCGCTGTCGCTAACCAGGGCAGCGTGTCCGGGTGTGATTTACGCTCCTCGCAGCCACAGGACGGGGAGATGCAGCAGTGCCGGGGGCCACTGCTCGCTGAAGGGCGGACTGCACCAGCTGAGGGGTCTCACGTATCTGTAGGGTAGGAATAAGTAAGTTTTAATGTTACCTAAATCAGTAGAACATAAGACTATGTAAAAATAAACCCAAAAAAACTCTCAAAGCAGCCAACCAACTGAAAAAAAACCCACAAACCAAAAAGCCCCCACACAACTCCACTGACTTTGACAAGCCAAATCAAACATGGCCTGTGTCTCTAGCAAATTCAGATGCCTGTCTTTAAGATGTGTGCTTGGCTGGAGTACATGGATTATTCCCTAAGTTATAGTATGTAATGTACCATGTTGCAATCTACAACCTAGACCTAATTGGTCTAAAGCGATGCTACCAGGCTCACTCCTGATGAAATTCCTCTACCTGAGGTGACACCGTTTATTTTAGAGAAGTTAATTTCCATCACTGTTCAGAATCAGAGCTAATCCCCAGTTTGTATCTGTTTACATTGCCTAGAGGTTTAGAGTGCCAGTCCTTAGATCTTCACTGATTACAAAACTCAAACATTCTCCTGTTGATGTAAGATCCTAGACGCACCAACGCTCACGTGTGCCAAATGAGTATCCAAGCCTGCTCTTTTGGTGACCCTGGAGTGGGATTTCACAATTTGTATTGTCTAGGGGCCATTTGGATTTAAAGTATTCCTGCCCCTCTTTTCCCTCTTCCAATTTTTCCTGACCCTGGATTGGGGATGGGTTTTGTTTGAAGTTTTGTGGGTTTTTTGTGGGGGTTTTCCCCCTTAGTTTTGTGTTTCTTGCTGTTTTCCTTCTTGAGGAAAATGTTTTCAATGACTAGATGAATTCCTTCATCCAGTTCACAGCATGTTCCACAAATGATTCTGCTGGTAAAAAAAAAAGAAAAAAAAGAAAAAAAAAAAAGTTTATAAGTGACAGGTAGTGAGAAACAAGCAGAATATTTTATCTTGTTTTATGAGCAAATTCAGAGGCATAATTTTGATAGGTCCTTACGGCAGCGTGACTTTTGGGAGGTTTTTATGGTGTTCCATAAGGAGTACTGGTGTTACAGGTGTTCATATAATTTGAGTTTAATGCTCCATGAACTCCCCATTTGTTCAGCACAGTGTTGTCCTGTGCATACAGTAACTGCCCATTGACTTGGAGGGCACAGATTCTGTCCTTAGGACAGGTAGTGATTGTATAAAAACAAGTGACAAATGGTTTCAAAGAGACATTTTTAGCTCCTGGTACAATATTCTTTGAAGCTAGTAGAAAGACTGCTATTAATTTTGTTTTGTCCTCTGTCATGGCAGTTTTCAAACCAGGCAGCTCCTTCATACTTGTGCTTTCAAATCACCAGTGTTTAGAAAAACATAGCATAGAGATGTGTGCAGCAATAATAATGTTCCTGTTTTTCTACCCTTTATACTTCAAAGACTTATTTCTTTAAATACGATTTTTTCTTGGCTACAAAACAAAGTGGCACTGTAAACGATGCACCCGCTTGAAACTGAAAATTTGAATCTGACCTTTGCAGCCGTTTTTCACCTGAGGAATAAAGGTATTTCTGTGTAGAGCTTTTCAGCCCTTACGGTGTGGGATGTAATGCAGCCCCTGCAGTCGCTGGCAGAGGTGGGGCAGGTCAGTGATGCTGAGGAGGAATGCAGCTCTCGTCTCTGAATAAAGGTCCAAACTAATTTGTTTCTCTGGGTCTAGTTGGAGGAGGAGGACGAATCTCACTGGCTCGATACGTGAAAGGACAGGTCCCGTGGTCTCCTCCTCACAGCAGAGCAGCGAGTGAGTATTTTGCGAGTGGTTTCAGAGCGCCGGCTTTGAGTCGGGGCGGGCGAGCGGAGCCGCCCTGGGGCCAGGTGCGGGCAGAGGCTGCGCCGGCCGGGACCAGATGGCAGCGCCGGGGCTCGGCCGGCTCCCCGCTCCAGCGCCACGGGAGCCCGGCTTCCCCGGGACATGCCATTCGGGAGAGAAAAGTAACTTTACGCCGGCCGCAGGCGGGGTCGGGTGATGTAACAGGAAGCTCTGATGTTTCGCTGCTGCCGCCGCTCCGCGCTGCCATCGGACACGCTCCCGGCGCTCCCGCAGCAGCACTGCTCCGCCGGGAGAGCCGCCAGCCGCGGGCTCTGGATTACACCCAGCCGGGGCACCGCGCTCTCGCTTGGCCGCGGAGGGACTGAGCGAGACATCTCCTCACCGCTTTATCTGAAAGCGTTCTCGTAAGAACTCCGCGTGGTGAGTAGCGCTCCGAGCGGATTCATTGTTGCACCCGCGGGCAGCAGCGCTGTGCCATCGGAGCGCAGCGGTGGTGGCGCGTGTGTGCCTGCTCCGGCACTGACCTCGGCGTGCGAATCGGAATCTGCGCCCAGAAACGCTGCGGGGGAAACCTTCGTTTATTTTCAGTCAGCGAGGTGTTGAGCTGATTTTGTAACTGGTGGTGTTATGGTCTATGCTTGGTAGGATAAATAGATAGAAAAAGAGATAAAATGCCCCAATCGGCGCTTTAAGGATTCTGCCTGAAACCTCTAATATTAACTAACCAAATTTCTGTCTTTGCATCTGGAGGGAATTAGAGGCTCATTGGCTTGAAAGTGGTCCTTAAGACTAACTCAATACAACTGTAGCTCTTTCATTAGAGGCTGAATTAGGTGATAAAGTGGTGTAGGTTTGCTTACTGAGTATTTCTCTAAACTTAGTGTACCAGAAAGAGGTCATACTTGAGTTGTTTCATAATTAGGTTTTGTGTTGTAATTACACGACTTAAAAGGTAAAGCTTCTGTTTTGTTTGGGCTTTCTGTTTGCTTGCGGAAAAGTTGGGTTGGTCTGTACGCGTGCCGGCGTTTGAGGTTTTTAACCGCAAACACCGAGCTGATTTATTGACAGCGAATTGCCCACTTTACCTTTCCTTGAGGAACTATTGAACGGTGGCAAGTGTGTGATTCCGTGCCTTCAAGTACCAGCTGACAGGCGGTTAAAATCTTGCCACTCCTTTAGGTTTCCGAAACAGATGAGATACCCTCTGGTTTTACAAATGCGGTTGCAGTGCTGAGATTGGTAATTCTAGTCATTTGCTCTTGTGTGTAAGCGATGGAGCCATAGAACCAGGAAAATAAATCTTGTTAGGCTATAAATCACACTTGGATTTGATCTACAATGAATCTTTTAGTTATCCCTGCAGTTTATAAGGGAAGATAATGAAATAATTATAAAAAACCCTAAGGTTTTTTCTGTTTGCCTTAATAAACTTATGCCAGGTACCTTGGGGATGGACTTTGCTGCTCTTACAATTGCGCCAATGCAGAGTCGTCCCAGTCCTACGGTGCATGCTGGGGATCTTGTCATTCCCTTGCACTAATAATGCATCTCACAGCTGAAACCTATGCAGGTCAGGGATGTGCTCAGAATCTGAGGTCCTCTCCGTGCTTTGAAAGCAGACTCTCTAGATCTAGATCCATGTTAAGACCAGATCTGAACCCGTGTGTTTTCTTTTAAAGGACACGTGCTGCAGTACTGTCTGAAATCCTTAATTAAAAATGACAACCTGTCTTTGCACGGTATTTTTCTTCTGTAGTTTGCTTATACTCTCATCTATTTCACTGCATATAGGAGCAATCCCACAGTCTTTATCCAACTTTGGAAATCTGCCCAAAAGGCACTTGGTGATACTAAGTCAATGAAGATGGCACTTCACATAAAAGGTGCTTAAGTTGTTTAAATGATCAGTGCAGTGGGAACAGCTGTCTTTAGAAGTGTATCAGCTAAGTTATCTAGATTCTTATTATCAACTGGTGTAGTCTGAAGCGGGTCTGCCCACATAGGATGTGCCAGGCATGTATGTGTTTGCAGGTTTGATGTCAGAATCTACGTTATTTGCTGGTTAAGCAAAGACAAAGGCAGGACATTGGTATAGAACAGTGTGACTGCACTTTTTACTGGACAAAACTAAGTAGTTGGATATCTAAGATGCATTGCAAGTTCAAGAATTGCATGATGTGTGTCCTTTCAGCTTTAAATGTTACTGCACCCTGAATTTGTGATCAGTTGGAGTCCTTCTCTGCATTAAGAGATGTAGTACTTGTCCCTTTGAATAGGCTTTTCTTGATTCAACACAACTGCTGAAATCCTGGCCCGCTGTGAGCCAGTGGGAATTTTTCCACCAACTGTCAAGGGCAAGACATTCCTAAATGTGGGTATTTTTCTGTTGAAGGAATTATACATAGATCACCCATCCAGGCTCTTGCATTCTGCTCTCTGTTGGCAGCTGGTTTTTTTGGTAATTTCTGTAATTTTTGAGTGCTCCAGTTGAAAAACACAGATCTGTATGTGTCTTGCTGGGTGACCAGTGCCTCACCTGGTTCAGCAAAGGGACTTACTCTGGGAATACAGGATTGTTCTGTGCGCTGTCTGGATACTGCAGTTCAGATTTTAGGCCAGGATACAATTAAGAACAAAACCAAGGGAAGAAAGCACACTAACAAATTTCGTTTGCCACCCATATAATTGCTAACTTGCTTCTTGCTAATTTGACGTAGTCATCATCTTCCAGTAGCGTTCCTGGCACGTGCAGGAGTGGAGTAGGACCCACAAAAGTCCATGAAGTCATGCAGCCATGCAATTTAGACTGAGCCATGGTCATTTGGAAGAAACTAGCACTATCATTATGTTTTTAATAATAACACGTATTTATACAGTGATATTTAACAGAGGTGTATCTAGTCACAGCTATAGTAAATGCTGAACATAAGCTATCTATTAAAGCCATTGAGGGAATTTCTCCAAGGAGAAGTCCAAGTCTACAGTTAGGAAAACAAAACAGGATTTCTCCTTAAGAAGTTGTTCCCATCTGTTGCCAATGTGTTTACGATGTTCTTGATTTGGTACCAAAATCCCTTCAGTGCTTCTGATCAGCTGCCACTGCTGTGGCACACACACAATACTGGTGTTGCCTCGGTGCCCTGGCCACCTCTGCTCTGAAAGCCTGGGTAGTTCTGTCACTGAGTTTCATGTGCAGCAGTTTCCTCAGTCAAGCTTTGCACTTATTGAAAACAGTCTTTACTTGCTCGTGGAACTGCTCTGTCCCTGGGAAGTATTTTGAGTGTTTGGTGTAGCAAATTGTCAGAGCTCTGGAGTTAACTATATCCTTGATACTACTGTGTCGAGGAAGAAATGAATACTGCTGCTATCAAAACAGATGTGGGTTGGCAAACAAATAACTTTTAGGCAGTAAAGTAAGTGTGTTTTTAGGTGTGTTGATGTGTATTAGACATATAGTAACATATGTAGTGTATTATCTCTACATACAACATGTATGGGTCCATCTCACCCTGACTTCCATTATTGCCAATATAGCAACTAAAGAGAGAACATAGGTTTATAAAGAAACTTTCGAAGTAAATTAACCCTAGACCTCATCCTTTGTTTAGAATAGTGGGAATCACAAGTGCTAGTATTCTGAACTGAATACATCTGAATGCTGCATCCTTTTAATGTTTAAAAGAAAACATAGAAAGCTATGTATGGACACAACCCATTTTTTTTTACTTTTTGTATTCATGTTGGCAGTTCTGATGTTTTCAGTGTAAAAAAACTTGCACAAAGAGCAGCAGAAAATAGCCTGCTTCTTACCTGTTACCTTAATGGAGAATTCCACAGCCAGTGTGGTACAATAGGAGATCTTACGAAATTGGGTTCCATTAGAACATTTCTCTTTAGCAACACTTTGTTCTATTTTAGTATCTGGGCAGAACTGAAAGGCTAAACTTTCAGATTTTCAAAGTTTTGTTTTAACAGTTGTCTCTCATGCTGCAGTCTCCCAAGTTTGTTTATACTGTTTACATTTTCCCAGCAAAGTCATCCTTTTTCTGCCCTAGCTCTGTGCAAACACTTTCAATCATTTCTGCAGTATACGCTGTCCAAAAGTGATTTATTTTGAGTTGCTTTTCTTTGGAAAGATGCATTTGAAATGCACTTAACTCGTTATAATGCACCGAAAAAGACTTTCCATGAGAGAAGCCATGTTTTCCCTTCAAGAAAAGAAATCAGACTCTTGTGGTAAATTTGCATTTGTGTCTGAGGCTGTTACCTTTTAATATATCCTAGGTGTTAATCAAGCCTTTTCTTGAAGTTTTAGCCATTGTTAAGCTATAGCTGACCATTCTAACTGAATTTTAGAAAATAAAGCAATGTTGTATTTCTGGATTTATGTCTGGGTCATGCAGGCTACATTTGAAAAAATATCCCCCAAAAAATTAGTGATGATTTTGTTTAATGAAGCCCATACCAGTCTGACTTCCCATGTAATACCATGAACAAGGAGTCAAACAAAGAAATTAGAAATTTTTTTCTTTTGATTACTATGTTCAAAGCACCTGCCTCACACACTGTTGTATACTATCAGCTGTGTTTAGGCTGAAGATCTTATGTTCCTAAAAACTGCATCATCTTTTCCACCTATTCTTTGATATTTTCAGCTTGAAAACTGCACAACCTTGAATGCTCTTATGGGCATAGAGTGTCACTCTTTGAATTACTATTTAGATTTTCTCCTTACTTTTCCCCTCCCCCATTACAGTGGTAAAATCTTCCCAATTAATTTTCATAAATTTTATATTATCCCAATACTGGCAATTCTGGTAGAGTTTCGTTAAAGTAAAACAAAGGATGTACTGAGAACATTTTTGTTGTACCAGAACTCTTTTTTTTTAGGATTTAAAAGTATTTTTTCCATATTAATATTACCAGAAATGAATATAAGTGGTCACCAAATGCTGTGCTCTGTAATCCTTCCTAGACAGAAATTTAAAAATTTACTTTTCAGAAACGAGTAAGACCTTTAGACATTATACTTCCTTCTTCTGTGGTTGCATCTATGTATTTATTTAGTACCCTAAATGGAAGGAAAATACTATACTCTGCAGCCTTTTATTACTAAAATGGCACATTTTTGCAATTATTATCCTGAAGTATTCTGTATAATGGGAATATCTGTCCTTTAGTTTCACTTAGTGAAATCCAGCAGGTGTCACTCTGGGGATTAAATAAGAAATATTACACGAACAGAGATAAGCCTTTTTAGGAGAATTTAGAAGTATTTATTCTAATACATTTTTCCAGGATCATTTTTTGACCAGGCATGCCTCCTTAATTCTGAAGTTTATTTTTTTAGTTATATGATTTAATGGGTGTATTCATCTTTCTGTGTGTCCCCCTGCACATGAAAAAGGACAATCATTGGTATTGGATTATACAACCAGAACTTATATTCTGAGGTGACATGACTGACACATGAAGAGCTGTGACTCTGTTGAATATTGCCTTGATGATATTAAAAAATGTTTTTGTCATCTTCCTCAGGGACCAAAATTGTTCTTTTTGTAGGTGGACATTCTCTTCAACAAGTAATGTGTTTTCAGTTGTGATGAAGTCAAGGAGGTGCTGCTGCAGCTGACTTACATATTGAGACAGTCTACATACTGTTTCTGCTTGACTTACCTAAAATTGATATGTTAGGTGGCTAATCATCCAAACTTTCACAGTAGAAAGGTTTGGAGAAGAGAAACTTTGCCGTGTGTCACGGAGTTTCTAGTAAAAGTTAACGATGCATTTTCTGGTGGGAGAATAAGAAAGTGTCTTGTTTATTGTTCAGTGTTTCTTTAGGGAATGATGTACTAATGTGTTTGTTGCATTTTGGTGGATTTTTACATGAGTGTGGATATTCTGAGAGTTTCATATTGTGTGGAATAGGAACGTGATTGTTAAAAATTTTGGGGTTTCTAGAGGGGGTTGTTGTTTATTTCCCAGACCATGTTAATGCCACCTTAAACAGAAACAAATACCTCAGCAGGCAGCTTTGGAAGGCAATCCACAAACACAAGTCTCTCTTTAAATAGAAAGAAGCTTTTTATTATAAATACAAGCATACATACCTGTATTTTTATATGTGCATATGTGTATATATTTTTACAGATACATATTTTATATATTTATTTTTAAAATAATCTCATTCTAGAACTTGTAACCTCAGCCTACTTTAAACAATCCAGTTTCCTTTCTCTCACTTCTTTCTCCTGTTTAAGCTCCCATCCTGTTCCGTTTTTGATTCTATTCAACTTCCTTTCCTGTGATGACTCTGAGTGAGTCACTTTGCCAGGCATTAAGAATGTGGCTTGACAATACTTCCAAAAGCTTATCCTATACTGGCTCATGCAGATGAAATTAACCTCTGCCTTATCCTTCCTCTCAAAGAAATGTCTGTCTTCACACGTCCAGTTTCTTGGAAGGGGAAGGTGGGGGTGGGAACCCTTTCCATAAATGACCGTGTTGAACTTCAGAGCCATCTTCCTCCGAGGAACAGCAGCCGTGTGTAC
Source organism: Edolisoma coerulescens (assembly GCA_013397115.1). Classification (NCBI taxonomy): domain Eukaryota; kingdom Metazoa; phylum Chordata; class Aves; order Passeriformes; family Campephagidae; genus Edolisoma; species Edolisoma coerulescens. The sequence continues at coordinate 334,027 of VWZW01003319.1, forward strand.
CGTAACATCGGGATCGGGAACCTTTCTAGCATTGATTTAGTGTGTACTGGGGAAAAAGTTAGCTTCAACAAGTTCAGGAAAGCCAAATTAAGGCTCTTTCCTGAGTGCTATTCAAGTACTCTCTGCGTGGCTACCACTGCGCATTCTTCATTCTTTATTTAATGTGTTGTTTTATTGCGTTAGAATGCGTGGAAGGCCACCAGGATTGCGCTGGGTTTGTGTGTGGCTGGCAGCAGCTGGGAAAAAGCACATGCTAAGTAGGCACTTACACACTGAACTAGGTTTCAGCCTTTCTTGTGGTTATGTTCGTGCCAGCGTAGTGTGGGGCTTGCGGGGGAGGGTTTGCTTTTTTCCTTTGTTCTGTTTTGGGGGTTTTTTCTCTCCAGTTTTAGAAGGGGTGGGTAAAGTGGGATTTTAAAAAAATATGTTTCTAATCTGTAAATTGTGTATGTGCATCAGGAAATGAAAGCCTTTCTGCTGAAAACAAACGGGGAAAATTATAGTCCTAGAAAAGAAGAACTTTAGAAACCAATATGCAAATAAGGGCAAGAATTCCCATCAAGTTAAACTCTGCTATTGCAGTCTTCTCCTTGTCCTACAGAACCAGGGGATCTCACCCTCCATCATTTTTCCTTGAGGGAGATGTGAAAGATTGTATCACTTCCATTAATTTTCTGTGTGTTATGTCCTAAGTGCAATTAACACTTCCACAGATTACACACCAGTGAGTAAAGTGGAAATAGATTTTTGTTTCATATCTGTTTGCTATCCCAGTGTAGGTTTTATCTAAAACAGGAGTAATGGCTATAACTGGAAGCTCAAACAATTCTGTCTGGAGTATAGTTGTATTCATTTGAAATTATTTTCAGTTTCTCATTCTGGAAATTCTTAATTTCTGACTAAAGGAGCTGATTTTGGTCTGCCTTCAACTCCTGAGAGTGTCATTACTGAGTTGATTATGGAAGTCACAGAATGATCTTTTAAGAGCCTTTTGTTCCCCCAACCCCGCGTGCTGGATGTGCCATATCAGCATTTTGAGGGTACCTAGGAAACTCGCTCAGATGTTTTTAACCTTGCAGCCTGATCCACTGGGATAGCTGCTGGGCCTACATTTTCTTTTCCTTTTTCTCCCCCAAGTATTTCAGAAGAGCTTGTACAAGTAGAGCTCTTTCTCCAGAGAAGATCCCTCTTCTAAAAATTGTGCATGCAATCCAAGAGAAGAACTCAGACAATGTAGTTTAACTGGACACTTTTTATTTAGAGCTGCAGGGATAAAATAGTCTGCTGACATGCTAAGCTTTTCCTAGAGTCACATTACAGACCAGTGAAGGACATGGCAGTAATTTAGGGTTTGTTGGAAGGATGGCAGAATACTTTTGCTGTCTGTGGGGGCACTGAGGCACCGGAGCATGGCAGGGGCTGCTGCCACCTCCAGGGTACACAGCTACGGGGTGGCAGCACCACAAGAGCCCCGGTTCAAAGCAGATTTTAGGGACCAGTAACCTTTGTAAGTCAGCATAGGCAAGGGAAGAAAGGTTTCTGTGGAAATTCATGTTGTCCAATGAAGACAGACTGGCATGACAGAGTTATCTGTGATAACTCAGCTTCCTCTGGGAACGCACGTTTGCCAAACCAAAGTGTTCCAAAATAGCATTATACCATACAGGAATGTGGAAATTGTTAAGCCAGAGGTTTGTTTTGTTTTATTTTATTTTTACAATTTCTTTAGCCCTTGCGTTTCATAGAATTCTAAGCTTTTATATTTTTAAACATTTACAGATTTTAAACAGGACATTGTCCAACTCCTCCTTCTTTGAGTACTAATTAAAAATAAAACAAAGAAGCCTGGTAGCAAGGAAGACAAAATGATGGAAGGAATAACAAATGCACAAAGGAAAAAAATGTCTGAACCTTAAAATGTTGTTCCCATAGGAAAGTGAACTGAACAAATCAGTAAATGGAGTGATGTTGCCTTTAGCACGACTTACTTCAGGGACAAAGCTCAGTCAGGTGTCCTGTGGTCAGTCAAACTTTGATAAACAGAAAGATTCCTTTAACTGGTGAGAGAAATCACTACTTGCAGTTATTTGTATGACATGAATTCACAGGATGGTTATGACACTAGTTGTCTATTGAGTATTTTAATTAGGTAACCAGAAGCTAGGTTTCAGTCCATGGTCCAGTTCAGGTGTCAGTAACTGCAGTGTCGACTTAGCTCATCTTTTCTCATACAGAGAGCAGGTGAAATACCCAGTTGTCACACACGGAAAATCTTTATTGGCACCTTTCAGAAAAGGATACCTCCTATTTCTTCTACCATGTGTTGACTAAAAGACTCCACGATCTCTCAGAATTGAGGTCTATGATTTTCCATTGTTCATTCCTGTTGTTCCTATGATTTGCCCTTCACAGGTAAAACGTTTCTGCTCTCTTCTCAGTTTACAAATCCTTTAGGCATTTATAGCTAAATATTTTTATTTATCTCATTCAGGTAATGCAAAGATGTGGGGTTGTGTAGATCTCCACATCCAGCGAGCAGCCCAAGAGTGCCAGGGCCATCTCCTCACCTCTAGGATGGGGCAGGATTTGTGCATGTGCAGTCCCACGTTGTGTTGGTTCCTCTGCTGCCGCGCATCCGCTATTAAAAAAAATTGCTGAATGACAGTAATAGAGAGGAACAATGGGCTATTACAGGATGTTCAGACAGGGTCATTATAGTATATTTTCTTGTGCAATCTTGTTATGAACAAGATTCATATTTACCAGCTTGTTTTATTTGTCAGCACCCTATTATTAATTAGTGTTGTAAGGCTAGGAGCTGCTCATTTTCTAGCAAAGGTCAATTTGATGAAATGAAGTCGTTTTTCTAATAGCTCTGTGGAAAGCTGCTTGTCAATATTTACAATAAATTTATAGATTTTGTAAGTATTTGGTATTTATTTATCATCATTGGTAGTGACACACAAAAAAAAGCCAGGAATTTTTTTCACTGTCGAGCTGCAAATTAACCTTAACATACTTAGCAAAATGAAACCACAGAATCTTGTGATGGGGCTGTTGTATTTGAAAATTTAGGTAGATCATTTAAAAGAAAAATATGTTGCTTTTGGATTTTGAAAAGAAAGCAGCTTATTTTCAACTCATCTCTGCACTTCCTGTATGCTTTTTGACATATAGGGTATTTTCCATGGTTTCCAGTACCTGGAATCCAAATGTTCGGTCTGATTTAAAAGGCAAAGATGAAAAATAGCACCTCGTTGAAGCAACTGTGGACTCTTTCTGTGTGTGGTTAAATTAACTCTCTCCCTGAAAGACACCTACTAATGGGCATAGTTGAAAAAATTTGAGAACGTTTCCAGCTCATGTAAAATAAGGACTTCAAGAAAGAGAGAATTCAGTCAAATTTGGGAAGACATGAATTTGGCAATTGGATCCAGGAATTAGTAGAATAGACTAGAAACCAGTCCACAGGGATTTGGGATGCTGATGAAAACTGCATTGTTTTCAGCATTGTATGAAAATTTTTCAATTTTTTATCAAGACACATCATTTTCTTAGATGTGAAAATGGTCGTCTTTGTGTTCTTGGAATAAACACAGCCCAATTTGGAATCCTGGGCTATATTTGTGTAAGAGAGTCAAAGGAATGGAAAACTAAGGGTACTGTAGGTCAACGTTGAGGTTATCAGAACTGTGAGGGGAAGTCTGGCAGCCGAGGATCCCTCAGCATGTCTGTCGCTGCCTCCTTTGCATGCGAGCATGGGCAGGGCGGGGAGATCTGGCCAGCGGGGATGTACATGTGAGTCTCACAGAGAGAGACACGCATCTACGGACCTGAGGTGTCTGTGGGTGAGATTGGAATTAATGCTACTCCCTGAAAGCTTTTGCAAGCCACATAGCTTTTGTCCAGTTTGACAAACGGCTCATTAGAGACCAGTTGTTTTTCCTCAGCTCTCTGACTCCATTTGGCTTTTGAGTCTTCAATCCTACAAAATCCTTGAAGCTAGAAGGAGCACACTTACAAAGTCCACATACTTAGTGAGGCTGTATGGATGATGCTCAGGGCATGAAGCAAGGCCAAAGGTTTGCAAATCCAGCAACAATTTAAAAGCATTATAAATGAGGGGGCAAAAAGCTAGGGATGAGCAGGAAAATATTGAACAGGAAGTATGTGTTGCAGGAATGTCTTTTGTCCACTGGCTCCACAGCACTACTACTTTTGAAAGGTGAGACACAGAGGGTGCTCAGTAGTTAGTTACCACACCTGATGTTATTTCTATCTGTTTAAAAAAAATATTAATGTATCACTTGGTATAGGAAGGGCCCTGTGCACTGCTTAGTGTAAAGATAAAGCAGCTAATTAATGCAAATCAACAATACTTCTGTCCCAATTAACTGCAGCACAATAGTTAAGGTGTTCCTCCTAAAACATCACATGATCTTATGTGGATGAGTGCAAGCAGTTTTAATGAACTTAAAAAGCTCCAAGAAATATATGTGGATTTCCAGAATCCATTTGTAAATGTTTTTAAGCAAATATTTAAATACTCAGAGCATTGGACATGACAAAAGGATTACATGTAATGATTTTTCACATCAGCTAGGTTTTCCTGAAGGGTGACCATTTCAAAGGGTACTAGTTTCTTGGGTGAATGTCATTCCAGCAAAGGGACCACCAAGCAGGTTAAAACCAATTTCTTTTGGGTTTCCAGAGGGGTAACTGGCAAGTGATTGCTGAAAACACTTCTTTTGATGAGAGAGAAAGATTGTAAGCATACTTTGATAGAAAATAAATTAGTTCCTGTCCTGTAGAGAGGGAAGAACTCCGTTTGTCACAGACAGTTGTTTCCTGACATTGGGCATTTGGTTAACAACTTCCAGTGTTTGATGATGTCATGGGTCATATGGATTCTGTGTGTTTGGGGCCCTTTGGGCTTAACAGGAAGGTCACCAAGTTATCAAGCAACTTCTCTGTTTGAAGAGATTCAACTGCCTTTCCTGCCCCACTTTGCAGAACCTAAGCTTTCAAAGACAAACCAGTGCTGCTCCTGGGAATTTGCCAGTATCTAGACCTTTTTTCCTAGCTAAAAATGTAAAAACCCCAAGGGATGGAAGTAATTCTTTCCATTCTCCTTTGTGTTCCATCAGATCCTATTGACTCTATTCATCTACCAGAACCTCTGTACAGTAACCAAGTGTGTCTTCATTCCTTCTCCTGTGCTCCAAGAGTCTTGGACTACTGCATTTCTAAAGCTGTCTGTATCCACAAATGTCTAGAAAAAGGATTTCCACTTTCCTGCAACCCTCTGGAAGAACTTACTGTTCTCTCCCCATAAAACTGAACAGTATATGTTGTAATAAAACAAAGCATAGAAGCAAACCTATGTCAACTGTACAAAAGGTGGTTGAGCCAGGAACCTCTTTCCCCCAGAAGACCTTTTAACTTTGTCTTGACTGCACGAGAGCGTGTTTTTCAGAACCCCTGTTTCTGAGTTGCATCTCTTGCAAAGAAGTGCAGGATACATGTGTGGAAGTTGTAGTTATGTCGTTGTTTTCAGGAATGAAATTGCCTCTAGTTTCGTTGTCAGCATTAAGGAGCAACACAAAATCAGTTGTTGCATTGGCTTTTTTTTTCCCCCTTCCAAAATGTAGCAAGCATTTTATTGTTGTTGCTGATGGAAGATCCCTTTTCCCAGTCTTCCAATGATTTCAGTATTTTCCTTGTTTTGTGTAAGGAAGGTAACCTTTGTAACATCCTATTAACCAGCCATATCTGTGAGCTGCAGGAATCCTTCCTGTTCAACTCACAACACAGTGCTCAAGGCAGACAGAAATCCTTGATCTACATTAGAAAACCATTTGGTAACAAACTGAATAAAGCGGCAACTCCTGTCAGGTGTTTGTTTTAAATACCACCAATTAATACTTTTTTCAAAACTAGAAAAGGCTGAAGTGAGTCAAATGAAATGAGAGTTCTTCCCCAAAATTCAGGGTGTACCATATTGTGCACTGGTCAGGAATGGGGAAAGTTTTGTGACTGATCCCTCTCTAAGTTCACACATCTCTGCAGTTCCTACTCTTTTGCTGGAGTTGGAATCCAAGTACAAAACTGCTATGGAAAAAGGCTGCTCTTGCATTTTTCCTGGCAGACTTATAACCTGAGAGTATCTAAAATATCATCAGAAAGCCTGTTCTCATGAGAGTCTTGTCCAGATTTCCAACAAATCTGGAACATTATCCAAGGAAGTGTAGAAACCTACAAAATCACACAATTACAGCAGAGCTCGTGGTTGAATTTCTTTGATGTGGCATGGCTTTGTTGAGTGTGTGGTTTTGTTGGTTTTCTTTCTTGGCTTTTGGGTTGAATTTTTTTTTTTTGGTTGCTATTCTTCCTTTGTCATTTAATATAAAAAGATAATATAAAAAGACTTCTGCATAATTTCAGCTTGTTTCTTTGCCCTTTCTCTTGTTAATTGTTTTTCTTTAATTCAGATTGATCATTTTCCATTCTCTTAGAAGTGTGTCATCTTTTTATGAACAAGAGTCTCTTAAATTGGGGTGATGAGAGTTTTGCTGAATGAACTATAGAACCAGTTCGTACTAATTTTCTGATTAGAACTGGATTGCTAATGAAGATTAACTCAAATTAGTGAGTGGATATTATTAAATAAAATGGGTTTTATTAGCTTAGTTTCAGGTAGATTTAATACAGAGTTTTCTGCTATTGGTATATCAAATTGTCCTCGTCCACAAATCTTTTCTAGAGGTAAATATTAAATAGTTTGACACGGTCCACTCCTTTGTTCCAATGTTGCTCGAGATGTGCAAAGTATGCAAAACTAATTCTGGAGAAGCTCTGCATGAGCGCAGTGAGCACCATGAGCAAAACAGCCTGTTTTCTGGGCAAGGTGAAGCAATTGTCAGTGCTGTGGCTGTGCTCGTGTTCATCAGTAATTAATTCCATGGCCTGAGCAAGAGCGCTCCGAGACCATGTTATCATTCCAGCACAGGCCTGCCAAGCAGCTGGTGCTGCTCCTTGTTTTTGTTTTTTTCTCAGGGAAGTAGGATTGAGCTCACTGGAATTGTTTCTCATCTTTCACTGATATAAATCAGTAAACATAATCATTCGAAGAAAAACACATTTGCCATGCATTACCTGCATGGAAAAATACATGTTTTCTAGTGGTGACTCCTATTTATGGTTCCTGCATCCCATAATAGGTAAACTAATAAGATATGTGTGGTTTAAATTTTATTTATTTATTTATTAGCATCCATATTCTCCTTAAATAAAGTTTGATAATCTGATAAGTTTAAATTAATTATCCTTTCAGGAGAAAAACCTCTATGTGATTAATGTGAGGGGGAAAAGCATTGGTCAGTATAACTTGTGGCTACAGAATGGTTTAAGGTGCTCTTTCAGAATTTATTATTATTTACTTACAGGCGTTTTGCTGGGGAAAAAATGTACTTTTCTAACACCTACATACTGTCGCAGCTGCTCATGAAGAAATGTTAATAAGATTCCTACATTAGGTGAGAGACAGGAATATATATTCACTCTGAGGGGGAAAATCCTGCTCTTGGTAGACTGTTAGGTGTTTTTGCACCAAGAGCTGTACTAGCATCTTTTTATCAGCCTTAAGTCAGCAAACATTAGTAAGCTTAGTTTCCACATTGCTCTTATGAGATAAATTATTGTGCCTTTGTGCACTCAGTTCATAATGTGGAGGGGCTTGGAAGAATATTAAATATACAGAAGGCTACGTGGCTTATCCAACTATGCAGCTTCTTATTTGAGGAACTGAATTTGTTCATCAATTCCCAGTCTTTGGGCATCAGCCTCAGCACTGTCTCACCCCAACTACTATAAATTTGTACAGAACTCTTATGTCCTAATGTGCAGATCTGCAACAGTAGAAGCAACATATGGAAACCATGTGTCTCCAAAATAAGTCGGGTCAGAGAGGACTTGCTACTAGTAATCTGTTCTCAAGTCAAAGATGGTTTGCTACGTGCTTGTATTTGCTGATAACCTTGATTTTGTTTTCCTTTGCTCCTAATTTGTGAGTTGGCTCCTGGGTATTGCACCTAACTGAGTAAGTAGCTTAGCTTTTACAAATTTTAAGTGGTTATTAGGTAACTTTTATAAGGACCAGAAATTTTCAGGCTTAAACAGTTCCAAAGGGTTTATATATGATCATACTGTATGTTCATACCATGTCCTGTACATATTTGTACCTTGCAGCTGTAGCTTGAGAATGTTGTAAAACTGGCAAATGTGCCAGATCTCAAATGAACTGAAGAAAATGTGTGAGTTTGTTTCCAGATACTGGGACTGAGCTCTCTTTTCCCCACTGTCACCTTCTCTCCCATCCTGATGATTTTTTTTTCTTAAGTTTTTAAAAGTTTGTCTCCACAACAAATTGCTCATAAGACCAATTAGTGTTGTGGAAACAGGTGGTTTTGATTTGTTAGCAGTGACATGTTGTTTTCAGGGATCAGAATATTTTAGGGGTCAGGATATTATATTTCTGTAATGCAACTCATGCTTTTCATTTATTTTAGAATACTTAATGCTGTTTCACAGGTGTAATTGAATTGGAACCTTTATACTTGGGACATAGGATTTCCCATCTTGAATCAGATATAGGCCAGTGAGCTTTAGTATCCTCCTTGTGATTTCTGTATATACCCTGTGCATGGTGCTTCCTGAAATGGAAAAAAAAAAATCACTTTAAGAAACTGAATTTATTTTTTCAATGACTTTTCTACAGAAAATTTTTTTTTTCCTTGATGGTCTTGGGAACTACTTAGTACTCTGAGACTCACATATCTTTATCTAACTACACATTTAGCTAACAAAGATAGTGTAATATTATCCAGACTTGACTGAAAGGAGTTGAATGAAAAATCTTTAGTGTTTGTGAAAGCTGTATGCTGCACTATATAAAGTAACACAGTATTTTTATAATTATCAGCCATTAATAGTGTTGACTTCCTTCTCCTCCTAGAATTAGCACAGAAAGGAAGGTACACTTCTGTTTTGCTTAAAGCCTTTATCAACAACTCTCTAACTTTCTTTTTTACTTTACTAAAACTTACAGCTCATATATGGTGTTTGTCAGAGTGACAAAATTCACATTTGCCCTTTACACATTTGCATTTACTTTACTTCTCCAGGAATCGTGATGAACTGTGCACAAAGACCATTTGAACATCTAGATTATTGAGGGCAGGATCAATACTCACCACCTATTCTAACCTTGCTCCTTCCTACATCAACAAGAAATTGGATTAATAATGTGAGCATCAAGCATTCTGTATGTTAATAATTTTTGATGTCCTCAATAAGTTAGGTACATTTCAATGACTGTGTTTTGCCTCGTGATAGTATAAGGGCCAATGAAGTATGGAAAGAATAAATGAAATATAATCACAGTTTCTCTAATGAAGAAGCTTCTCAGGGAAGAGCCATGATTACACCCGGGTTTCTCCTGGGCAGGGAGAGCTGACAAGACACGAGGCACTTAAGGGGAGTAACCCTGCAGAAATGACATGGAGCAGTCAGTTCCCAAGGTGCCATCAAGCCATGAGAAGCAGCACAGGGAGAATGATAAATGTGTAAAGACTCACATTTGTAGTTGTCTCAACAAGTCTGTCTCTGCAGTTAAATTAAAAGACCCCAATTCAAATTTAACTGCCAGGTGTACCAAAAAATGAGAGAACTTAGAGATTTTCACGGTTTTAAACAGTTCATAGCTCTTTAATTGTTGCATGGGACATAAATTGTCTTAAGATTGTAAATATTTGCCTTTAGAAATTGTAGAGTTGTATAACTTAGGCAGTTCTGCTTTCTTATTTTTATGAGCTTTAGTACAAAAAAAGAAGTAATGTGCAATAATGCAAAAGTTATTGAAGCATTTCATCCCTTGGACATAAATGCAGCTAATTCTGAAATCCACAACTCAGATACTGCAATAATTCCTCAGTTATCCCTCTGGAGAGTAGATCCAGCTAGGACAAGGAATGCTAACAAACCTTAGGATGTAGCAGCAAGTACGTCATAACCACTTTTGCCAAGAAACTAATCCAGTCCCACAGTGAACATCTCCACCTATGTCACAGTCCTGCAGGAGAGAGGATATTGCTGAGAGAAATGCATTTGAGCTATCTTATGGTAGAAAACAGTGGGAGATACACAGGTTTTCAATGAGAATTTAATACAAACTGGGTGGGGATTTTGTCTTGTTTTGTTTGAATTTTGGTTTGGGTTAGGATTTTCTTTTTTTTTTGCCTTGAAGCCTAGAACAGGTTTTCATAAAGAAAATTTCAAGTTACACTGGTCAGAAGTGAAATACAAATGAAAGTGAAGTTAGAAATAGACTTTCCACAGCTTAAATTGTGAAAATTGTTTTTCTCAATAAATATATTAGAATTACAGTGTACCTTTCAAAGCTCACTACGTGAATATATTGAGAAATAAAAAGTAATTAAAAGTCGTAGTTTGATTTTTACCAAGTAGGAACCTATTGCTTAAAGTGTAGTATCTTTCATAAATAGGACATTTTTAATAGCTAAAATGGAATTATAAGAAGACTCCATGAGCACACAGGGCGGTAGCGAGTGATGTTCCTAACACAATCCACACAGTTTTGGCTGTTGGAAGCTGCATTGTTACGCTGCTGGCTGGGACTCAGGATATCCCTTACTGCTTTCACAAAAATCTCTTGGGCCCTTAATTTCCAGCTGAACAGTCACCAAAGGTCCATGGAAGAGACCTTGAGCAAAACTTAGACCTAACAGAGCAATGCGGATGCACTTCATTTATTTATTTTTAGTGTGTGTTCTGTTCGGGCTTTTCAGCTCTTACAGATGTGCTGAAAACATTCTAGAGAACTTACTAATTGTTCATGGGACTATCTAGATTCACAGCCTGGTCTTATTTCAGTGCAAAATAGCATTTCTCTTTGAATGTATAAATCTCTTTGTCAAATATTGTCTCTACAAAGATATATTTCTTTTGAGCTCCTCTGGGAAGCAGAGGAGGGTGCTTGTGTACTGCTTTTGTAAGATTATACCTTCAGAGCTGCCATTTTTAGGGGTGTTTGGCAGAGCTCATCAGTGTCAATTACAGACTCAGAAAAAAGAGTCTAAGCTCAACAGAGAGTGATATTTAAGTAAAAAATGATCTTTGATGGGAAAGAATACCACCCTTTCCTCCACCTCCTCTCTGTACTTCAAGCTCACTTGAATCTTTTGGTCCCTTAAACCTGGGAGGAGCCGTTTCCTGGACAAAGGGCTGTGTAAATAGGACGAATTAAAGGCAGCCTGCAGTGCTCATCTGTCCTGGTGACTGGGACACTGCAGTCACTGGAAAACTGCTCAAGTCGTGTTTGCCATGTTCCGGATGCTGACAACCCTGCTGAGGCAAGGTTTCAGCTCTGTGTTGGGATCTCACCCAAAATTTTCATAGTGCTCTCCTGGCCCTTGTTGGGGTTTCTCTAAAAGTTGTCCTTAGCAACGTGTCTTTTATTTGCAGTCTTTGGAGGTGGCCCAGTGTGTGTGACCCCCTTTTTGCAGGACCTTTGTTTCTGAGTCGTTTGATTCTGCTCCGGGCATGGTATTACTCAGGGACTTCAGTGAAACTGAACAGAACACACACCTGCTGTGTGATTTTTTATTCTTCATCAAATTTTAATATTTTTTTTAATTTTTTGTGTGTGTGTGTATGGGTTTAGTTTGGAGGTGCTCTTTTTGGGTTTTTTTTATTATTATTATTCCTGTTCCTTCAGCTCATCTCTTTATACGGAAGCCACTAATAGGGGAAGGGTTTGTAGCGTTCTGTGTTTGGAGTGGGATGGGATGAGCTGGCACTCAGGCACCTGCTGCTTACCGGGAAGCCCACTCGGCCTGGCGCAGTCCATCCAGGATACAGCAGTGTCTCTTACAGTAAGTGTCTCTTACACCCTCAGGGCATCTCAGGGGGCACTGGGAACTCTGTGAGAGCCAGGGAATTTAGCCTTTGGTCTTGATCCATCTCCTGACCCACACAGGGGAGGAGCAGCTTTGGCAGGATGCAAGATGTGTGCATTTACAGCTGAGTGCAACCGTGCGGTAAATGGAGGCACTACTAGGGACTGATTACCCCACCAGCAGTTTGGAGAAATAGCAAAATGAGAGACAGGGTTTATTTCTAATGGTTTTCTGCTTTCTGCAGTATTCATATGTGTTGTTCACCTTTTGCTATTGGAAAAGATCAATTAAAAATGAGAAGGATGATAAGCTAGGCAGGTCCATTTCCACTGCATGAGCGCTTCTTGAGGGTGTCCCTGGAGTATTTTTTGGAGAGCAAAATAGTTGATGGTGCTGGTATTTAAAAAGCTTCTGAAGTTAACACCCATTCAGTTCCTTTGTTTTGTTTGGAGTGCAGAGATTTGAGAATTCTTTGGTGTACTTTGACCACTGTGAATAAATTTCCCCAGCTAAAAGGACTATAGAGTTGTTCAAAATCACTTTTAGTTTGAGTGCTTCAAAATCTAAATAAAGGCTTGACTCTTATGTCTGCACATTTTTAAACTGATCCTCAGTAATGATAATTATCTGGTACTGGATTTTGAATGTGCTGTGGTGTTAAATGGATATCTAGCACTAACATATTAAGCATGCTATTTTAATGTAAGTTGTATTCTATTTTACATTGTAGTATTTTTCACATTTTTGTCTACGAATACATTCTCTGACAAGTAATTTTCTCATGGTTCCTTGTTGTTTCTTAACATTCTTGTCCTCTGTCAGGATGGCTTGCTTAAGAGCTGTGATTCCTTTATGGTTATGTGTAAAAGAGATTTCTATTTCCTCTTAGGTATTTATGAGAGTAATGAAGGAATCAGGAAAATCTAGTGTGACTGTTTAGCAGGTTACTAGAATCAGACATTTCAGTCACCTTTATCAATGCCTGCCTGTTGCAGGTGACTGTTACTTAGTGGGATGTAGCACTCACGGTTCCGCGGGAGGCGCAGCAGGCAGAGGAAGAGGGGGTAGGAACGCAAGAGGGAGAGGCGGGGCACGCAGTAAGGGGACTCGAGAGAGGGGGGCCCGACGCAGGCACACCCACCAACACACAGGGGGAGGGGTCAGACAGTGACGCGCGCAGGAGAGGGCGGAGAAGGGGTATGGTGGTAAAGGGGTTGCTGCTGTCACGTGGTCCGTGCTATTGTGTGGCAGGGGCAAGAGCGGGAAAACTTGGAGAAGAAGGAGACAGGAAGGCGGGGCTCACCACATGGCACACGCCATCTTAGGGGAGAACGGGGGTGAAGGAACCAGGTAAGTGGGCATAGGCAAGAGGGATAGGGAAGAATCTGGGACAGGGTGATCAGGCCTGTCCTGGTGGGGGAACAGAGGAGACCGGGGGACGTCGGAGAGACGATAGCAACTCCATGCCATTTGGCGGGGTCTGTCTCCCGATCTCCCCTGAAAAGGCAAAGAGGGTTGAAGAATGAGGGGAGAGGAAAGTGGGAGAGGGGTTTGTAACTGGGGACCCCAAGTCAAACTTTCCCAGAGTCTCCTAAAAGCATCAGAAATTAAATGTAACAAAGGATAAAACTCCCCAACTGAAAAATCTCCCCAAGCATATAAAACATGTAACTTCTCCCCAACTTCTCCCCAAAAGCCATCCATAAAAATTAAATCTGGCGTCGCACTAGAAAAATTTTTAAATAGCTAATGAACAAAACGTCTTAAAACCCTTTTTGAAAACTTAAAATTCCCTGCATCAAGGGCACCCACAACTTGGAGATATACCTCTCTCTCGTGTATGGACTGTTTGCTCTCTATTGTCAAATACCGAAAAACCGCAAAACCGATTAACACTGCAAACAGTCTGTACACTGGTCAACCACCCCCAGCCAAGGCAAAAAGGAAAAACTTAAAAGAAAATGGCCCGGGAAACCCGACACCCTCCCTTCTTGGGGTCCCAACCCCGAGGGGTACTCACCAAAAAACAAGGCCTTGGAAAACACACAAAAGTGGGTCCCCAGAACAAAAATCCTTGGCTCGAGTCCTCCGCCTTTCTGACTGGTCCCTTGGGGACCACCTGAGTCTGCTCTCAGGCTTCCCGTACATGGAGGGTTGCCGGTCACCCCTGGTGCAGCACTTCTAAAATGAAGCGTGCTGTGCAGGGAAAAGCAGCCACCTGAAAGGACTCACACTCGCTTGCAGCTGCCAAGGACATCCACACAGATGACCTCCGTTTAGGAGGCCCCACGTTGGGCGCCAACTGTGGCAGCACGGGCCGGCCACTGGGATGCCCTCGGCAGCCTACCGGGTCAGCTGCTAGGGGCGCGCAAGCCTGGGTAAGGAAAGCCTGGAGGTCTGAACTGCAGTGTCCTCAATAGAGCAGGGCGCCACACAACGACAATCAAGGACGCAGCTTCCTCACCCGAGGGAGCTTCCCCCAGACAGATGGTCAGGCGCACAGGCGGAGGCGAAGGAGGAGAGATGGTTCTGCTGCATGGGTTCCAGAGGTTTATTCTTCTGAAGAGTTCAGGGGCAGGAGACCAGGAACAAGGCAAGGTGCAAGGATTTTATATTGGGACAAAGGGAGGCAGGGTAAACGGTTACAACCAATAGGGAAAGGGAACATGGGAGGAGTCGACAGGGGAACAGGCAATGGGGATAGAACAGAGGAGGGATTTACACAAACAACCAATGAGGTACCAAGGAGAGGAGAACACTCTGAAACATAATACATATGGAACAGGGGAAATACATAAACATGGCCTTATACATAATGTAAATTGGTGCTGCAGGGGGCTGTGGGAACTCACCATAACTGAAAGGTGGATTTTAGGGGTTGCGCACTGCAATGTAGGTAATCTCCGGTTTTCAGTTTTGAATTGCAGGTAGAACTTGATGTGAGGCTGTATCAGTTTGGTTATTGGGGCAGAGCATGTAAGTCATTATTGAGGTAGCTGAAAAAACTGACATCCAGAACGCTGCTAAATGCAATTCAATCTGTGGACTGAGTGCTTGAAATGGGTAGCAAGAGATTAGAAGGGGATTGAGCTGGAGGCAGGAGGTCACTTTAGGTAATGGTTCCTTCTCTGCATGGGAAGAGTCTCCTTCACGTTTCTTAGGAACGAAGAGAATATTCAGGTAGATTGTCTGACTCAAGTAACTCTTAACACTAGGAATTCCTTGTGGGAGATGTTCTTTAAACTCAGGTGTCCCTAGTGAGAGGCATTAATATCCAAACCACAGCCTGAGAAGGGATTTTTGTCCTGAGACCATCTCAGAGACAGGTAAATGCAGCTCAAGGTGAAAGACTGGTGTAGATGATAAATGACTGATAATTTATTAGCAGAAATATTGGTTTATATTTTCCTGACTTTTCACTTGTCTGGGTTTTCTCTTACTTGACCCAAGGAATTTTACTCTCTATTTGCAGTACTTCTGATGACAATCCCAACAGAAATGAATGATAAATCCATTACTAATTGCTGAATGGATATTTAAACCTCAGTTGTGACACAACGTGAAGTGTGGTGGTGGGCAAATCGCTTAAATTCCTTTTTTTTCCTCCAGCACATTAAGGGTTTTATTACTTACAGCCTTCAAAAATTGTCTGTTACTTTTTGTAGGCTTCCCAAAAACTGTAAATCCAAGTGGACTGATCCTAAACACTGTACTTTCTCACTGGTATTCACTCCTACAGAGAAGGAAAATTTTATCTGTATTAGAAGCTGAAATTTATTTATATTCCACAGACTGTCTGTCAGACATGAAGCTGGTTAAAATACCTCCCACAATAGATATGTCTGTAAGAGCCACACATGGCTTAAGAATTCTTTCACAAAGCCCTCAATGAATATATCAACAGACTCTCAACTCTTTGCTTCAGGATCAGTTTTTTTAATTCTCTTGTTCTTGTCTTCCCTTTATATTCTTTTTTGGTGCTTCTCTGTGACCTTAAAGAAAAAACAACATCGAAGGGCTATTTTTTATGATTTTCTTGCTAGAACTGAAACCATTTTCTTCACAGGGTAATGACTGCATATTTGGTAGCATTATATATTTTCAGTAGCTGACTTGGCTCCCACCATTGGATTAGACTGAACTTCCCATCAGTTTGGTAGTCTGATTTTCAACAGATGCTTTAGGGTCATATTTCTTGTAATGTCTGACCCTCAGAGATCACCAGCCAAGCGGGGTTCAGAGTTCAGATCTCTGGGTGATGGCCACTTCAGATTTAAAGTTCTCTGTTCCTTAAAAACACCCATCAAAAGTTTCTTTCTGTTCTCTAAAGCTTTGTAAAGTGGTGTAATGAAGCAGCCTGAGGGTCAATAAAAACTTCAAAGATAGAAGTTGTCTGGTGGCAATGACATGAGAGTGGATTTACTTATTCTGCTGGTTGCAAATGATGCTTTCTGATATCTCAGCATTTTACTGAATTAATATTTGGGAAACTATGTCCTTTAGAGTAGAAAACCCAAATACATATAAAGTTGTCTGTGTCCTTCTTGATCAGGGCCTGTATCTAATCCATTCTATGCTTGGCTTAGACAAAGCTGAAAGTACTTTGCTTCCTAGTCTATAAAACATTTATATAATATTTAGAATAACTGATGCCATCAGTAAAATGCCACTAGTACAGGAAGTGTTTAGCAGTCAATAAACAGTCAATAAAGCCTTGGGATATCACAAGAGAACACCAAGAATAAGAATGATTTTGTGATTTCTGTACACTATACTCATCATTGAGCAGTAATAAAATAGACTTGTGCAGTACTTGGTTTCTAATACTCTCTTGATAAAGTAAGATATATTTACTGGTTGGTGAGGAAAGAAAACAGGCTTTATTCCTGTAAATTTTTATTTCGTTTGGAATCCTGGAGGAGTTATGGCAATGAGAAGTTACCTCATGAAATGTTACCTGTTCTTTGTGTGGTGTAGGCCTATATCAATTGCCAGGCATTTTTCCTTCTGTAAAATCACTTTCAGAGTCACTAAAGCATGTACCTGTTACAGAATTCACCTGCCAGCAAGACTTGCATCCAGTTAAGATTTAGTACAGGAATCCTATGTCTTCTACCTTAATAGCCTTTGGAAAAACACCGACAGTTGTTCTTAGAGCTTCGAAGAGAACACAGTTCTCTCTCCACCATATATGCTGATTAATTCAGAATATTTCGTTCATTACCTGCTTGTTCCAGCATATATCCTGCTCTATCAACAGCAGGAGGAAGCCAATGCAGGAGAAATCTGGATTTCACCAAAGGAAGCTTGGCATAAGCTACCACAATAGAAATAAATGCAGGAGATTTTTTAGTTGTGTCTGAATGGTTCCCTCGCATGGAGTCACTTGGGTGATGCTGTTTCCATTGGCTCCAGCAATGTCAAGGCCATTGATGATGAAAGTTCTGTACTGTTTTTCCCCATTGCTTGGAAAATTCTCTCTCCCTCCTCCCTCCCCCCCTCAACCAAATCTCTGCCAAGCAAGCAGCTGTGAACAAATTTTCTCAGCAAGATTAATTTGAATTTTCACATGCTCTGTGGAACAGGATGCACAAATACAGCTTTGAGAGGGTAACAGTTGAGGGGTGCAAGTCCAGACTCTCTGCAGGTGCATGAAATGGGATGAACCTTCTTAAGGTGTCTTATTAAGTTAAAGAGTACAGGAAAAAAATTAAAAATGCATGCAAAGTGCATTTCTTAGTGGGTTTTGGTATCTCAGTCTAAGGGAAGTAATGCCTGCAAGTTTGATGTCCAACCTGTGTATCAAAGCCACACTAATGCCTGTGAGTTCTGCACTTGTATCTGAGACACTGACCGAACAATGGCAGCATCTGGTCTGTAGAAATACACACTCAAATGGTTATTTTTTAACTTAACTTGGGTAGACATCCTTATAAAAGCTTCCCATCAAATTCCATGCATTTTGTTTCTGCCAAGGGCTGTTTTCTGGAGTGTGAAATCAGTCTGTGACTTCTGTGAGGTTTATTTTGCTCAAGGAAAATAAATGCAGGATGTGAGTATGCAGAAAATATGGGCACCTATATTAAAGCCATATAATATTTTCCATGCTTGCAGTGGAAATTTTCATTGCTTGCAATTTTGACAAGCTTTAAACTGATATTTTCCATTACATTTCCTGCCTTTAAATTATTGTTAATATTACATCTGGATGGGAGATAATGTGCTTAAATGTATAAATTATGTGCAAATAAAATTTATATGCAATTCATGATGAGACTAGCTGTACTTGATAGAAATTCCTCTGCTATAGTTATAGTGCTTGTAATGTTTTATTACATTTAATATGTACTATTTCATGAAGTATCTTGTCCGAGTGAGACTCCAGTTTATCAAGCAGAGATTTTTGTGTCCTATTTATGTAATATTTTTAATGTTCATAGTATTTTATTTTGGTTTTCATTCAGGTAAGGGAGGGCAGAATACTGCAAGAGGATATGGAAAAGTCTGTTCGTAATTAAAGGAACACTAATTGGACTTTAGGGACTGTGTGTAAGATACACTGGTCTTTCCCACGGCCACACCCTGAGCATATGATCTTCAACTGAATTCATGGAAACATTCACACTGCTTCCTACAGATTGCAGCTGGCACTGTCTGTAAAATCTCTGCCTCACAAAGAGCAGAGGGGTTTATGTGACAATGTGCAGTGCTGGGTTTCATTCTGCTGCAGTGTTGCTGTGCAGCTCCATGGAGCAGGCGGGATGTGTTGTGAGGAGACCGAAATACACAATGCCAGTGTGCAGAAGTGCCGGGCTGTGGCACTGCTGGTGTGGCAGGGCCGGCCCTGCGGGCCCCGCTCTGAGGATGGGAGCAAGTGCCCTGCTGACCCTCAGATATGTGTGCGGCTTTCAGACTGCGTGCCAGCCAAATTGTCAGCTCCCCCACCAACTGCTCTTGCTATTTCAAACTTTTCACGTCTTTCCCAGCAGCAGAAGCTCTGCAAGTAGAATTTTTTCAGTGGCACAGAAGCACTTTTCTATTAACAGCATGAAAATGTAATGGGATGTCAACTGAAGTATAAGGCCAGCTAGACTTGTGCCTGTCCAGTTTTCAGCAGTTGTTACTCTCTAGTGTTTCAAAATGTGAATTAAGACTTCAAGAGGCAATTGGTAGACAAATATGAAAATTAGAAAAGGCTTAGCTTCTTACTTTCAGATAAGGATTATATACAATTTCAGGTGGAAGAAATTTTACCTAAGTGGTATTTCAGAAAAGATATAGAACTGTATTATTTCAGTTGGTGGTAAAGATTTCTTCTTAGATACTCTTATTCAGACTAAAAGACTGAGCTTATGTAAAAAAGAAATTACTCTTTTAAAAGTAAGTGCACATTGACAATGATAGTTCTTAAAGACCAATACTCAAATATGTTCTAGGTGGCTGAAGATGGCATTGCCTGTCCAAACAGTCCTGAGTGCCCTTTGGGGGACTGTATGTAACAAACAAGCTGAGACTCGTGTTTATATGGATGCCAGTTGTTTTGTGCCCTCTGTGTCCAAATCAGAATGAGGAATGCATCGGGCGAATACTGAGAGTATTTGGCCTTTCCTGGCCACCTGCTCCCTCCCCATCCTGCTCTGAGCTGCTGCTGTGCAGGTCCACTTGAAAATTAACAGGTTACTGCAGTCACTGGGCAGCAGTTTGCCTCTGCTCCAAGGATCTCATTTTGTTAAGCTGGTTAGTTAATTGCTTTGATCCTGTAACTGTCTTTCAAACTGACAACGTCTCCAGCAAAGTGTTTCTTTCTCCTGGGTGTTTCACCCCGGATCAGAGTTTTGCTTATGTTGAGATTCCTGTGGGTGTGGCAGGGTGTGGATGAAGCTGAAGGTAATTCCCATTTAGAAGACTTAGAAACAACAAAATACTTTGCTCAGTTTGTCAAAACACTCAGATTGACAGAAAATAATGTTAATGCAAAATATCATTGGCTTTAGCAATATCTTGCTACATATCATCTGAGGGAAATGTGGGCAGAGGATAGGAAAACCTTCTACCACTGCCTACTTTATGGGGCTGCCTTAAGATGATCTCTGTAGCTGGTCTGTGAGGAGAAAGAGAGAGATGTCTGCCTGTATATGTGATAAAAAGGCAAGCTCTGGCTGTAAATGCAAAGAGAAAAGCTTTGATGTTGTTGTGTTCTTTGTCCTTTGAGCGCATCCTTTATTTTCTTCCATTAGAAGTCATTCCCAAGCCTTTGCCCTTCTCCCCTGTTCTGAGAACAGGCCCTGTGCCTGTGTGGGCCTCGACAGGTGCATATACCAATATGCAGGTGTAGACTTGAAAAATATATGGAAAGTAATTTCCCTCCATACTGTTGAGATTAACTACCTCTGGTTTAGCTTTCTTGAGTTTCACAGACTCCTTTACAGCCAGCATACCCTGTGTGAGCCCAACTTAAACCATTTGCTGTTAAAGTGCCGTTTTAGTAATGCAACAGATGGAAAACCACAGGAAAGATGGGGAATATCTGTAGCTAATTAAAGCAAAGGAGACAAGCTGCAGTCCACTAGAATTCAAAAGGTTGGTTTTGGCTGCTGCTTGTTCTTGGCTTTTCTACAGGATGGGTTAGTAGTTTTGATAATTTAGCACAATATAGCATGTATTGTCTAATATTCAAAGGGTGAAGTATTCCAGAGCTTGCACTTTTGACTTCTGGCATATGAAATTTTAAATTTAAGAGGAAATGTTCTGAACTGTGGTGACTTAGGTTGACCTGGTAAAGGCTTTGAAGTAGCTGGTGGTTTATTTTGTTTTAAATAAGTATACAAAGCTGATTTTTTCTAAAGCTGCCTTAAATTTACCTGAAGTTTTTTTGACTAGTAAATGCATCATAAATATCTCATGAGAGAAAATGTTAATATTTGGCATGAACTTTGCATCTGAGATTTCATTTTTAGCTAGACTAAAATTATTGCCAGTGAAAGCTGCCTTGGGGATGTTTTAGTTCTCTGTACTGTGTTTTGGATTTTTGGTTGTTGTTGTTTGGGGTGCTTTTTAAGTAAAAGAAAGAAATGCAACACAAAATCAGAAGACTACAGTGCTTCTGACATTGCCATGAAGAGTTTATCTCTACACTTTGTTCATCAGTTCTGTTCAAGTCATTGACCAAAGGTGAACCCAAAGTCGGGACACCGGTTCTGATGCAGTGGCTGCACCAGCACCTTGTTTATCCTGGCAAAAGCAGTTCCCTTTCCTGGCCACCTGCTCCCTCCCCATCCTGCTCTGAGCTGCTGCTGTGCCGTGGTCCACCTGAAAATTAACAGTTTCATTAAAAAATCGTATTTTTGAAACTTTATTGCTTTACTTATAACTGAATGAGAATATATTTGTGTATAAATATTCACACTTCTAAATGTGAACCTAAAGGAAACTGATGTAAAACCTGTAAGTTTCATAGGATATGCTCAGCTGCCAAACTGGGCTGGGGCCAATGAGAAAAAGCCTGAGTGGTAAACTCTGAAAAAAAAAAAAAGTCCTGGTACATTTTGCTTAACCAATTTTCCCATTCCCATTGCCTTGTTCTGACCTTGAGAAAAGTCTTTGAACTGTGGAAATAATGTTCTTGTAAAATTAGCATGTGTCAATGAAGAAATAACAAAAAACTTTTAAAACTCAGCCAGTTGAGAAAATTACTTCATGCCGTAAACATTTTCACAAAGAAACCTTTGGATCTCTTTTGGGTCATTACTTGGTAAACAGCATCAAACGGAGTCATTGAAATAAAAATCACTTACTGAAAGGGGCACATGGAGCAGCAGGACACTCCAGCTTTTAAACAGCAGCGCCTGGGAAAAAATCCCACTTCAGCGTCTGAACAAGGGGCGTTAGACAGTCTTAAGGTCTGTCTGATGAATTCATAAATTCATACTGCCTTTGCTTTAATTCAAAACAGAAATAATTTTGCTTGAAGGTGGAGACATTTTCTTTGGAGGACTATACCATGTTTTTCACATATATCATAGGATTTCTGAAGTGGAAAGGCACCATGAGGCTCATTGAGTGCATCTCTCTGCTCCTGGCAGGACTACCTAAAATTAAATCCTATGACTAAGAGTCATCCATATCATCCATATATAAGTGTATCTAGGTAAATATACTTATATACCTAGTAACAATGTGGGAGCTCTCCAACTTGTTAACAGCATGAAATCCATGGAAAAGAATGAATGTCATGAGCTATTCCCTTTTATTTAAAATAGCGTGTTAATTGAAACATCCTTGTCACATCACAGCAGTTGTTTTGGAAGAAGTAAAATTTCAGGAAAGTTTATTTTATAAACTGGATATATTTTAAACAATTTTTTAAATTACTATAGCAGGAATATAATACAGTTTAAAAAAAAATTTAAAAGGGAAGTACCAGACCTAAATCATCTTGATCCATCAGCTGCTGGAATTTAATCCTTCATTAGTCTGCCATCATCTTCATTTCTGTTAATAGTTGTTTCTAGGATGTTTGATAGTGGATTTTTACAGACAACTTTGTTCAGCAGAGCAGCCTCCCTTTAAAGTTGCTTTGTGCTTGAGTGATTGCTATGGAATTTCAGTGCCGTGGCTTACAGAACTTTGAACTGAACTTGATGAGTTATGCCTGGTAGCATATGTAGCTCTGCTGATGGATTTTAGGCATTACAATACAGTTCGGTTAAGGTTATGGGGTGAAAAGGGTTAAGCTTGTAAAATAAGCATAACAATGTGCTTACACAATAGGGGTCAAATAGCACTCACTGGAAACTCTGGAGGCATTAAGAACCATAAACTGTTGGAAATCACAGTTGCATCTCTTGAGAGTAAAGCCCCAACAGTCTCTTGGTAAAGATTTTACTTTGCCAGAATCTCTGTTGCCTTCATTTAACTAGTTCCTCAGGAGAGATAAATAATTTTACTGTGCTTTGATATTTTTAAAATTCATCTGCTGCGTTTCTTTGGCACGGTTAGATATCCTGCTGACTTGTAACTGTAACCCTCATTGAGTCCTTGCCATTCTTCCACGTGGCATTGCACGATCTGTACTGCTGGCTTCATGTGTCCTAAAGTCAGTAGGAAGTTCATCATATTGGAGAAGGAGGGCCAGAGCCTTCATAATTTATAGGGAAAGCATGGAAAGCACAAGGGCCAAGAGATGACTTTTCAATGTAAAAGCAAGGAGGAAATACTCTTACCTTTTTTATCAGTGGAAATCCTGTTTTAAAGAGCCAGAATTGGTGTGATGGACAAAACCACAAAAACTCTGCTCTTCAGTCTGCTCTGTGGAGAGGAGTAATGTTGACCAAGGGCAGAAATTGCAGATTATTCCAGGGGAAGAACCTTGTAGACATTCCCTCCTCCAAAATCTTATTTGGAGAGCTTTGTTGTGGTGGCATTTTTTGCCGAGTTTTTTTGATTGGTTTGGATTTTAACTGGACCTCCATAGCCCATGTTTTGTCTCAGAATAATTTACAATATCATCCACATCTGCGAGCTGAACAAAAGTGTTAGAAAATAGAGGAAAACGAGCACCACCAACACTCCGTGATAGGTTCTTATAACTTTAGGTGTTACTGGAACTGGCCACAAGTGTTGCCAATTACTGCTAGTAATTTCTGTTGGGTGCAGGTGACAAAACTTATCTGAGTGGTTGCCAAAAGCTATTCATGGGAAGAAGCACCCAGGAGTAATTTAATCTGTGCAATCTTATATGCAGATGGTTCTGCAATCTCTGCGAGGCCTCTGGCATGCAACCAGAGTGATGCAAAAACAAAAGCAAAAAGCGTGCGAATAAAGAGAATACAAGATGTGAAACAGCTTTGTGAGCCAGTCCGAATTTCTGACTTGCACAGCCCTGTACCATGAGGCCAGCACAGCACATGGCCCAGGAACTAAACAGTGAGGACTTTCTCCTATAGAGCTGAACTGCCACTTGCACAAGGAAGCTGCTGAAGAATAACTCAGGGGCTAAATTGAGATACCCCACTGCATTTCTTTATTTCTGTTAATCCTCAAGAAGACAGTAAATGCCATTGTGCCACAACTGCTTCCTAGGAGAAACTCATGGAAAGAAAAGTAGAGAGAGAATGTTTGTGTGACATTATTTTATTTAACTTTACTTTTAAGCTCCATAATTATTAGGAGGATGGAGTAATTCCCACACATACAGCAGTGAGCTGTTACGAGATACCATTGAGCAGTTTGTTCAAATCCTGGCAGAAGTGGTTCCCTCAGAAAAAAAGGCATCTTACCCAAACAGGAAGATTTCCACACTGCCTTGCATTGTTCTCTAATATAAGTGTGGAGATTTTGCAGTCCATTTCCAGGACTCAATGAATCTGGTGTGTATAATTGTTTCACTGGTGCTGCCCACTTGCAAAGCCCTTTTAGTCAGAGAAGTATTTCCCAGAAAATTCATGTGAGTGAAGGTGCAAGTGGAAGCTCTATCTACAATTCCATTTGAGGCTACTGGTCTTGTTGGTTTGGGCGAGTTTTTTATTAATAGTGCAATTTGAACAGCAATTCAAATTAGGGACACTTTGAAAGATATTGGGCATTTTCCAACTTGTTGGTTTTGCCTTTATCTTGGGCTGAAAAAACCAAACATTGCCTGGGGTTTTAAATACTTCAAGTTGTATGCCTGCCTCCAAAAAGAACCAGAAGTAACAAAGTGTCAAGAAAATACCCATTCTGACCCCATTTTCAGTAGGAGATGAAGGTTATACATCTGTATGCAAACATGTTTAACTTCAGTGTTACAAGGTTATAGCACACTGCAAGGTAAATAATTTACACTGCACAAGTTCTGTGGCTTTGGCTTTGTTGGCGTTGAAATGGTTGTTTTGTTGGCTTCCAGGCAAATCAAAGATTACCAATAAGAGAAAAATGTTTGGGCATTTATGGACGGACCTGCAGTGACATAAGAAGGCTCTCCCTCCTGTCCCACTCCCACAGAGTTGCATTCTCACTTCAAGTCAGATTTGAGAACTGTTTGAGATGGAAGCTGCCTGTGGTTTTTGTTTTGTACTATATGGGGTTTTCAAGTTCAAGAAAAAGATTTTTTTCTTTTTAATGACTGCTTTTTTTAACCCTTTTACCATATGGTTGAAATGGGAAGTGTCTGGAGCTCAGCAAGGGTGCCACTTATTCTTGGGAGGATGGGGAAAAGTTAAAAGTAGAAACAGCTGATGAGGCAGGATGGCTCTAGAGAAAGCGGGAGGAAGAGAAATGTGAACATCTGTTAAAGCTATACCAGTGACTATTTTAGCTAAGTCCAGCTTGCAGTTCCTTTTTAGTTCCTCCTTCTTCAGTAGGTGTCACTGCTATCAGTGACAAACACAGCGTAAGCCTTGGGAGTATCCTTAATGGCAGCTCCTTTGTTGTTGTTTTGTTTAAGTTATCCCAGTCTTCACTAAATGCACAAACATGCACTAGAAATAAAAATGATACTTCAAAGATCTGGAAGATCTAATTTACTGTTCCAATTCCCCTTTCTTTTCTCACTGATATTCCCTTTTACTGGGAAAATACTTCAGCCAGAGGACTGCCAGTAGCTGTATAGTGTTGTGTCTACACCACCTCCGTTTCAGTCAATACCTGCCATGTAAAAGTCCTGCTGGCTTTTGTGCAGATTCCCACTGTCACAGAGTGGAGTCAAGGGATTCATTCAAGACACTCAGATTAATCTCAATCCAATACAGTTCTTTTCTCTGCCCCACAGTGGACTTGTCAGACTTACAATAACAGAACAACTTGGGAAGCATTATTATTTAAGGAAACCTACAAATGGGTCTCTTTTCACTATTAATTTCTTGTGTGCCTAATACCTTCCAGCTTTGAGGGGGAAAGAACTTTCTGAGAATTAGGTTTGGTTTGTATCTCATCAGAGCAGATGATTAATAAAAGCAGCCTGACTTTGTCAGCAGTACTGGCTTGCTGCCTCAGTCAATGGAATATATTGCTGTCCATCCCTAAGAAAGTTGTTGATTTTCCTTGGAAAGGTCTTGTCCAGACTAACTGGAATAAATGTTGAGTGAATGAATTCATGTAGTGATGCAAGAAATGCTTTCCTGCAGTCCAAATAGGCATCTGAATGACCTTCATCCCATGTTTTGTAATAAAGTCCATAAGCAGTGATGTTTAGAAAAAGGTGGTGGTTGGGGATTTTTTTCTCTCTATATGTTAGCAACTGAAGGAAACAAGTTGAAAGCACAGAGTGCATTATAGGCTTGACTTAACATTTTATCTCCTGGGAAGACTTAATAATTTAACAGCGGATACTGGAGCAGTTGATAGGAAATGTCTACAAAACCACTAGGTGTGAAAAGACTTGGACCATTAAAGGAACTGAGCTAAGGGTTGGCTTTTGATATAGTGAAACAGAAATAAACTCGGACTCTGAATCAAAGCAGATAACTTCTGCCTTTGTTTATATGGTGTTGTATCTTTTAGATAAATTAAAATAAGCAAGTGAGAGCAGTATAAAAATATGCATTTTAAGTTTTCCATCCAAAATTTGTTTTAGCATAAGGATTTTTGGAGCTATTGTAGAGAAAATTATTTTGAACTCTTGTATACATGTATAGAAAAACATACACTAAATTATGGTTACTATTTTCTACTTGGTTCATCTCTTGGCTTGTTCTGTGCACATCATTTAACCCTGCACAGATGTGCCTTGTCATACTTGGGAGAGAAAAGATTATTGACTTACTTTGCAGTAAGTTATTAATTCCAATTTCCTTAGAAGGTCAGGGTTTTTTCCCCTAGGAAAACAGACACAGCTGTAAATGAATGAAACATGTGATAGGTTTGAATTAATCACTCTTACCCCCACTTGTCATGCAGAATTGAACTCATATTGCCCTTCTGTTAATTTAGATATATTTGGGTATCTGGTTTTAGTCAAGCTTTAGTCACTACACAAAGATATTTAGATTTCTCTTTAGTTAACAGATCAGGGTCTTTACAGTTATCTATTCGCTTTAGTTCTTATCATGTGGATTTTCCAGGGAAGTAGTAGCTCAAACTGAGGATATATTTCATGTATGCTAATTGGTCTTCCTCTAAGTGTTTTAAGAGCTTTCAGATATGAATTTCAGAGCCTCACCTGTGCAATTTGCAGCAATCAGTGTTCCAGGATTGCATGCCACTGGTAAAAATAGAAGGAAGATTACAGATACCATTTTATTCGGGGTTAAACAGGCACAACTGATTTTACAACACATTTCTTGTATTTGCATCAGGCTGTACAATAAACAGCAGTGCTCTCATATTTAGTAGTTAATGTGTCCTACAAGATGCTGTTTATTGTACTATAGTTGTATTAGGAGGACCCGGTCCCAGCGTGAAAGCAGAAAAGCAGCAATGTCGAATGCTTCCTTTTTGTGACTAAAGCAGGGGTGGTTTTCTTAAAAAAGAGCTTTTTGTACAATTACGTCTGCTGGCCGATGTACTGCCAGTTGTTTGTCATCCCCCAGTCTCTCACAGCACATCGCTTCTGGATAAGGAAAACTTCCAAAGACGAGAGCAAGCGTGATGTGACGGGGAATATGGCCTGGGTCAGGACACAGGTTTGTGTGTAGGTACAGTACCCACAGCCCTCTGGATTCACTGGCAGTGGGGTCTCTGAGCTGGATGAGCTGTGTGAGGGGCTTTGGGTATGCGAGGTTTGTCTTAAATCACAGTGTGAGACTTGGAGTGAATTCATCTGTACCAGGGAGCTAAACTCACGCACATGTTATTGCTTTTATTTTAGCTGAGAATAGCTTCATTAATGCCGCTGCAGTGAGATACTTGGATTTTTGAAATGTGGTTAAGTTGTAGTAACTAAACTGAGTACGCAGAGGTCTTTTTCCATGATGCAATCAGAAGAAAAGCTCTTATCTCAGTTCCAGGCTCAGCTTTGTGATCTTCTCAGGATACTTCAGGACACTGAAATATTAAAAGGCAAATCTCTTAGACATTTGCCTTCCTTTTGAGGCAGTTGTCACGGCAGGGTTACACTAGATAGATGGTCTGCATGCTTCATAAATAATCGTGTATATTTTATGCTTTGGGTGAATTTTTTACTTCAAGAATGAATTCCAAGAAGAGTCTGCAGTGTAAGGTGGTCATAGCTGGCTTGGGTATTTGTGTTTTTCTCAAATGACAGATAAAGAAACTACAGCTACTGCAGGTACAGAAACTATTTTACAGCTCACAATTAATTCTTGCATTGCTATTGTCATCCTTGCAAAGCTGTAAGTTCAGGATGAAGTGGCTTCTTACTAGATCAGTTATTCCAGAAATGGGAAAATTAAATATCAGGACATATAAAGAAAACGGGAAATAATTGTGTGTGTTTGAAAGTCTGCTTGTACTTTAAGGAAACCAATGTGGAGTTTGGTGTGGTTGCCCAAAGGCAGAGATGGCACCGAGTGCAGTTTGTATCTTGGGGCTGTTTGCTCTGGGGTTGGTACCAGGCACCTGCCCAACACAAACCCTCTGAAGGTGCTGGTTGAGGCAGTGGAGGAGCAGTGCCGAAATCCCTGCTGCTGGAGTTCAGTGCTGAGGAACTGGGTGCCTTGTTGTGACACCATATTGTGCATCCCTGGGTATTTCACATGGCATCACTGTGCATGAATAAAAATGGAAACAACCTCCATCGATTTTAGTTCAGAAAGAAAATACGAAAATCTTTTATCAGTTTTGGCTTTCATTAATCGCTAAATTTCTTTCTATTTTTTTCTGTTGCAGTTTGAGTTCATTCAGCTACAACATAAAATTCACTGCACCAGATATAAAAATGACAAAAATCTGGATCACATTTTTGCTGCTCTTCTTATTGGTTACTATGGTGAGTCTTATAAATTTTTAAAGTCACTTCCAGTTTTAACAACCCTGTATAGAGTACCATAGAAATTATTAATATGGAAACGCAGAAAGAACTAATCTTGTGTTCAAATGTAGCTTCTGCACAACAGGATCTTTATCTACCTTCTATTATCCTTTAAATTCCTTTGGCAAAGGAACAGAAACAGTATTTACCTCTGCTGAATCCAGCATATTCTCTGCTGGCTCAGAGCAGTAGCAGTGGACAAGTGACAGAGAGGCAGTACCCTGCAGACCCCAGGAGGAGGAGGAGGTGACTTACTGAGATTCAGAGGACATCCTCAGAAATTTTAATTTCATCTCTTGTACAACAGTGGTACAGTATTTCAATCTGCAGCTGTTTTTCTGTGAAGCTTAGTAGCTTCCCATAAAATATTTAATTACTATTAAAAATTCACTTAAAAGGTTCAGGTTTTGTTCAAGATCAACTTTCCTAAGATTTTTTAATTTTTAATTTTAATAACTATCAAAGTGGATGTCTTGTCTTTTGAATACCATTCTCCGTTCTGAGGGCTGACTTTATGGTTCACCAGACTACAGGGAAACCAGAGAGCTCTGGACAAGCCAAATGCTTCAGTGCATAAAATATAGGGAAGGTCTTTTTTCATAAAGGATCATTTTGAGCCTAACTGAATTGTCTTTTAGACTAAACTTTGATGTATTTCACTGGGTTTTACAAAAGCTGTTCATATGCTTCTGACTGTCTCAGTGCTTTCTATGTATGTTGCCATTATTATTTACAACTCTTGCCAATTGTTCCTCCCCCATGCTCATTCAGGAGACATTTATCAAGATTCAGTAGTAAGAATTGCTAAATTAACCAGAAAAACATAAAATCATATTGTCAGTAATAAGATTTGAAGATCACTCTCTTTCAGTAAAATAATATTTAAAGGATAATATTTGAAAAGATTGATGTTGGAAAAGTTTATGTTGGAGCTTGTACGTGGTTTGCTAAAAGAACTGTTTTTCCTCTTAGTTCTTTGCCACTGCTACACCATCTGAGGGGCATCCGAACACGACAATGGACTTTGCCCAGCTGAGCGTCACACGGAATAAAATCATGACAGCGCAGTATGAATGCTACCAGAAGATTATGCAAGACCCTATTCACAAGAAAGAAGGTAGAGATGGTTTCCTCATGAGGTTTTACTAAAGCAAGTGGTCAACAGATATAATTACAGTAATTCTGGATCCTTTAGTTCTATTAATTTCTTGTCTCCCTAGCAATTATTTTTCAGGTTGTAACTGTATTTGCCCAATTTTTTTATAAACATCACTTTGGGATGCATGAAATAAGATATTATATTATCTGCCCATAGCACCTCTTCTGATAAAACACAAAGCTTTTCTTTCTGATGAAGTAAGAAAGTGTTAATTTAAATAGATATCAGTATTAAAAAGTCATGCCTAATTAATCTTACCACCGTATTTCATTTCATGCTCTTATAATACTCTGCCTGGTCACATCTGCCTTTAAAACTTGTAAGTATCTTAATCCACACAGTTTCCCTGCTCTGAGGGTTGTGATAGTGTCATTATTGCTTTTCCTGATAAGTCACTCAGGAGCTGACCTCAGCCACCCCACCTGTTGCTGTATTCACTTGGTAGCTTCTGGAAATACTGAATGGCTTTTGAGGCAAGGAAAGGTGATTGTCTTCTTTTACAAAGAGATTTTTGTCTTCTGAAATGATTCTTTGGAGGAACTGAGTGCCTGGAGGTCAGAAATGGATACAAGTATGGCAGTGTAAGCTTATGCCCAGCTTGGGGCTTCACAGCCTCAGAAGGATCTGCACAAATTGGAAAGTCTTCAGATGAGGAGGAATTACACGACATTTGGAAACTGCAGCCTTTGAGATGGGGACATTATTAAGTCTTTAAAAGAAAACTGAAGTGAGATAATAAAAACCTCTTCAAATTTGTAGAGATGGTCAGTCATTCTGTGTGCCTTCTGGGCAAGAAGCTGTTTATAAAATGCCAGCTCATTCTCGAGGGAGGTTTATTTTAGATGTTGAAATGGTTGTGAGCAATGAGGCATTGGAACAGCTCTTGAGGGACACTGGAGTCCCTGTTCCTGGGGCACTGAGGGAAGTGTTTGTCCAGTGACCGCTGCAGGCTCAGCTCAGCCTGAGGCAGAGCAGCTGTGGCTCCTCCCAGCCAGGCTTTCTCATGCTTCTGGGATACCACTGTGTTTTCTATGAATGAGCAAACATATGTACAGGCTTGGTATACATCCAAAATATAAAAAAATTCAGTAAAACCATCTTTGAAAGTGTGAGGTTCTTTATTAAGTTACATTTTTGCGTAATTAATCGATTCAGGGGGTTTTGCCCACCGTGTTCTAGATCTGAGGTTTGCAAATGTAGATGTAGGCCATTTCAAGGTGAATGAGAAAAGATTTTAAAATGTATTCAAAGAAACGTATGTATGAGGAACTATCTCTGTTAAGTGAAGTTTTAACCAACCAATGCTAAATCTTTTCCTTTTTTTTTCCTCATTGCTGCAAACCTACCTTACCCAGTCCTACATCTTACCTTTGAAAGACTATTCTGAAACAAGAGTTATTTTATTCCCAGGTCTCTATCTGTTTGCAGGTCCTTACTGCAACAGGACCTGGGATGGGTGGTTGTGCTGGAGCGATGTTGCTGCTGGAACCGTGTCAGTGCAGCGTTGCCCTGACTACTTTCAGGATTTCAACCCATCAGGTACGAGTGCGTTGATTTCTACATCAACATATTTCTCACTGAAATGAGGGTCTGGGGTCTTGATGTCTCTTCTTTGCCTCACTCATGTCATTAATGCTCCAGGATTTCAGAAACTCAAGACCCATTATTTGCATTTTCCTTTTATCACAAATAAAACTGCCAAGTTACTTATTTTTTTTTCTGAACTGTGTCCCTGAGGGATTCTGTAGATTAGGGAGTAGGAATTGAAGTTAGATCACACTTTTTTCCTCTTAGAGATGAGCTTTTCCGACAGACAAGCAGAAAAATGACTTACTCTTTTACCTCAGTTTAACAATTGAAGTTGACAGAGTTTCTCCCACTTTGAATCATTTCCTGTTGCTGTGGGCTAAGCTTTGTGAGCATGTGGAAAATGTCATGGATTTCTAGTCTTGTCTCTTTCTGCGCACTTTGTGTTTCCCAGGGTCTTTTCGTGCCTCCTTCTATTTGATGACAGAAATCATTGTATTTCCAGCAATTTTCCAGTTTGGTTCTTAAGCAGTTTTGCTAGTGATGTTTTCTCTCCTGTCCAATACTAATTTATAGTGGTAGGATGTTAGGCTTCAGTTTCCATCTTGGATGTTAAACAAGCCATTTAAAATGACTTGTGACTTCATCTGGTAGCTCTCTAACAGTTAGTTCAATGAATACATTGAATACTTAATGGATTGGAGAAGGAAAATCTATTTGTTTCCTTAAGGAAAATCACATCATCGGTTGCCCTTGCCAAGCAAAAGCAACGGCCTCAAGTTTCTCAGAATTCATGGTAACAAGCAAAGTCTCTCTAGTCATATTAATAAAGCTGTCATTTGTTTGCCAATCTTTATTAAATACTTGGCATCAGGAAATAGAACTTCAGTGCTGACTGCTGTATTTTTCTTTCACTTTTCTTCTTTTGTTTTTCATTCTGTCAACTTTGATTGCAGAAAAAGTTACGAAGATCTGTGATCCAAATGGGAATTGGTTTAGACACCCAGAAAGCAACAGGACGTGGACAAACTACACCCAGTGCAATATCTATACACATGAAAAAGTGAAGGTAGGAAAGGAATGAGTGCGTGGTACCAGTGTCAAGAAACTGAACTGAAAACCTTTACAAGTTTCAAAACTCAAAAGGCAGCAGAGTTGATGCAACAATGCTTTGAGTAGTTTTCTATACACCAGAAATGGGCTCTGTCCCAACACGTACCTGTGTGGGTCTATGTATAGATGCTATTTCTATAGACTTCAGTTCATCTGGAACATGCCCATCCATTGAAAGACTTACAAAAAGGAAAAAAAAAATCTCTGAATGACCTCTTTGAGATACTTTTTGATATGTGAAGATACAATGAGGATACAAATTGCATATTTTGCTCTGTTCCCCAACTGTATGTCCACTAATATTCCTTATGTTTATCAAACATTCAGTCAAGGGAAGAAGCAGTAAATTGAAACTGTAAAATCCCAAGAACCAGGAACACAAACCACAGACCAGGATAGGCTGCAGATTAATTTGGACCTCATGTTAAAGGGCTCAGTAATAGGAGACTGTGTCAAGAAATCTGACATGTAATAGAGTTTCTAACTGCCTGCACCATTGCTGTTGAATGCCTTGGGGCACTTACCTAAAAACCATATTGGGCAAAAGATGGTTACAGATGATAATAAGGCACTTTATTATTGCTTTTTCTCATATCATGAGACTTTGATTTTGCTAATGGCTGTTTAATTCTGTTAGCGGAATTGCCATAATTCATTGATTCTTGCTAATATTTGGCTGGGAACTCAGGATATTATTCAGAAAGGAGCAGATCTATGATGATTTTTCTTTATGAATAATGAGGTAGTTTCCCCTCAGGCTGTTTTGCCAGCATATTTCAACTCTGTCACAAATCTGAAGCCATTGTATGGAAAAACAGCTCCAAAGAAAGCCTTGCTGCTTGCTGCAGCTCTCTGTGTTGTTATGCTCAGCAGCATTCTCTTCACTTTGCTGGGAAGGCAGGTGAGACGCTGCACAATAACTGTGGCTGTTGTGCATTGTTCAATTCTCGTTGTTACTGCCCTCAGTGGTTCCTGCTGTACTGTGCTTTTGTGCCTATTCTAAATCGTGGGGAAATCTCTAAATCCTTAAAATGCACCTCTGCCTGGATTGGTCACTGAGTGAGGGGGTGGATATGGACATGTCATAGAAAGGCTGTTGTCATTTATACATCTCAAATTTTAGCATCTTGGGGTAACGCTTGATTTTTCTCACTTCCAAATATTTCACTTCCTGAATTTCTCAATAAGTTCCACTTATACCTATTGTATTGCTGTTTGGTTTTTTTTAAGGAAGTTATCTCATTTTTAAAAATAATTATAATTTGAAAATTTCTAGCACATATAAAGAGTAACCCTTGTGTCATCTTACAACCTACTTAAAGCTTTACCTGCAATCTTCTTATATTATCTCAAAAGTCAGTATATAATAGCAAGCTACAATTATTCTGTCCTAACTTGGAATGATAAGTTCAGGGGATACACAGAGTTTGCAGTATGTGAGCATTTGGATGTGTGCTCTGCCTCTCCCTGTGGAAACCAGATGATTATGCTTTATTGTGAGAGTATAAGGTTCAACCTGAAAATCTTCATTTCCTTATGTGCCAAATGATAATCTTACATTTGATGCAGCAAGAGTTTTTTGCAAGACAGATTCCATGACTGAAAGCTAAGGTTTGTTACTTTCTGATATAATTAATTAGTTAATTAATATAATAGCTTCAAGAATTAATGATAACATTAACATTAATGATAACATGAACTTATTCCAAATATTAAATCACTGGTTCCTTTTTTTACCTTTTGTATCTACCCAGATTTTCATAATTCCGTAATTGGCTGTAGGCTTATTTAACATGTTTAGTCTTCATTATTTTTGAGTCATTGTTAATTTTTTTCATGCCCTTCCTTAAATGCTCAAGAAAAACTGAATTTCCAGTACCATAACCACAGCTTACTTTGAAGGAAGTATATTTAAATGCTGAGAAAAAAACATTCTGTGGGGAAAGATACATCAATTCATACAGGAAGCACATGTTTTATTTAGGAGTTTTGTTAAGAGAGGAATCAAGCCTCAGACAGCAATGCACCCAGTACAGGAACTTAAATAGCCAGATTTATATAAAAACTCAGAAAAAACCTTAGTAGTGTATATTGGAAACTTGGTGTTTTAACTGGTAAGAGGTAAATTCTAGTGATTACATCAATTAATCTGCTGTGTTCCCTATGGAGAGAGATATTAGTAGGATGTTGTTTGGTAGGATTCTGGACTTGTTCCATCATTACTTGAAATGTTTTTGGTTGTTTTTTTTCTTTTTAGTATTATATTTCTATGTGTTATATACTATATGTATTATATTACAGTATAATATTTTCTTATTAGTATAGTCATTTTAACTGCACAAGAGATGTATAAATATGTGTTTTATCAGCAGTAGCTCTGTCTGAATCACTTGGCTCTGTTTTTGTGTTGCAGACTGCTCTGAACTTGTATTACTTGGCCATCATCGGACATGGCCTTTCAATTGCATCACTTCTGATTTCTCTTGGCATATTCTTTTATTTTAAGTAAGTATATTTAAAATCCTTTATCAAATACGAGTGGTTGCCACAATCCTGGTTTCAGTGCTTTGGAACACCGGCCATCCAAATGAAATTAGATGGAGCAGGAAGGTGAAGAAAGCCAGTATATAGGTTTGGCATTGGACATTATATTGTAACAAAAATGGAGGGGTTTTTCTCAGAAATCTAAAATCAAAAATCTGCAACCCAAAAACTGTAGAATTTATTGAAAATAGGAAATGGGAAGATGTTTGTTCATTTTAGGCTTGTGATGTATGAATTTTTTAGTGATA
This sequence comes from Edolisoma coerulescens, assembly GCA_013397115.1. Classification (NCBI taxonomy): domain Eukaryota; kingdom Metazoa; phylum Chordata; class Aves; order Passeriformes; family Campephagidae; genus Edolisoma; species Edolisoma coerulescens. Next base: position 369,499 of record VWZW01003319.1, read on the forward strand.
AATTATGGTATGGATACTAGGAATTGGACTCAATGATCCTTGTGAGTCTCTTCCAAGTCAGGATGTTCTATGATTCTGTGTTATGCCAAGTATCAACTGAACTAAAGAGCAAGTGGAAACCAAAATAGTGATGACATTTGATAGGTACAGTAATATTCCACAGTCGGTACCCACAAAGTATGACAACTGTAAGGAAAGTAAGGCTAAGAGCTACAGTAGAAATGGGAATAACAAAAACAATCCCATTTTTTGATTCGCAGTATTGTGTATGGCAGGCTTGTCATCTGCTGTCTAACAGTTATTGTGTCACCTTCTTGAAAGGAGGTTTGAGCAGTGTGTCACCACTGTCACAACAGCTCATGGTATATAACACAGGCCTTTTAAAATTAGTCTTATTACTTCATATTTGGTGAACTTTCTTTCCTTCCCTATGAAAGACTCCTTTTCTTTTCCTTTTCCTTTAACAAGCTGCTGAGGCCTGTTGGAAAGGTGAAACCGGGAGTGTTGCTGCATGAGCAGAGCTGAGAAAGACAAGTTGTTCCCTGTGCCAGCTGCTGCCGTGCCCAGTGTGGCTCCCCTTGTCAGCCTGGCCTGGTTTAGTGATTTGTGCATCCCTTCTCCTTGGCAAACAAATCTGCTCCTCGCACTCCCTACTCCTGCCACTGTACCCTGCTGCCTCATTCCAGCCTCCATTTCCTCCTGACATTTACATAGGAATAGCAGATACCCTGGCAATGGATGCTGCTTTTCTCATGCTATGGGCTTTGATTAGGTGGAGGCAGCTGATAGCTGATAAATAAAAAGTTCTCCTTCTGACTTACATCTGGCTGAAAGCAGTGCTTCCACTTCAGCTGTGCATTATTTCCCCAGGCTTCCACAACATTTCTGCAAATCCCCAACAAACAGGAGTGTTTCCACTTTGTAGCCTTTCTTTTGAAATCCAGTATTCAAGATGACATTTCAGCTTTTTCTGATCTCGTTTTTTGAGGAAAACACAGATAATTGTTTTCAGTCAATTTATTTTTATATGACCTGAAAAAACAATGCAGGATTGTAAAAACAATCCCCTTTCCAAATTCACTTTCCTTCCACAAACTTAATGTGTGAAATGGCTCTGAGTCCTTATGAGAACTTTGATTTTGCACAAAAAAAAGGTCTATACTGTTGCAATAAATGTCACAAAGCTTAGCAGAGTAAATATCTAATGTGACAGGAAAAATCCTTTAACACAGGGGAAAAGAAAAAGATTTGGAGTAGGGTATGATTTTATAAATTCACAGAGTCAAGCACAGTTTTTCTATACCACAATATGAAAACCAAAGTAATTTCATCTTTGCTTGTGGCACTTACTGCAAAAGCAGGTGATCTGCTTTGCTGCCATCGTGTGACAAACGATGTCATGTTTGTCTAAACATCCAGGGATTTTCTTCTCTGGTAGCAGGATCATCCTTTCTCAGAGAACCGCATGGAAACAATCCAGACCCACAAACCACATTTTCTAGACTGTGGTTATGTTGGGATATAAAAAGAAATTACAAAATTCAAAGGAAGCTAAAGAAAGTCCTCTGCAAGCTGTTCTCTTGGGATGTACAGTTCCTCTAAAGTATTTTTAGCAGCAGAAGGGTATTTAAGGACCTAGATTAATACCAGGATGTATTATGTATCAGCTAAAGCTTGGATAATTATTCATAGCTTTAACAGGTGGCCTTTTTTTTTTTTTTTTTTGCACTATTGTGGGGGGTGTCTTTGAATTTGTCATTTTCAAAAAGTTTATTCTCTTAGTCGACTGACAGTTTCCAGACAACATTTGCTGGATTTCTAATCATTAGGATATCTTTAGAATTGACTAGAAATTTGGAACTTTTCCCTGAAGGAAATATCAAATGTTTGGGACTTGAATTACTTTTTTGGACTAAAATTTGTCTGCATTTTATGTTTGCATTTTAAATAACAAAAATCATTCAGAAAATTTTCTCCTTGGAAATACTTGTCACAGCTTGTGACTTGTGTTCCCCAAGTGCAGTGGAGTTCTTGGTTTAACAGCCTGAAATGGGTCATAAACTTGGAACTCTGAACTTCTCTGAGAACTCATCTATGAGACATAAAAGTAACTTTTTGCAGTGTCTCTGCTTTCTCATTCTGTTCCATACTCGAGATCATGAATGTGTTATAAATGTTAAAATAGTTGTAGGATTTTCATAAAGAATGAAAAACGAGGCAAAAGAATACTTGAAAAAGCAGTGATTTAGGATAAAGGGGAGCTATAGTTTCAAAGATGCCCCCCCCAACAAAAATCAAAGCAGCCAAAAAAACCCCCAAACAAACCCACCTGATCTAGAGGGGTTGCTGTTGATCGAGTGTCATGTCAAATCCCATGACAGCTTTCACGGAGGAGTGCAACACTGTGTTAAAGAGAGAGGGGCAAAGCACTGATTATTGGATTGTTATGGAGCAGGAGCTGCCTAAGTCACTTTCAGTAATGTCATCTGAACAGATAACTCCCCTTAGATGCACACGTGGATCTCTCTGGTCGAGTTTTGCAGTACTGAAATACCTTAAAAACTTAGATCTCAAACCCACTTAGGGGCTTTTGAAAATGTCACCCTTTTTTCTTTTGGAGAAATATTGGAGAAATTAATTTTTAGCTAATTCCCAAGATATACAGGAGTGGAAATAGGAAGGGAAATAGGTAATTTAATAGGAAGTCTGGTTTTATTTTAATACACATGGTTTAATTGAGGGGTTGGTCATTCAAATGTTCTTGGATCATAAATATGAGAATTAAGTGATTAAAGGATATTATGTCATTAAGAAAAACAGTCAGAAAAAAGGAATATAGGAAGGATAACAGAAGAGGGAGGGTGGGGAAGCTTAGGAAAAATCCTTTTATTTCCCAAAACAGTCTTAGTTTTTAAATGTCATCAGTCTTGCTTTTTGTTTCTTGTCCGTTGATCCTTTCAATCCTTTCATGCATGGGTGGAGGTGGGTGTGGATGGGTGTGTTTGAATATTCAACAGGAACAGCTGCCGGATGACCCGGAGAGATGGCCCCATTAGCTGTACGTGCTCTTCCTTGCCTGAGCCTTGAGTCTTAACAATAAGCAGACAGAATTCCTGAGCTTTTCAGGACTTGTTTACACAAAGCCCTTCGCTGGAATCTAGTATTGTCTCTCTTCTCATATATAAAACATACAGGAAAAAAAACATTTAAAAATACATTTTCAAAGAGCATAAGACCCTGCATGTTATAATAATTAGAGTTTATGCATTTGGGGCATTATAACAAAAGACTCAAAACCTTAAAGAGCCTAATGGAATATATTTTTTCCTCAAATTCATATGCAACCCTGTTTTCCGTATTTTGGAGACTTTTTCTTTTGTATTTTCTTCAGCTAAATAACACGTGGCAACCAAAGTTTCCTGTAGGTCCTTGTTGAATGGCAGCGCTGGTACCTAGAGGGGTTTCCTCCCCCTGTTTTTAGTGCCATGTCCTCAGACTGTCTCAGGGCTTGCACAGTGTGTACCCAAACCTGTGAGCTTCGCCCAGGGATCTGTGGGTGCTTTGTACACTGCCCTTGTGAGAGCTGTAAAGGATGCAGCCAAGATCTGCCCCATAGCCAGGCATTTGGGACTGTCCTTTTTTTCCTTTGGGTCATCTTGATTGTTGCTTCATCTCTCAGCAGTTTTCAATATACTCCTCCAGCTTTTGTGAATATTCCATATCTGTGTTTCTCTGAAAAACTACAAAGTTCTCCCTTCTATCCTCTCAAATTAAAAATGAATCACCAATGTCCCTCCTTTATCTTTTCTTCCAGGCATGCTATTTGAAGAGGCCAGAAAGCCTGATTTTTATTTTTTTTTCCCCTTGGGTGACAGTTTAGACATGTCCCCTGCTGCCCTTGTGAATGTGTTTCTGATTTCTCTCAGGGAGCAGCAGTGGCATGTGTGTAAGTGGTAGATTTTCTCCCCCAGTTGGTCATTCCAAAGTGTCAGTCTGCACTCCATCTCTCTGGCTGTTAACTGGAGACAGGCAGGTGTGGGTACAGAGCATGGACTCTGCAGCAGAGGCTTCAGTCGCTGCTTTCTCCAAAGCAACCCAGGAGTTCACTGAAAAAACTTGAATGAGAAGCAGTCCCGCCTCTTGGAATACACTGCATTATTCCTGCTTCCTCTAGAATGGCAGAAAAACAGAAAGTTGCTGCACCTAAGTTCAACATTGTTTGATAATGTTGAATCTCTGGGATTTTTTTTAAAAAAGCCCTTCCAAAGATATTCTCTCTTTAATTTTATTGCAAGATTAAAAGCAAACCTTAGAAATCAACACAATTAAATGGAGTTCTTCAGTGATTTTATAATTATATCCTATAAATTGTTTATAACTTAGTTATACACAAAAATCAGGGAGAGATTTGGATTATTTTGCTTATTTAGATATTTCTCTAGCTTTAGCTTGAAGGAAGAAAAATGACAAGAATATGAGTAAAAGGGAATTATCCTCAAAAGATCTGGACAGATTTGGGTAAATGGAAAGAGGGTAAGACGGCTTCATCAAACTCAGGTGTGATAGGTAATTGGGAAATTCTTCAGATACTAACAAAAAAAAAAAGTAATTCTCCTGAAAATTATTATCAGTATTCAAATCATTTTCAGCTGGCCACTACAAAGCAGGTCCTTCACTATAAACATATTGGACCTAAATGTATTTCTTGCTGTTGGTGTTTAAGCAAAGGTGCTACCTTCCATGTCATTATATTAAATTTGTGCTGGACCTGAAAAAAGGGTTGATGTAAGACTTGTTAGTAAAATCAAGAGCTCTAGCATTTAAAAATGTCCAAGTTGTCCCCAGGTACACATAGCTGTATTCCCATGTACTCATTTGTTCTTGTTTCTCTTTTCTAGGAGCTTGAGTTGCCAAAGGATTACCCTGCATAAAAATCTGTTTTTCTCTTTTGTTTGCAACTCTGTTGTAACAATAATTTCACTGACAGCAGTTGCCAACAACCAGGAATTAGTTGCAACTAACCCAGTAAGTGAAAGTCTGTTTGACAGCCTTGTTTATTTGTACATGAATAACTTGAGCAGCGCAGCAGAGGTGGGAGCTGCAGAGCTGCAGAAATGTTGGGCACAGCGAGGTTCAGGCGTTCCTGAGGCTGTGTCCGTGTGACGAAGCACAGCAGATGTCTCACAGTGCTCGGGACATTGCACCGTCGAGGTTGTGAAATAGTAAAAGTGCTTGAAGAGACTGAGCTTACTGAACGCCTCTTCCCAGCTCCACAGAGTCACTTTTGCCCTGAAACAACTGCAGGAAAGCCTGTTCTAGATGATGTCAGGGAGGCTGACAGCTGAATTCACCAAGGAAGGGCAGGAAAAAATGTTTTGCAAGGTATTTTGGATCTGTCTGCTAGTTTCTTATGGCTTTACCTTGGCCATCTTCAGCTGAAATAAGAACAATTTAATTTTGCAACACAAGACCCTAAAGATGAAATATATAAACAAAAAAATCCCTAGCTCCTGCTTTATTGCTATTTAGACGTGGAAGATAAATTTTAATTCTGTGGAAGTTAGGGCAAAACTCCAGAAGCTGAATCGAGTGAAAAGATAATTTCTTTTTCTCCTGTAGAAGCAGTCATCAACATGCTGGAAAACATACCTGAGATAGCTGCTAATAATCATCATCAAGTGAGTTAGGTAGTGGAAAATGGTTAAACAATATTAGGTTTTGGTTTGTTTTAAGCCAAGTGGCAGAAATAGAAAAATCAAACAGGCAGCGTTGGAAGGAGGAAGAAAAAGGATTTAATGTGACCAAATCTGCAAGTTAGCTGTTTCTTCTTGTTCACAACCTCACATTTTAGACTTCACAATAAATTATATTATAGCATTTAAATTTTAGAATAGATTTGAATGAAGCTAAATAAAAATAAATGCCAGCTTCCTCCAGAACCTGCTGCAAGCTCTCGGTCCCTAGGTGCAGTTATGAGTAGATTAAAACTGGAAGTATTGGAAGCATTTTAAATCATGAATTGTTCTCTGGAGTGGTTGTATGTTGTGATGGGTAAAACTGAGAGGGGATTACCCACATCAAAGTACATTTCTTGTGTGGTTACTATAAGGTAATTTAAGGATTTGGAATGGTTAATCTGTGGCAAGGTTTGCAATAAGGCCAATATCATTACAACATTCTACCGCACTTGAGGATCTCAGGGTCCTCATGTATGAATAATAAAAACCCAGACTCAGTTATTAGTTTTATGTCACCGTAATGTATGGGATTGTAATGCCAGGAAAATTCTATTTTAAAAAGTAAATAAATGTGTAATTGTAGTGCAAAACAGAATAAACATTACCTCAAGTGTTATTTTTTTCCACTTTACAAATAAAGCTCTGAGATTTCTGCAAATTAAAAATTTATGTTATACTCTGCTTTTTTCTCCTGCAGGTTAGTTGCAAAGTGTCGCAGTTCATCTACCTGTACCTGATGGGTTGCAACTACTTTTGGATGCTGTGTGAAGGCATTTACCTGCATACTCTGATTGTTGTGGCTGTTTTTGCTGAGAAGCAGCACTTGATGTGGTATTACCTACTTGGCTGGGGTATGTGATTTCACGTTATGTATTTTCAGGTCAATGCAGCCTCTCTCTCCTTCAAACATCTGTACCTTTGCCTCTCTGAGCTGTAGCTTTGAGTGACAATGGCACACCCCGATTCTTTGTCTGTAGTGTTTTAACAAGCTTAGAAATATTAATGTAGGAAGCTGTGTGTACCTCTGCTGAGAGAGAGATTATGCATTTCTGGAGTCAGGAAGTGACTCCTCCTTTGTATAGAGAAAATAGTCTCCTATTATAAAAAAGACTTTAAGAAGTAATTATTCATTCTTCCTCACCTCGAAGATGTTTATTCAGGAATGAATGTTTGTTTTCAGAGAAGTCTCGCCGTGTCTAGGGTGGAGGGTCAGAACTGGGTTAGAGATGGCCGAGGATTTATTTTTCCAGCAGTTCCATTTGACCTGTATTGTTCACTAAGCAAACACAGAATAGCTGTAACTGAAGATCTCAAGTAGTATCGGTATCAAAACTAACAAGCCAAGCCTGGTCACTTCAGATAATGCACAAGGGCTTATTCCCAAAGTGAAAGTGAAGGCTCTCTGCAGCCACGGTGTATTGGCACACTCAGCTCTGATGTGACTTGGTGCCTGGGTCACTCTGTCCCACTGCAGGCACAGCTCAGACGTGGCTGGAAGGTCACAGGTGCTCAGCAGCCCCTGAAGATCAGGTACCATCAGAGTATCAAGGGCCCCAGCTGACTAATTTGCTTATTCTTTTTAAATTTTTTCATTTGGCTTGATTTCCTGGGTCCAATTTCAAAGTTGCTTTCTGAATACCCAGCAAGGTACTGATTCTTTGTCCTCATACCAGTGAGAACATGCTCACCACTGGTCATCCTGTTAAAGCTGTGGTCATGTATCCAATCACCATTTTAATATTACCTACCTGTTTGGTGTTACTGGGGGTTGCAGCCTGAAAAGCAGCCGTGTTAATGAAGATCACTTGTGGCTTTCTAAAAAGTCAAAAGTTGATTTGCCTTTCCTGTGTGTTGCTGTGGATTTCTTGGCAAGTCAGTGGGAATAAGGTTTCCCACAGCCCTCAGAAAGAAATCTAAGAAAAGAAAGAATAAATTGGTCTGTGTTAGTTTATTTGCTCTGCAGGTATGTCGTTTGGGTGAGGTGAAAATACAGAAGATTCCTGCAAGATATGCAAGTTTACTTAGGTATTAACCAGGTTTACTAATGAAGAAAATACTGTTTTTTCTTCACAGGTTTTCCACTGATCCCTGCCTGCATACATGCAGTTGCAAGAAGTTTATATTACAATGACAAGTAAGTAGCATTTCAGCTTGCTTTGCAAAACTTTTATATTTTCTTTAAGGTAAAAAATAAACCAAAGCTAATAAATGCCTTTTATTTTTTTCTTTTCCTGTTTGTTTTCTCTAGTTGTTGGATCAGCTCTGATACTCATCTGCTTTACATCATCCATGGCCCTATTTGTGCTGCTCTCTTGGTAAGCATTTTTCAGATAATATTTTGTTTTCTTGTTTGTTTTCTGGCTGCTCTTGGTAGGCTCATACAGGTTAACATTAAGGTTACAGGCTAACATTAAGGTTAGCCTTAAGCTAACATTTAGAGGTCACTGTCACTTGTGAGTCTGCTGCTTAACCCAGCAGGTGCCTCAGACACAAAAGATGCAAGAAGCCTTGGCCTTATTAAGGATCTGTGCCTCTGCTCCTTTAAGAAACTCAGGGTTTGCAGTGTTGATTATCACTCCACTCAAATGCTGGTGACAAGAAAGGACTAAACCTTACCTGGAGTACTGGGGGGGAATTTCAAATCCTTCCTTTAGCTGAGAATGCCTCTCATACCCAGACTAATTGCCAGGTGGACCCTGCTAGAAGGCTCATTGTGTCGCTGTGCCGTGGCCAAACAGCCACCAGACTGTCTGAGGTTCAGGGAGAGAGGGGGTTTGGATGCCAGGACTGACTGTGGGTGTGAATATGGGATGGAAAGAAACTAGAGCAAGCCCTTGGGAGAGAACAGTGCAAATGGTTCTGCCAGTACCTCTGACTGCCCCTGTTCTGATACTAATTTAGCACTGTCTGCTTTGGCCACTGGGGTGTTGCAGCTTCTCTGTTTCTGTAGTGCTCATGAACTCTTAGAGCACCCCAAGGTATTGCCAGCTCTATTCAGTGTTCACTACTAAAAGAAATTCTAGGTGAGTAACTGAAGACATTACTGCATAAAAATCAACGTTGTACGTCAGTTGCACTAGGACTGGATTTAACCTATGAAATTCAGTCAGTAGATTGTTGCTAAATAGAAATAGGTGTTGACTTAAACACCTATCTACATAATTAGCATAGAGGCATTCTGTATGTGCTTAGCCCCTGACCGTGTATGACAGTCATTTACTTTATTGTAACAGAAACTTGGAGCTGATCTGGCCAATCTGCTGGGTCCGTGTCTGCTGACTTTTCTCCTGGCTTTTCAGTTCACACAAGGCAATTGATTAAGAATGAAAACCTTAAGTAACTTTATGGAAATAATTTGGATTTCTGATCTACAAGAGTTTCTTTTTCTGTTAACTTGTTAATTAATACCTGTGGAGGGCATTCCATGCATAGAGAATTCTCTCAGAAGACCATTGGATAAATCCTGGGATTCTTGTGACTCCCTTTTTCATTCACAGTGAAATTAACTAGTGAACTTACATTTTGAAGACTGTGATGATACCATGACACACCTGAGCCCCTCTGTGTGGGCAGCCAGAGCAATGCCCATGAACCTATTGAGAGCTGTGCGCCCCTTGGGGTGGGAATTATTGCTGGTAATCTCCTGTCCTGTCAGTCAGGTCTGCCCTATCTGTTCATGTACTGTGTGCTGTGCTCTAACCTCTAAACTTAAACCCAATTCTAAATCCTTTCAGTTTTTGTTCTCTCTGCTTCACAGAGAAGATGAAACCCTATTTTCACAGAACGGTATAGGATTTTTTTTTTTTTTGGTGGGTTGTTACTTCCATTGTTCAGGTGTCTCTTCACAGATCTGTCACTTAAGTGAAGCTCTTTAAAGCTGAACGATAACTTGTATTAGAATTTGCTTTAAATAGCAATGTAAAAAATTGTGTAAAAGCTGTAAGACTGTACTATCTTCCATGAAGTGACCTCATTTTAGGATGTAAGATCATTTTCTCCTTCTAAGCAGTGGCCTCCACGAAATCACACTGCAAGTGGCCAGATGCCTGTGGGATTCAAATGCACTGGAGCTGTCCCAAATGATCAAGTCTTGTTTCTATTCAAGGCAACACTCAGAATGTTCTTTGATTTTACTGGAAGCATAATAATCATCTCTGTGGGGGTTGGTTTGGGCAGAGTGTTTGTCCATCCTCTTTGCAATTTACAGCGTTGTTCACCTTTGATATTCCTATATTTTTCATGAGCTGACTGAAAGTATTTCTCTTGTATTTTTCTTGCCTCAGTTCAATCAGTAAATTTATTTGAAAATCATGCAGGAATAACAGATTAAACTGCACATCTTGCCTGTGATGTGAAAGTAGTTTAAAGGAATTGCTTTCCTTTCTGGAAGCAAAAAAATGTAATATTTCAGTTCAGAAAAGACAAGGCAGGGCTAAAGATGTTAGATTAAATGCATGTGTTTAGGCTTTGTGAACAGAACCCTCATTTGCTTAAGCAGCTTGCTTGCCAGATACAATTTCCACACTTTACTAAGCATGACCTGCTTTAGTAGACATTTAAGCAACAATATTAAACTGCAAATTAGATAACAAGGGGGAAGACACTGTTTCTATTTGCAGGAGCAGATCTCAAAGAACATGAAGGGGACTGTCAAGAGGGTGCCAGGGAGAATTGGCAGAAGCCAATGGGAATTTAACTCTTGTACATCACTGAAAATCCTACAATTACATAAAGTTAACAACAACGCTGCTTTTATGGTCCCTGTTGTTACATAACTGTGGTCAGATCCCTGCCAAAGAAACAGGAGCAGACATAGGTTGCACTTTGATTGGAATTGTCTTCAACTGACCATTAAATTACAACTGTCCGCCTAAGCAATCACAATTAAAAAAAAAGAGTGGGAATGAGACAGTAGAGGATGATGTTAGCTTTTGTGCGAGACAAATATTGATCAAAATTGCGGGGGGAAGGGAAGGGAATTGGATTGCGTGTTAGTGAAAGCAGTAGTGATTTCTGTAGACTTCGGATGTGCCAGTGCTCTTGTGGTTTTGTTTGTATGGGTTCCACTGAATAATTTAGCTATGCCATTGTTTATATAAATAATGCTACAGGGATGTTCCTTTCTCCCTGTAATAATGTTATGTATTGGTGTCATAGTCTGACAGACCAGTGCAGATACAAGTTCTGAGTGAAGGTGTGCTAGAAGGAACTTCAGGTGCTCCCAGCTTTGTCTTTCATCTCCTTGTATTTAATGACTTTAAGCCAGACTCAGTGCCAGGCTTAGGAGTTTAGAAGTTGAATGCTCAGCACTCCTATTCCTGGCCTTAGGAATGTCCCCAGGCCAGCTCTAAGACCTGTCTTCATGAGCACACACCTGTGTTGTGCCCAAGCGGGCAAAGATGTGGAACTGCACAACTGCATTAAAAGCCAAGCACTGGCTGCCAACTTGTATCTAAGAATATCTGAGTGCTTTGAGTGAGAATGGTCTGTTTATATCATCCTAAGGAAGAACTGAAACAGAATTTAAATGTATAAGGATTACTATACCTCTTAGTGCAAACTCAGCGTGGAGAAAAGTTGAAATATCAGGGACATGAGGAGAGTTTAATTCAAAAACTGCAGCCCCCATTGACTGAGAAACTCGGCTTCAGTTCACTGACACTCTCAAGCCAGAACCTAAATGTTCCTGAGTTTCCAGTATAGGCACCAACACATTTTTTTGGTCTCAGATTGCCTTCTCTGCCTTTTTTTCCATTTTTGCTCAGTTGCCCTGTTCAATTTTCAGGTCACTGTGGGGCTGTTGCTATTTCACTCTGTGTTCATAGTGCAGATAGCACAACAGGGCTCCTTTGGGCTTTTCCAAACCATCACAGTCAATTTGATGATAATGTGCATGCAAGGAGTTCCACTGCCCTACTTTTGCTTAAATGTAAAAATCTACTCAGCACCTTGCTTAAAACCACTTTAATTAAAAATTCAGTTCATCCCGATCTCACTCTTAATTTTCTGACAGAAGAGATATTCATCAAAATTTGGCGCTACATACTTCTACTGACACTCATCCTGTTCTACCCAATTGTGCCCTTTGCTTTGCCTCCTCCAGCTTTCTGTTTGCCCTTTTAGCTATTTGCAAACTCTTCACATGCTTAGTTTTGTGAGTTTTGGTTTTGGTGGGTAAGTGAAACAAATAGAAAAATTCTGTGCGTGTTGTAAAAGAAACAGCTCATTGGGTGCTGCTATTTATGCCTGGCTGCTGCAACTTTCATCTTCGGTTAGCACTTAAGAACAGTGTTATAGGAATTGGCCATGCTACCAAAACATGAGAGGGCAGAAAACTCAGTGTTTGAGACATGTTAATGTTGAACAAGTAGATTTGAGAAGGATTAAATTTAGAAATGGAAGAAAGACTCATTGTCTACATGTACTGTAGGAAGTTGGATGGGCTACATAAAATCTAAATAAATCCCTTGAGAAAGAACCAGAAGACCTTGGCTGTTTAAACAAAGCTTAAAGGTAGCTGGAGGCTTCCAGGAGAAATTCATGCAGTAGTTTCCTATGTAAAACAACTTCCTGTTAGAATGATTTAAATAGCAAGTAGAATATAAATAATATCCCATATCTGTCAAGGGCCATGTTGCTATAATAGCACACAGCTATTTATTCTGAAAGCCTGAACTGACAGAAAGAATTCTGCCAGGGCTGTGGAGGCATTGTGATACACATGGTCTGAAATGCCTTCCCTGCTTGCACTCATCTTACAGCAAGACAGAGCCTCCTCCTAGACCAGGGATTCCGAGGCGTTTTAGAAGGGAGTTGTCTGTCTGTCTTCCAGCTTCTTCCCCTACCCCCCCTTTTGTCTCTAGTTGTTGGCAAGGGCAGAAAATCCTCTGGAAGCTGAGATAGGAGCAGACCCTGTGTCTCTCCCTTCCGTAGCAGGTCCCCAGAGCACCTGAGTCCTGTCTCTGTGCCCTTGGATAAGGGGATGGACTGGCTGAGCTCTCAGGGTCTCATCTACCTGCAGCTTCCACCAGGGGCTGCACAGGAGATGCAGGTGGGGTGGGATCATCCCTAAGGTTGCTGTTGCTCTGGTTACTCATCCTTGGGCTGTGGGGGATGTGTGTGTGTATATCCACACTCATATCTGTGTGTGTATCAGTTTTGTGCTTGCTCATAATGACAGTTTGGGATTTTTTTCTGGTCAAACTGAAGGAACAGAGACCATTTCTAACAAGAAAAGCAAGGGAATGACATAGAGCATCATTTCAGTGCTTACCCCATTGGCAGCTCTGCTGAAAGAATAAAAGATCCAGCCACTGGCTACTGTGAGAATGCCAAATCCACTGTTTAGCTAGAGGAATATACAGTTCCTTGGAGCAGTATTTTGCCTGTCTTTTTTTTATTATTCTGATTTTTTTATTCTCTGTAAATTTACCAAATTTATGTTTAAAAAATAAAAAGTAGCTTTTTGAAGAACCATATTTAAATACAAGGAGAGAAAAGCCTCGTCCTCTCTCTTGACCAACCTGAAAAGAACCAGTCTTTCACCCATGCATTGTTACTGACAGCAGAGAGAAAGTTGTGTGGGTTGTTACCACTGGCAGACCCCTGGATGCACACTTAGAGAGTTCCAGTATCCACATCCATTCCTCGAAGTTAGAGCCACATCTGAGTTACTTAAAGGTGTTTACAAAGAGGTTTAACTGATATTTCTTTTAGAATCACAATGCTAGCCAAGCAATGTGAGTTTGTATAGTCTGGTTTTCAGTCTCACAAATCAGTGTGTGGGATTATTTTTCGGACCTCCTTCTCAGTGTCATTTCCTTTTCCAACAGGTGAACCTTTTCTTCTTGCTGAATATCGTTCGTGTTCTCATAACCAAGCTGAAAGACACGCACAAGGCTGAGTCCAACCTGTACATGAAAGCAGTGAGAGCCACCCTGATTCTTGTCCCACTCCTTGGCATCGAGTTTGTGCTGTTCCCATGGCGACCAGAGGGCCGGATCGCTGAGGAGGTGTACGACTACGTGATGCACATCCTCATGCATTACCAGGTGGGAAGCAGCACGCAGGCCTTGCTCACCTGAGCCACAGAGCAGTTGGCATGGCAATCAAATAAAAGAGAAACGATTGTGTTGTTTCAATTTTTAAATATCTTCATCCAGTAGTCTTATACATGGCTTTGACTTTCTCACTCTGCTGAATTTTCATTTAATTGCCTTCAAATTTTCAAAGGAAAGAAACATCATGGCAGAAAGCTGGCCCCATAGTTTTAGTGATCTATTTTTAGAAATACTTCATCATGTTTCGATTTGTCCTGCGTTTTCTCTGCTATCTCTATCTGAATTGTATCAGAAACCTTTAATTATCTCCCACCTGAAATAGCCCATATGCATATGAATTAAAGCAGAATCTTTATTTTTATTTTACAGGGTCTACTGGTGGCTACAATTTTCTGCTTCTTTAATGGCGAGGTAGAGTAACAATTTTTACTACATTTATAAAAATTTTTCTTTTTATATGTTTTTGTTTCAGCAATTAAGGAGGTGGTAATTTTTACCTTTTTGTTTTAAATTTTATGTCTAAATTTGTCTAAATTACAAAAAAAAACCAAATCATCTGGATGCCAAGAGAGCTTGGAAAGGACTGTGCTATCATTCATGGCACCATTAAGTGTGTTAGGACTGATTCTTGCGTGCTAAGCTGTACACATTTGTCTTGATTATATAAGAAATTGAAGGCAATTGTCACTTTGATATAAAGTCTTGATAAATATCGTAACACTGAAGTGCAGTTCAACACCCAGAAGGTTTATTTGGCTGTGTTGGAAGCTGTACAGGCTGTTATCCTGGAGAATCATCGTTTGGTCCTTCTGTAACAGGAACAGGACACACTGCAGACGTGTTGCTGGGCTGGGTAAGGCGGTACCCCATGGCAAGGGGCTGGAATTAGATGGTCTGTAAGGTCCCTTCCAACCAAAATTATTCTATGAGTCTGGGACTGTTTTATGACGCTCTCTGGAAAAATTTTAGGCTGAGGTTTGGAAAAGTGTTTTTTAGCACAAGTGAAAAGGACCATTCCAACAGTCAGACCTTAACAGCTTGGTGTGCTCGGGTCAGGAATTTCTGTTGGTTAGAAGTGCATGTTTAATTGGCCATGATCAGCCAATTCCGAGGGCAAACCTTATTCTGACATAAGAGGATTGGGCCAGGTTTCAGTCATAGATGGTATTGATCCTGTTGAAGCTAACAAGCTTTGCAGTTATCTTGGATAGATCAAGGTGCACAGAGTGACTTCCATGTAGAAACTCTTGCCCCAGGCTGTAGAGAGTACACTTCTAGGGGCTTAGTGTCAGAGATCAAAGTAGTGGAAAGGCTAAAAAAAATTATATATATAAAATTGTTAATGTTGCTTGCAAAAAAAATCTCAGCAACCCCAAAACAAATGAACTAAACTACCCCCACCAAAGAACTAACTGGTAATTTTCCAACACTTTTGGCAGAGGAACAATTACAATGCTATACTTATTCGTACACATCTGTTAGTTCATTTGTTCTACATTTAGTGTGGTTACAGTATAGGCTGTAAGCAGAAATGTGGGAGTAACCAGATATTTTCATAAGACTGAACCCTTAGGGGTTTTTATCAGATGTTATAAAATTGTGTCAGTGTGTTTCTATAGTGTTACTGGACAGTAATTTTTACTCACAGGTAAATATTTGGGTAATGCTAGAATTGATTCATGTAGATTGTCCTTGCTTCTCTTCCCAAGTCCAAAGCTGACAGAATTGCAATGAAACTACCATGGGCTTTGAAGGTTTATTTGTGTGTCTTTGTTGTGTGTCCCCCCACCCAAATGGATGAGTCTCACTGATTTTTTGCCAAGGAGCAGAAGAGATGAAGACAGGCTTTCTCAGAGGTCAGTGAGCCTGGGGGACGGGCCTTGACCTCATTTTACCATGAAGGAGATGCAGGTTCAAGTCCCTGCTCGTACATTTGCTTCAAAGCTGAACGTCATTAAGTGTTCTGCATCAGATGTGATCACTTGCCCACACTCTGCATTCACATTACACACACTCTTCCCTTCTACAGAGCAGACTGATCAGAATGCCTTCAGAATGCCATAATATAGTTCAGAAGGCCTTCTAAAAACAGGTATTTGGGGAAAAAAAACAAAGTTTGTTCTGCTCCAGTGGAAAATTAGGGAGGAGGGGTGGAAAACCTTGAAATTTCTGCATTTGTTTATGAAACAACATTGTCCACTGCTCAGTTCTGTCTTCATCCTTGTGCCTCTTCCAAGGCTGTTTTTAATTTTAAATTATTATTAATTTTGAAATATATTCCTGTATCTGTTAATATTTCATTGTTACAAACGCATATATTTTTTAACATATCCTCTTCTGCTGTGTAAGAAAAACCAAACCTGAGTCATCCCTTAAATTCACCATGGGCTCATCAGCGGTAAAAGATGAGCTCTTCCACAACTCCTGCAAATGCTAATATGTGAATCACTGCTTGAATATCTTCTGTCAGAATAATGTTGCAAGGAGGACTTAGGCATTTTAACATTTTTTAATTTAGGAATTCAATTTTTAGACCATAGACCTTGACTTAGTTAAACTTACATGTCTGTATTTGCTCTGTAGAGAGTGGAAATTTATGCTTTTTAAACCACTTTTGGGTTCAGTGCTTCAATGACCACTATTTGCTTTTTAAAAATTATTTTCAGTACATCTTATTCAAGGAGGGACTTAGTGCTTTATAAACAACTGTACCAGTTAGGAAATCCAGGGGGAGAATATAGGTAGGGAAAAATGTCAGCACAGAAGAAATGTGTTTCCTTTGTCTCCTAAAGGGTTCTGGCCCCGGCACGTGAGGCTGCAGGCACTCGTGTGTTCCCCTGCTCTCACCCCAGTGCCTGAACAGAGCCTGCAGCTGCAGCTCAGCAGGGCTGCAGAGGGGCTGCTTCTCATCCCCTTCACAGCAACACCTCCTGAGAGACTACGGAAGGAGCAGCACCAGGGACTGGTGGCAGCACTTGGCTGCACTGAATCTGTGGTTTAAAGGTGATGCTGATGTCGGAACTGACACTGGGAATGACAGTGGGGCAAAGATTCCCAGTGGGGTATTAGCAATTAAAAAATGCTAAAAGCACTAATTTCTTTCTAAGTCTTAGCTGTTCCCAACTGTTACTGTACATTTTACTGTATTCTGCACCAAATTTCAGGAGCCAAATCCTGTTCAAGCAGACACTTCTGGCCAAAAAGTGAACAAAAGTGATCACTAGGATAGAACTTCAATGAAGATAAATTAAGAAATGTAAGAAAAATAGCTGGTATGTCCTGCTGACTGTAGCCAAGGAACATCTCCAGCTCGCTGAGCAGAGCAGCCAGGGATGGCCTGTCAAATCCAGTTCTTACAGGACTGCAGCTGTTTGTCATGAACCTCCTCCAGACAGGGCGTGTGTGCAAGCCCTTCAGCTTGGATCTTCTGTGGCAGGGCTTCCCCAAGGACACTCACATTCTGCTTGTGGTCCAGCATCCCACAGAGGAAGATGCTCTCAAATTTTCCAGCTTCAGATGGCCTAGCATGGCTTTTGGGGTCATAGGGGCTGTGGTCAGAGGAGAAGCTTGTCCCAGATCTCTGCTAAATCACTAGGAAGATTCCTGTTGAACTTTTAATAACAGGTGCTATAATAACCTACATTCTCTGTAAGCCTTGTGGGCTTTGCTTTTTTCTTTCATTTCACTGCTCTTCAGAAATGTTGCCATGAAGATCAGTCTCAGGTTTGCAAGGTTATATGGTCTGTTTAATAATAGGTAAGATAGATGAGGCTGTGTCGTGGTTTGGTTTGGGTTTTTTTCCTCCTGGTTGGTTACTGAGCTGTTTAATTTGTCTGATATTCAACATCAAGCTACTAATTTTAAAGGGCTGACTGAAAGGAGTCCTTCCTGCAAACTCATCAAATCCAGCCATTATTAAGTTGTAAGTTGAGAAAGACTGACTCTTCCAGCTGGAACCAGCACGTCTGTTAATGACTGAGAAATTGAACTATATTATTACGATATTTTTCATTAAATGCTTTCCTTAATATCCTTCTTGTAACAAAGTCACAGAGTTCTACCCCTCCTAAACTGAATTTACAGCTCTGTGCCACTGCTCAAAGCTGAGGAGAAAGTGGTAAAAGTTCTCTATTCTCACTTTGTGGGTAGACGCACATTTTTGAACAGAGGGTAATTGATTTTTCCCATCTTCTTCTATAAATGATTGGAAGGTTAGAGAAGACTGAAAGTCATACTAGGTAAAAGGATATAAGACCCTACAAGAACAGACACATGGCAGGAAAGAGGTGAAGTCCTGATTCAGCAGTAACGGAGAGGCTTTGGGAAGAACGCCAGGAATACATGGCTTGGTTAGAAATGCATGGAGAGAGCGTGATGGGCACTGGGGCAGCAGAGAGGAAATGCTGTTTGCCCGTCCAGGAAACACTTTTTATAGCTCTCTGTCCCTGGTGTGGAGCAGTTGGGACTGCTTTTCCCTGGAAAGAGCCCTGAGGCACTTGTCTTACAGGGATGCTGGTGGCTCTCAGGAACTATGGAATCCTTTGTGTATACTTTAGGACTGGTTAACAAATGTTATTAACAAGTGAAAATAAGATGAACAATTGTTACTGAAGGAACCAGGAGAAGTGTGGGAGAGGCCTGGAGTGTGTAAGGCTATGTGCAATTTGGCAAGCCTAGTTTATCTCCCAGCTCGGCCAAGAGACTTCTTTGACCTTGCTAAGCCATTTCGTTCCAGTTGCTGGCATTTTCCCCACCTCCAGCCTGTCTTGTCTAAAGTGAAAATTGCTCAATGTGTAATTTTTTGCATGTGTGTCTGTGTTCAAACTCTGAGCTTATTGAAGTAACTGACTGTGAAAGGAGAACAAATAGAACATAGCTTAGTGATGAACACTGATTGATTGATTCCAAACTAAATTCCAAGCTTCCCTCTTTGAAAAGTTGGAATTTTGAATATGCTTCTTGTTTTGGCTTTATGATAGATTATAGGAGATGGATTCAACCTGTGCAAAGATTTAAGGTTCTGTACTGGTTCTATTCTAAGGTTCTATGCAATGCATATATTAATTAATCAAAACCTTCCCATGCTGAAACAAGAACTCTGCCTTTAGATTCTGAGGAAATACAGAATTTTGATATGAAAAGCAATAAGAACTGAAACTCAAAACAATTAAGATAGTTGATTTCTCAGTGTTTGAAGATTTGTGTTTAGATGTTGTAAGACAGCACCTCATTTGCCCCAAAATGCTAATTTCTTATGATAATTGGTTGATACTTCTTTCCTTACTTTCTGACATTTCCTTGTAAAAGATTTGAGAAATATGAAGTTCTCCTTTAAACAGAGGTTTCTGATACCAGACTGCAGGAAGTCTAAAAACTACATCCCTTTTCTTGTATTTATTTTTATTTTTCATGATTAAAGCCAGAGTAAAATTAGACAAAAGGAGCCATTGTGCGAGGGAAATATGAAGCAAACATAAACCCTGAAGACATATAGAAAATCCTAAAAATATTTACCCACAATATAAACAATTAATTGGGGTAGTCACTGTTCACTGGCTAGTCAATGCAGGAGTGCTTTCTGTAGAGTTTGGCTGAAAAGGAAATTAAATATTCATGATCTGTGGGCAGTTTTTATAACATAGGAAAATGTCTGGGGAAAGCAACAACAGGAGCTATTACCATTCTTAGCATTCCCCACTTGGCATCTTCCCTGAAAGACTAATTCCATGTGAATTTCATGAATGTGACACTTCATCACTCCACTATGCACAGGTGTTTAACTGTATTGGAGGAGAGGAAGGCCATGACAAACATCACATCCTTTCAGTGGAGACATGTAAACCAACAGGGCCTTCAGCTATTTTATCAGCTTTATTTTTAACTCTGGTAGAAATGTGGAGTTCAGGAAATTGTCCTGCTAGTCATTTGCTTAAGGTATAGTCAGAAATCGGGAAGGACTGGCTTGTGCCAAAATCATAGCAAATGTAAATTATGGTTTGTTGAGAGTAAATGAATTTACAGCTGCTGAGGATGTGACGTTTTGAAAATAAGGGTAAACAGAAATTACCTTTTTCACCTCTATTTCTGATCTCTCTACACTGGACTGCAGTTCACAGGGGAGGAAGCAGAAAATTGTGTGGCTGCTGTTCCTCCTGTAACCTGTGCTTTTTCCAAGCACCTAGTACACTGCAATTGTGAAATGCCATTACTTCACACCAAATTTGCTGAAAAATAATGCTTACCTAAGCTGTGAATAATTGAGAACATCTCATGTGCTAAATGGCATGTAGGTAGGTACCCCCCTTGTCCAGGGTTTCTGAGCCTTACTGCCCAATTTGCTGACACACCTTTACTGTGTCCTTCATGCATCTAAGAACGACGTCCCCCGAGCTGTCCCCCAGTGTTGACATGCATTTGTTTTGTCTCGGGGCGCAGGTGCAGGCCGTTCTGCGGAGGCACTGGAACCAGTACAAGATCCAGTTCGAGCACAGCTTCAGCCACTCGGACGCCATGCGCACAGCCTCCTACACCGTGTCCACCATCAGCGACGTGCAGGGCTACGGCTACAGCCACGACTGCACCAGCGAGCACCTGAATGGCAAGGGCTACCACGACATGGACAGCGTGGTGCTAAAGACTGAGAAGCTCTGTGGCTGACGGGCTGCCCGAGCTGGCCTGTGCCTTGTGCCTGCGGGAATCCACGGCTGATTCAGTGACTTCATGGCCAGAAGATGCTACCTAACTTGGGATATGTTATTCTCCTCAATGATGCAAACTAAACCAACACGTTTCTCATACATATGTGTGTGTGTGTGTGTGTATGTATACACACTTGCATATATACATATGTTTGTGTTTCTGTGTATCTATTCAGTATGGACATTTGTACATATATATCTATATATGTATGTGCATTTATATAAGGATACAAACTTTGCCTCTTCAGTTTCTACTGTGTAGACAAAGTTGGCAAATTTTTGTACAAAGGGAATCAATGAAGGATTTCTTATTTTCTTGAAAGTTTGTATAAGACTGTGCTGTGTTGAAGCCACTTCATTTGCCTATAGAATCTTAGAGTGTAAATACCATACTCTGTTGTCTTAATTCAACCTAAAATAGAACAAAGCAGAATGGTTTAAGTAGGTGCAATAATAACAAGAAGTTTTCCAGGTTCTTTTTTTGGTCCAGCATTTGTTTGGCTGTCAAAAAAGCCTGACAGGTAGTCTGAGATAACAGATTCAAAGATAGATACTGCTGTTTTAGTTAAAGAGATTGATGCTTTGGTTTGGTTTGGCCAGTTTTTTTCTTCCCACTGTTTTGCATCAAGCACAGAAACACCACTTCCAGCATGAGTCTTGATGTACTTCTGTACTGCAATGTAATATCTTGAACCAAGATGTCAGCAATTTTATTTAAGCTATTTCAGGATTTTCTGAAGTCTCTCCTTCTCCTGAATTGTATGGAAGTTTCTTCTGGATTTAACAAAGACAAGATTGATGAGGCCTCACTGCCAGAGAGAAAAGGAGTAACCTGAGTCACTGTAAGTCCCTCCAGACACTCGTAGTAACTGCAGCTGGTGGAACTTCACTGTGTGCTTAAGGAATTTATTCAACTGGAGAAGATCATGTACAGAATTCATTGTAGCATTGTTCTGATTTTACTTTTAAGTATTTCCCTGGCCATATGCTTGATAACTTATTCCTTCATTCTTAGGGCAAAGTTTTGGTTAATTTTGTGGCTGTTTTTGGTGTCTGAAACAAGCATGAACACAGTGCACATAATATACTACCTTTAAAGCCAGTGTGTGAGACACAGGAAGACACATCAAGGAAACTAATGTTAGTAATTCTCATTATTTGGAAAATCCAGTATAAAGTTTGTATTATAAAGGTTCAAAACTTTATGGATTGAGAATTTCAATATTATTTTGGATTGGTTGATTCGGAATCTCTATCTCAATTAATTAGCTAAGAACAGTATTTTATATGTTTCTTTGGTTCTGCTGGTGCATAAAGGTCTCACTGAAAACTAGGAGGTTGTCAGGAAGGTCTTGAGAAGATGCGTCTTTATAGAAATTTATCTTTTTTTTTAATCTTTACGCTTTAAAGAAATAGTAGTTTTGTCAAATGAAATGACAAAAATGCTCAAGAATGAGGGCATGAAACGAGGTGAGTTCACTGAAAATTACAAATGTAAGAAAAATTTTTATACATTTCATTTGCAGATAAGTCTGCTTGAAGTGGGGAAAATCCAAAATTAAGTAGAAGAAAAAGTACATGCTGGAACTGACAGACTGTTTTGTTTATGAACATATATCTGGTGCATGTAGGCCAGTCAAAAAATTGGAAGACAGTTCTTTCTGAGACCACTTCAGTTTTAAATAATTTTGCACACAAAATTACTGTGTACAAAACACCTTGATCTTGACATTTAAACATTTTTGTCAGTAGCTTTTCTCTAAGCTTCATTAGTGTCTAGGTAATTTGCTGTCACGGTGTTTATTACTTTGTGACTTCAAAAGGCTTTAAATGCTTTGTACTTAGAAAGAAAGCATTAGGAGGATGTGGCAAGTTCATGCCACTTGCACCTTTCTATAGTTTTTTACAGTTCTTATGTCTGGAGTTTGAATATAGAAAGTTTTTTACTAATGATTTAGTTTCACAATATAGAATATCAGCCAGGATGCACAAATAAAGATTTCTCCCCTTCTGCAAGGCTGTCTGGTCAGTTGATGGGAATGATTTGAAGAATCTCTTGGATTCTGTAGTGTAGAGTAGTGTGAGATCTGGCAATCAGATGTCACAGTCTCTTAAACTGTAAGAATGACAGTAACAATGTCTGCTACAACATGACTAGAGGTTATTTACAGCTCTGCTTGCTGATCTATGTAGTGTTACTTAAAATTTGTGCAATGTTCTGAAAATATCAGTGGTGCAGAAAATCCCTGCCCTGCTGTAGCAGCTTTACATTCGTGGGACCAGATCATCAACTGGTATAAATCTGTCTTGCATTCCCTTTGCAGAATCTGCTGGTACCGCTGAGACTCAAAGCCCAGACCGATGTCTGTCCATTTTAATGTGCTGTAAGCACTTTATGGCATATTATTAGTCAATTATTTCATGGTACCTGGTCGGCTGTTATGTAATTAACACATAGATGTTGGTTTAGAGTGTGACTTTAATTAAGCTTCCCTCTCAGAGACGCAATTCAAATTTAACAGACAGTAGATTTTGTCATTTAATACCAAATACATATTTCTAATTGCTCTCTGTCCTGTATTAGAGAAACTTGTAATGTTAATTTTGGAGGGAAAACTGTTTTTATACAGAAATTATCCTTCTTCTAGGTGGACAGTCACAGCTTGCTTCTAGATACACACACACCCCCCNCACACACACCCCCCATCTTCACTTTGGAAAAGAAACACATCCATCTGGATGTGCAAGAAAATCTTTGTGGCTGTGGAGGGTCACATGGTATAGCAGAGCTGTATTTCCCCTCTCCTGCTGAGGTTAGATAATCTGTTTTCTAATTTGCATTGGAAAATACCAATTTCTTATTTTGTCTTCCTACCTCACCTTTTTTCAGTTTCTACATAGCTAAGAGAAGGGTCTGCTTCTTAAAATGTTTTTCTGTCACCATAAGTTAGAATCAAATCCTTATGCTGATTTCTTATGGCTCTCTACTACTTTAGAGATGTTGTAGTCCATATCTGTATTCTCTGGGATGGAAGTAAACTCTCTTTTGTTGGGGCTGTGAGATTCCTTTGAACATGCAGATTATTATTTGTTTATTACCTGTTATTATTTGCTGTTTATTTTTTTTATTTAAGTGAGGATTTATTGTATCAATCTACAGGGGCTACAGCAATAGTTGTCTTATATTTGTTATCTGTAACACCAGCATGTTATGATTCAATGAGAGAAAATGTGTGTTTTTAATGCTACTGTCTTCAATTAATAAATGGCTGCATTGCAGGGTCCCTCAGTTTGTTGTTTAATGTTGGCATTTATGTTATGCAGTTTTTCATGGTGGTGATCTACAAGAGTATTTGGCTGTAGAAATGCTGCACCACATACTCCTTTTGATGTCAAGAAATATTTGGGCTGGCAACCAGGCAACATTCACATATTGTACAATGTAAATAAGATTAATAGAAGCTATGGCATTGTATTTATTGCTTACACTAAGAACAAAATAGAAACAATGTGAAGTTATTTTTTTGGTTGTTCTTTATTTTCACCTTGTTGATATGAATCATGCATTTTAATTGCTGAGAGAAGTATTGTTTCTGATCAATAAAATGTTACTCCATTTATTCATCTCTCTTGTGCTGTAATACAACAAAGCTGATCTAAACTAGGCTTTCACAGATGCCTTAACTCTTGTGCTAGTTAAATATTAACCCAGGGAGAAAGTAATTACAAAGAGTTACTTACAATTATTCTGATTTTAAGTGTTTTTCAATACTTATATTTAATACTAGAATGCTGAATTTCTGGAGGAAGTTTGTACAGATAATATAAGATGACTGGACAAAAAATCATTTGCTCAAAAGTTTCATATTCCTATTTCTTGTCTTCTGAATCCACCTTTTAATAAAAAGTTATTAATACTTACTCATGTTAAGCCAAAATGTCTGTTTCATCAGGAGCTAACAGCAGAGACTAAATTAAGTGTATCTATCATCTTCATTCCATCAATTGAGGTGGAGGTAGATAAGCAAACCTGAGCTCAAATAAAAAACCCAAGCAATATTTAACCACACCAGGGCATCTTCAATACTGGGTGTTAATACTACTGGCTGCCTGTTACCCATGTATAAAGTGTGCTAATATCCATCCAAAAAATGCCTCTTCCTGGCTTTTAAGCAGGAGCCTGTAATTCCAGGTAGTTTTTTTGATCTTTAGTTCCTAGGACCAAGTGTCAGACAGTGGAAATTGTTACAGACTCTACTCACACCAAGTTATGTCTATTCCTTCAGTTCTCTACCACTACCTACTAATACTCCCACTTACTGATTCTGTGGATGTACAGAGTTAAAACTGTTACGTTTAACAATTATTCTATACTGTTATACAAGTAACTATAGAGAAGAAGTAAATCCAATTCCCTAAATCTAAAAGTTCCTGCTTACAACATTTTATTGTAACTCACGCCCAGCAGCAGAAAAGGAACACAAATGATATCTACAGTAGCATTTTCCAATGCAGTATATGTGCCCAAAGGCAATTAAACAGCAAATGAAACACAGCATCCTGACCTCCTCAGGTAAGAGTAAACAGTGGTCCTTACACTTTCTATATATTTTAAAAGAGGAAATGTTCTTATAGCACAAGTAGCCTCACAATAATTGAAACAAACTTACCAATATCCCGTCAATGTTGACACAGAATCCCTTTCCATCCTCTGTAAGATAAAAAGATTACTACCTTTGAAAATATTCCAATTACTCTAATAGTGTATCTTGCACATTCTTGTCATGGCAGTCACCATTGAAGTTAAAGTTCTAAACCAAAGTTTTAGTTCTTGATAATGATCTGGTTTACATCCACGTGAGAAGAAAATACAAATTTCATTTTGAACTAGACCAAATCCATTCCAAAGTGAGTCTGACTGCAAGTGCTGAGGTGACAGACCCCTGTTTATAATTACAATTATCAATCACCTACAGCTGCATCTCTCTAACAGCTTTTAAGTTGCCTAAATGAACAATTCAAATTCATCCACATGGAGTTTAAGCTTCATTTGAGGCAAATGACATACAAGATTCTTTTTAAATTAAACTCAGTTTTATCACTGCCCCCTAAATTTTGAAGGTATTTTCAACTACTACTTCTTACCTCTACTTCAAAGTTTTCTTCCCCTCAACAAGATTCACCACTCTAAATGAGAACTCTTAAAAAAGGGAAAATATATGATTATTGCTGACTCATATGAAACTTAATTCATTGTTTTATGTGAATTTAATAAAATACAAATACAAAAAAATCAAAGCCTGTTTTCTGAAAAAGCACTTACACACTATTGTTAATTCCTGACTTAAGATGAACAAGCTTTCCTGGAAATTCAGATTTCACAATCAGTATCAAATGAAAAATTGCCACAAAGGAAAAAATGATCAGAGGTGCTGGGGTCCCTGGTGCTGTCTGGTGAATCCAAGTTTGAATGGTGGATGAAGGCAATCTAAACCGAGTTCTTCACTGTGAAGGATCCAGGAGCAAACCCGTCTATGCAGAGAACTGGTTTGGAGCCAGTGGGCCCATGGCCAGTGTTTGGGGCAGAGGTCAACAAGGAATCCCAAAGTTGTACACATGTAATATACAATCATAAGCCATGCACAAATTATCAAAGGAGAAAATAGGCTTGAATACAAGTATTCATGTATTTGCTTAGTTCCTTACCTAGATATTTGCAAATGAAAGGGAACAAATGTTTGCCTGTAGCAGAGAAAGTCCTTCCAAAGGTCCTCCGTGCATTGAACAGCGATCACTGTCAAACGGAGGGTGTCTTTGACACAGTGAGCTCCATATTGTGAGAGTCCACTGTATGTCCAATGGCTTTGCATAGAAATATTTAAGAAAACAAAATACTGAATTAGTAGGGAACAACATGCTACAAAAAGTATATTACACTAAACAGAAATAGCTTATCAGAGAGTTAAGACAATAAGCATGATGATAATATCATTGCTGGATATGATGGAATTAGAGAAAAGGGAACAAAAAGTAGAATGAACTGTTCTGTGCCTATTTATCTTTTTAAATGTGCTATGAAAAGTTCTCAAATCAGAGTATTGCTACCTTTCAAACCACATATTTATAGATTTAGAGAAATTATAATGACTTTTTCCCTTAAGCTCCCCTGGATGTAGACCTGAAACATCAGAGAAGAGCTAGGAACACAAATACTTATTCACATTTTCCTTAGCTAACCTTGAACAGGAGCTAATTACATGCATTTTATAGAGCGCTCCAAAGTGCATTTGGCTGGGTTTCCTGGAAGGATCTGTAGCCATATATTCCCCAGAATAGTGTCCATACCCAACTTGTTTCTGTTAGTCACACGCATCTCCTATCCTGTGATGCCAAATGGACTCCAGGAGATGTCCTCAAGCACTGGCTCCTTCTGTCACATTTTGGGCAGATGATGACAGTAAGGGTTTCCTTATCCCAGGGTTTCCTTCCAGAGTCTTTAGGCATTCAGCCACCAGGGATAGTTCAGAATCTGCAACAAGAACCAAATTCACAGCAGGAGATCTCGGTCTGAGATGACTTGAAAATTCCTGAAGTTCTCCTACTGTTCCATGGCTTGTAGCACAGTGCAGTGACACTGCCTTGTTTTTCATATTCCCAACTCTCTTACAAAAAGCATCTCCATTTAACATAACTGTGATTCTCTTTATCCAGATGATGCAATGGACTTGCTACAAGAATTTGGAAAGTTAGAATATCAATTCCTTTAAAATCCTCATAGCAAATAGCTGTGGTAAAATTACTTAAATTTCAGGTAATTTCAAGCTATGGACTCTGAGCCAAGCAGTCCTTTCCAGTCCAAGTCTGTATTTGCTATGAGGAATAGAAATTGTTTCCCATTCCTTTTGTCAGTGGAAAATGACAGTAGCTTTTTTCATTTAAAGCTAATCACCTCTTATTTTTCCCTACATGGACTCATTTATAACAGGCAGGAGTGCTCTAAATAGCCTTCTCTAGCTGTAATTAAAAAGCTAATTACAATGATCTGTAATTCATGTGTAAAGAATTCTTAGAGAAGAAGGTTGAATCAGGAAGCTTACACAGAAATAATGAAAGTATTGAAAGAAAAAATAGAAATATGCTAGTAGCAAAACTCTGTTAATGTGTTTTTGTTGCAGACAACAACAGCACTACTTATAATTATGTTTTCATTGTATAATGGAAAAATATTTTTATCTTTTAAGCCATTTAAAGTGGGTGGTTTTTAGAAATACTAGTACTTAAAGTGGTAAAATACACTTTTTATTTAAGTTTCAGCAAAATATTTTGAGTTTTACACCTTAGTGCCTGTTCCACCACCACCTCAGATCTTAGTATTTCACCAGCACTGGCATGATTTTTTTTTTTTATTTCAAATAGAATCTTCTTCTCATTTCTTAGTATTCACCAAAGGCCAGGCCCCAGCAGTTATCTATGTTCTGCAAGATGCTTTCCTTTCCCCCAGCTATCTCCAGAGGTCTTGGAAACTGGAGGTAATACTGCTCCAGCCTTTTCCCAGCTCTGCCAGCTCTGCCAGGAGCACAGGAGCAGCACAGGAGGGCAGTCACCAGCACTCTCTGGGTTTCATGGCACAGGCATGAAGGAAGTGCAGCCTCAGAGAGTCTTTACCTCACCCATTTCCTAGGCAAAGTTTCTCTGGCACTGGGGAATAACTGGCATTGCTCCTTCCTGCAAGGAAGAATGCACAGAGCTGGTTTCTGGCTGGACTCTCCTTGCTGAGCTGTGGAATCTCTGACCTTCTCCTCAATCACTCCCTGTTTATGCTTTTAGTGCTGTGGAAACAACTGACAGGAGCAGGAATCCCCATCAGTTCCTACATGCAGTGGTGGCTGCAAATTGGAAGCCAGACCAATCTAAGAATTCGTCCTATTTCTAATCCAGCAGAAGAATGAAATAAATAAAGCATAGAATTACTAAACATGCAGAGACAGTAGGAGCACTCTGCGAGCAAATAACACCGAGGTCATGGGTTCAATCCCTGGACAGACCATCCCCTTTGGAGCTGGACCAATGGTCCTTGTGGGTCCCTTCTAGCTCAGAATATTCTGTGATGATGACCAAAGACAATATTAATATGAAAAGCTTACAGAGCAGTGTTACCAAAAAAAAAAAAAAAACCCAAAAAAAAAACAAAAAAAAAAAAAAAACCCAAAAAAAAAACAAAAAAAAAAAAAAAACCCAAAAAAAAAACAAAAAAAAAAAAAAAACCAAAAACCCCCCCAAAACAAACAAAAAAAACAAACCCAAAAAACAAACAAACAAAAAGAAAACACACACACACAAAAAAAAGCAGCACAAAAGATAAAGGGAACAAAAAGGAGGGTTGTACAGATATGGACTGTCTCTGATTTAAGAATTCCAAAAACAGTCTCTCTTCTATCCTTGGAAAAGAATTGTACTTCAGAATAAAGAAAAACTGCATATCCCTCTATTTGCAGACATTCCCCACTGATTTTCCAGACACAGACATGCTGATGAAAAGAAAAATTAAGAGGAAGTCTGGAGTTTCCCCCATTAGCATCAGTGGGCACAGCCCATATGCTTAGCAGAAAGGAAGGGGTAGCAAATTCACACATCTCTTTTGCCTTTCCCTTCCTTAATTTCCCCTCTTTTATGCACAACATAATGTCATCTGGCCTTATCTACAGTGATTCTACATGATGAATTCCTGAGCCATCCAGCCCAGCTCCCAACAATGAGTGCCAAGACAAAGAAATCATTCCTATTTCTGTTAAAGCAACATTTACTGTCAAAGGTATTTACTGCAGAATTAAATACTATCTCCTTTGTCTAGACTAGACGGGAAAGTTCCCATAGGCTTACGTGAAGAAGTTTGGATAAGATGTCCAGGCCATCCTAACAGTCTTGAAGTGAGCACGACCTTTCTAAAGGTTGAAAATACTTTCTTTTTTAATAATGTCGCCCTTGGTTGCATCTGAAAGCAACAACATATAGAATGATTAGCCTAGAATGGTTCCTTCTGAACTGTAACTAACTAAACTGTAGAGCACTAGCGTGGGTTTGGATTAAATACAGGTGGGTGTGCACCCATTAAATAAATAAAACCAAAGAAGCAAGTTTTCCCTGCTTGTTTCCACCTAATCCTTGAACTAGCATTGTTATCACATTCACAAACCAGCAGCATCTATGGAGTCTACCCATGGAACACCTTTGTGGCATGTTCCATTCACCAACTTCTTAACAACCACTATGAGAGCACAGATTTCAACTCATTTTGCATTTGACCAGCTGACTCTGTGTTCATTCTAACTCTCCTGTATGGGCTCTGTGCTATCTTTATTGAAGTTCTACACATTTCTTTTACAGCACTTCTTTGAAGCAGCCTCTGAAAGTGCATTATCAGCTACAAGGCAGGAAAAACATCAGGTTTTAAAGCTCATGATAGGGGCATATCCTCTAGTCAAGGGCAAGGTAGCTGGGCATTCTGATGGACAGGTTGTGTTTAGCCAGGTACACTTAGAGAATCGCAATTGTCTTCAAGTCACAAATAATTGGCATCTACTGGAAAATGAGAGTTACCACAAAGGGAGAGAATATGCTCTGAAGTACATTAAAATACACAATGAAAAAAATCAAGTTAATGATGCCTTCAGAAAATTGACACTGAAATTATTACCTTTTCCTGGCCTTTTGTGTTACGTTTTCAAGCCCACAATGAACTGACAGATGTGATATACTGAAATCACTATATGTACATCTGACTTCAGGGCACAATAGAAAAGAACAGAGGGGTACCTGGCAAAAATGGGTTCCCTTGTTTTTAAGATTAGAGGGGTTTTATCACTGCTGACTCATTGAAATCATCATCTGGGTACTGTAGTGAATCTCCTTTTCTAGACCCAGTGTGATTTTGACCAGTGCAGATAATGCACTGGCTTAATAGTTACAGGTCCAAGATTACACTTCCTTGCATAAGAGAGATGTTTCGATTTAAAGGAAGATGCTGGCAGGTATTTCTCTATCATCATTTTCATACTCCGTTTTTCAAACAATGCAGCTCAAGGGCCATACAAAAGATACATGAAATATGATACAGTATGTTCTTTTGAATGCAGAGAAAGGCCCAACAGACTTTCCTCATGTGAAGTGTAAATAACTGTTTAAAAATTAAGCACATGCGATCCCCTCACTAGCAAATACATGGTGAGAGCAGCATGTTCCCATTTTAGTGATGACAGAAAGCACAACTCAGCAAAAAAATATTTTGCTTCTCCCCATTTGCTTTGAACTTGTCATTCTATTTTTGCAAGCTCCCTTCCTCATCTGTAAATACTCAGCATGGTCATGTGATAGGAAATGACAATATTTTAGCCTCTCTAACTATGTGTCATTAAAATCATTGCACTCTGCTTTGAGGCTCAAAGTTAATTCATCTGCAGATGAGCCTGAGTGCCTCTGAAGGCTGCACTCCTTCTGGGGCTGGGAGCCCCAGACCTACCCAGCCTTGCAGAGGTGCACCTGCCCTGCCAGACCTCCAGAGAGCCGTGGGCAGGACCTGAACTCTCAGACATAAATAGTCATGAAAAGAACCATTTTTACGTGTCAGTTCACTGAAGGTCTCTGACCACCCAGCCACCCCGGAATTAAACTTGTTCAGGAATCCTTTTTTAGCTGACACTGCCTGGCACTGGGTTATTCTCTTCCTTCCTGTAAGCTCCTTGAGACCTTCACCTCTCCAGTGAATTTGAACAGGGCCAAACATATTCTGATGTTGTTTAAATGTTTAGTTTATTTAGCTATCTTGACTCCTTTGAGTCTATCTTGGCTCTGTTCTAAGAGCCAAGATGTTCTTTTCAACAGCTAATATGATTTTTAGTGTTTTGGGTTGCAGTACCCATCAGCAAGTGCTCCCTTCACAGACAGGCAGTTTACCACAACAGCTATTCCAGACTATCTATTCCAGAACTCCCATTGTGAACACTGTTCCTCCAGAATAAAAACAGGATTGTGGAGTTTTTTTACTTAAATTGCTTTATTTATGTTGGAAGAAAATATTTTAAACCACGAAGTACTTTTTCTGGAATATCTACTCTGGCAGATGTCCAAGCATATTTGTCCCATCAGTAGCAAATGGGGAAGTAAAAAAAGCTCTCCAGCAGTCCAGGGCATATTTTGAATCTCTAAATCAGCATCTTCTAATATTAGGTCCTCGTTTAATAATTTTGTGCTAAAAATTACTGTTCTTGTCTAGTTGCCACATGACTCCAGATCTGGTATGGCCCACCATTCAGCAAAGAGTCACAAATATAATTTTCCTAGGCAAAGAAAAGGGAGGATATCTGGGTTTGTTGAAAGAATAATAAAAAAAAATGCTACAGAAAGCTTATATTTATAAGCCTTCAAGAACTGTGTCACTCAAAATCTGTGTGTGGGTGAATGTGTATTTTGCAAATGCACAAAAGCACAGACATTGCAACCAGTGTTTGCAACAGCATTAAAGAAGGCTGGAAACTCAAGCCAGTTCCCCTGTAAGTTTGGCTTGGGACCAGTGTAACTCTTCTGAACTCAATCTACTTCAGTATATCTGACCTCAGAATCCTCACCCCAGAGGAGCCTTCTTGGAGACAAAGAAACAAACCCATTCCTTTCTCGATTCAGGTTGCACTCATTCAGCACAATTTGCTGTAAGAGCAGCTGAATGTGTTGACCAACAAGCTTCCAATCAGCAAAAAGCTCTAAGCTGTCAAATCAAAAGGGATTTGCCAGACTGCCTTACCTGTGCAAGCTTCTGGCATATGAGCCTTTGTCATTTGCCAAATGAGAGAAATACATGCCACATCCAAATGAGAGAAATATATAAGAAGTCTGACAGAAATATGCCAGCCCTGCACTCTTTGGTGGAAATCTTGCCCTTGATATAGGACAGGATAGGGAATGCTGCTCTTGGTTACTTTGCTGCAGGGTCTCCATCAGAGGTGGTTTGTTAGTACATGGAAGAGCAGGTTCTAAACGGAATGGCAACAAAGCAAATGTTACAGACTAAGCTCCATTTCCACCACTCCAGAAGAAATACAGTAACTAAACTCCCCTCTAAGAAAATCAATCAACTACTTTTTTTTTAAAGTTATTTACCGAATTATAGTTTCCACATATTAAGGAAATTGTGAAGGAAATAATTGTTTGCTCTTAGAACAAGTTGAAGTTATTCATTTAAAAAATTTTGTGAGGAAAAAGTTCATTATTTTTAAAAGGCCATGATAAAATACAGAACAGAAAATCAAAATATTTTATACATCAAAAATATAGAATATGAAAAGGAAAACTCTGAAATGCTAAAATTTGTCATATTCTTTTCTCTCTGGTCTTTTGACATTAAGACCAATATACCTTGGGTTTATTTTTCCCTAACATTTTCCTTTTGTCAACATATAACATCATTTCAAACACAGTAGATTAAATCTATTCTCATCACCAATTACTGGTGCAGATCCCAGTTTTTAAATCTCACAGTGTAGGTCTATCTCATAAACAACACAGTCCTATCTAGCACTCAGATCTGCTCTAAACACAAACTCCTACTTCCTACCAGCTGCCTTCTTCAGCTCCCAGAGCCAGCTTCCAAATGCTCTGCATGGAGCTGTTTTCTGAACTCCCTTCAAACACATTATTTGAGCTTTACAAGCAGCCTGGAAGAGCAGTGCTGAATCAACTCCGAAGAGTTGTGCCTCAGCAGCTCCTGTCACTTCCCACAGGGATGGGGCAGCCACAGCTTCTCTGGGCAACCTCTTCCTGTGCCTCACCACCCACACTGTGAAGAATTTCTTCCTAGTATCTAATCTAAACCTGCCCTCTCTCAGTTTAAATACCCTTCAAGAGGTAACAGCACACTGCCTTAATATCTTTAATATTATTTTGGATCTTCTTACCTTGAAAAATAATCCTAGATTTTATAAAACTTCATGAATATAGCATTTATATTTGGGGCAAAATAAGAAAGCTGTAGGGTTTTTTTAATGTGTTCTGGCGTCACTCAAAGCAAAGAGATGCTTTGGGCTTTGTCCTTTTAGCCAGTACATTCAAATCCTTAAAACATTCCAGGTTTATATTCAATTTGTGAATCGTGCTTTATATCTAAAACGCTCATCTGTCTACTCTTGGAAATGAGGAGAATTTGCCAAGAGAATTTTTGCAATAGAATTTTTTTTTCTTTTCAGACAATGAGGCCTGTCCATGACTCCAGACTTTCTTTTTCCCAGCCCAACCCAATTAGATTACAAATATTTTTCTTCATCTGATTGCAACAGCACTAAGATTTGTTGGTGTCTGTGATGCACAAGCTGCACGAGTCCAGTTTTGCTCACAGCTGGACTGTGCCAGCACTCCTCTTGGCAAGGTCTCAGCACAGCTGCAGTTTACCCATGTTGTCCCAGTAACACAATCGCTCAGCCTAGCCCCCGGGAGCCCGCCCAGCTCTCAGCCCTGGCAGAGTGCTGATCCATGCAGCTCCCTTAGGCAGAACCGTCTCCGTGGGGGCACCCTTCCAAGGGAACCGATACGCACCGGCAGCTGAGGCAGCAGGACACTCACTGGGACCCGCTGAGACATCTGCACACTCACCTCTTCCCCAGATCCTTATACTCAGTATCATCAATTACATTGTCCTTTAGCTATGGGCTGACACTCCTGTTTCTTTCCAGTGTTGCCCTGAGCCTCTCCGATGATCTGTTTCCTCTCTTAGGTTCCTAAATAAATCCCTACACTCTCCTGGTGCTGAACACGGCATGTATGTGAAGTGCTGAGAAGTTGGCAAATCATAGCACGCTGCAAGAGAGAATCCAAAAGGCCACAAGTGTGTAATCTGCCTGTTTCTTTAAGTTAGTACAGAAAAACACCAACTGTTGGAAAGATATCTGACATAGCATCTTTCAAATAATATTTTTAAAGAAGTGAAAATATTCTTCGTCTTACTTATTTAATTATTTTGAGTCTGTTCCTACAACACAACCCTATGGTCTGGACATCTTATCCAAACTGCTTCACTTAAGCCTATGGGAACTTTCCCATCTAGTCTAGACAAAGGAGATAGTATTTAATTCTGCAGTAAATACCTTTGACAGTAAATACTGCTTAAACAGAAATAGGAATGATTTCTTCTCTCCTACAGCTAAGTGCCCAATCTCGTTTCTCTGTATTTCTCCTCACAATGATAAATGCCCAGCTGTGGACACAGTTCTAGGCTCTGCCTACAGCTTTCTTCATGTTACCTGCAGCACGGCTACTTAACAGATCTTGCGGGCCCATTGCTGAGCACACATGAAAAGCACATTGGAGAGGTTATGTATTCTTAGCCACAAAACCCACTAGAGGGTCCCTCTACTATAAGTTGATATTAAAAAAATAATAAGTTTTTCCAACTTCCACAATACATATGGTGAGCTTAGGTCAGGTAGTTGCATGTTGAAGCCACACATAACACTCAAAGGAGAGTGAAGATGTCTTGTCTTCCAAAATGAAAATACAGCTGAATTTGACACTGGTCTTTTCCAATCCAAAGTATGGGTAGTTATTTTTTGTGAATTTATATGTGTGAAATAAAGACAGTAAAAACCAGCAAAAAAAAAAAAAAATTACCCATACACATCTGAAGTCTTCTCTAAAGCTAGATTTTCTCTTAGGAACGATACTTCTGTTGCCTGTCATGCAATGTTGTGAATTTACTCTTATATTAATTTTTTCCTTCTCACTGACAGCAAAAGAGTGTGAACTTTGACCAGTAACTGTGAAATGCCCTGAAAACTCTCCAATTCTTATCATCATTATTTCAGTTTCTTGAAATGTATTAACAATAATATTCAGAGGACACATCACAATTTCAGCAATCCAAATTCAGTTTTTCACAATGAGCAGGAGCTGCCCTGGGGGCAATATAGTTCCCAAGCTGGAGATTTTCTAATTGCTTGTCTCAAGATGATCAGGAACAAAGAGTACAAGGCCCAGGGGCTGGAGGAATTTCCTCCAAACAGATAACTGAGCTGTTTCTCCAGGAAATGGTATCACTGCCTAGAAGGCAATGATATATTTTAGGTGGTGTTAGAATTTTTCATTCTCCTCCTCCCACCCCCCCCATGACAGATAAACCTTCTGAAGTGAATCGTGCTGCGTGTAATATGTTATCAAAGACAAGACAAGACAAGAAGCTGCAAATAAATGTTTTTCTTACTTTGAGTTCGTATGCATTTTGTTGGAAGGGTTAGAAAAGGAGTGCTTGATAATTGAATTACTGTGCTTCCTCACTGAAGTTACTTACTGATAAGCAGCCAAACTAATTGGCTAAAATAAATGAGAGAGCTTAAATAACCCAGTCATGGGCGGTCACAACTGGTGCAGTAATATACTTAGACAACCTATGTTATTTACTTCTAAACAATGTGTATCAGCCCAATAAAACCATTACGAATTTCTTGTAGCATTCAGATTTCTACATTCAAAAAGGTAAAGCCATTTACAAGAAACCACTGTCAAAGATCTTAACACTATCTTCAACCTCAACCTTTGTTTTTATTTTCTTGCCCAAAATCAAGTGCTCACATGAGCAGGTTTTACACTGTATTTTCATAAAATATGTTTTAAACCACATGTACATATAAGAAAACCCCAAGAAACACCAACTTTCATCTGAAACTCACAATGAAATAAGTGTAAGATTATTCCCATGGAAATTAAAAAGAGGTTTATGTTATGCTCTATCCATAGACTATAAGGCTAAGTAGTATTGAATATATTTGCAGAACTTTTTAATATACCTTAAATCAAGGGAACATGCAAATTCCAAATATCTCAAAAAGCTTTTTTGAAAGTTCTATTAAAGCCATTCCTGCTGTGTTATGGGAAGTAGTTCCAATCCTCAATGCAGTTCTTTCATGTTTTGCCATCATGTCAATGACCCTTTGTAGTCAATGCTTTGTCTTCTCTAAGAAACCAAGCCAGAGAAAGCAGCTTTCTTTTTTCCACTTTTCTAGTAACTACTTTTTCAATGTTATGACCTTAATTCAGAACATTTGGTTGCATTTTAAAAATGCTCATTTAATTTAGAGCAATAAGCTTAAAAAACTTTCTCAAAAGTTCTGCTGACTAGAAATTGTTCTGTTTCTGCCTATTAGAGTGGTTAGCTACACAATTAGGACTGATAATTAATCTAATGCTTAAAAATTATCAATCCTTTATCAGGAGCACCCTTAAATTAACAACTTCTGTGTTACTGGAGTTTATGAACTCTAGAGTGGAAGTAATAAGATTTACCAATGTTCTTTACCAAACTTCCCACCCTCTTGGCCCTCTCCTGCTGAAAACAGACATAATGGCCTTTGTGGGCTTACCTCAGTCACTTTGGCACAAAGCCTGGGCCTGGTTACACAAAGTAAACTTCTTTAAACCTACCTTCGTTGAACAAGTGAGCCCACTTTGTAAAGGAGTGCTTGAAGAGGGTATCCACATGAGCAGAATGTTCAACAGAGGGGCTGCAACAGCAACAAATGTGTGTTTGAGACAGTACAGCAGCATGTCAGTGCTCAACATGCTCATTCTCACTGTGATCTACAATGTTGGAAATCCTCACAGTGTAAATGTAGGGCTTTGTTAATGAGAATACAAACATTAGAGGGGCCTGACACAGTGACCAGGCTGCAGCGAAAACAACTAGGGGTCATTGGTCACTGAAGCCCCCAAATGATCCCAACTCAACAGGTTTTTTTTTAAATTATTCCCTACTAAACAAGTGTTTTCCTGAGCTAAAAAAACTAACATTCCATGAAGGAGCTAGTTTCACTAGCATAAAAAAATTTTAGGCATAAAACTATTTTAAAATCTAAAATATTCATGCTATTTGGGATAGCGGACCTGATCTCAAACTGTGCATGGAAACAAACATAGGCACTGAGATTGGTACTGGAAACTGAACTATGAAAGAGGAAGCAGTATCCAAAGCCAAGTTTGTTAAGCCTCATCTTAAAGTAGCACTTACTTTTGGTGAGTACTTTGAAAGATGGAAAGCTGTTTCCAGCTTCTTCATGGCTGTATCCTGGACCTGACCAGCCCTGTACAGGGCAGGAGGCTTTGGATGTAGAAGTATCTCTGCCTTTAGCACTAATTTCAGGTCATCCCCAGCTGACTTGTACTGGCTGTGTCTCAGGGGGTATGGTGAAAGCCTGTGGGCAGTTTGTAATGGCTGGGGGAATGGTGTCAGTGGAGTTTGAGAGAGAATGACCCTGTTTGGATGCTGCAAAGCAATAAAGCATATTTCCAAGAACATAAGGGAATGAACAAGCCCACCAATAGATTTCATGTACGAACCTCTGTAGAAAGTACTTCCTCCCTAACCACATGTGGAAGTGTTAGTGATTTCACTGTGCATGAAACAGTTGGATATTGCCAGTTATGAAACAGGATGTAAGAAAATCTAGCAACAAATACCAACATCCTGCATTAATGGCAGCCAAGGCATACAAGGAATTCTAAACCATCAACAGTTAAAATATTCTGCAACCAAGTTCACGCTTTAAAGTAGATGAGCACTTAGCATCACTGCACAGTAAAGTGATTACTCTTAAATATATTTCCTTCTCATCTAAACTTTGGACCACTCTAAGACATCTTCAAAAACCCTATGAATTTATTTTATTAAAATTTCAAAGTAGATTTTAACATACAGAAAGTGAAGACTCTTTATGGCAAATTTAAAATGATTTTTCCATTCAGTTGAAAGTACAGGGTGTAAATTTCTGTTTATAGAATGCAATTTGATCTATGACATCATTAATAGTCTAGTGACCACTCTGTCACATTGTGTACTGTGACTAAGAAAAAGGAACAAACCCAAAAATTATACAAAAATCCAGCAGCAATTTTCAAAATTACACCTACCAGTTTTATCTGAATTACTCTGAGACTATTTTGATAAATATTATACATACATGCCTGAGCGAAACAACAATTGCAAGGTAACACTGTGCAATAAGCAATACTTACTAAGCATTTCTTCTACTTTCTCCCTTTCCTTTACCCTCTTTCTTCCTCGGGCAAAAGTTCACAAACACAGGACTGTCCCATCTGTTTTCAAGATGACTGTTACCACTTATGCTCTCAGCAACTTCAGTTTACAAATATTTGGCTGCAGTAAGAGATTATGTGCTTTTCATTGCTCCATTTTTTTCACCCAGACTGAACTCTCACACAAAACTCCCCCTTAAGAGTGATAATCAATGCTTAAATAAGTAGAATGTAACTTAATATAATGATTTATTTTTATTCTCAAATGTTCAAAACTCCATAAAGGATCAGGGCTAACTGCTGTAGCAATCTAGAGAGGCACTGCTGCTGCACTGAAAGGTTTACAAGTTTAACGGAAAACAAACCTCTCCCCAAAACCACCCTCTCTAAAAGAAAAAACAAAAAAGAAAATAAAGAAAATAAAAACCAAACCAAACAAAACAAACACAAAAAAAACCCCCACAAACAGATGGAAAAATACTAAATCTGAAAAAATAAAAACCAAACCAAACAAAACAAACACAAAAAAAAAAACCCACAAACAAATGGAAAAATACTAAATCTGAAAAATTTACCCAATAATAATATAACTCGTTCTTGTAACTCTTGTCAAGCTAATAGTAATTAATTGATACCTTGCCCTTGGGGAAAAGCCTGTAGGTATGTAGCCAAATACACTGAAAATCAGGGTAATTTGAGAGGTTAGAAAGAAAGGAGGAGGATCCTGTCTGCCTGTGGGCACAGTAAATGTTGTTACCAGCAACACTGTGCCCCCCTGGAGCTGGGGTGGCCAGGGCAGGCAGAGCAGTCTGTCCGTGGGTTTGTGCAGCCAGTGCCTCACAGAGCCTTTGAGCCCCACAGCAGCACAGAGCAACAGCACCAAATGCTGGGGAAATGCTCCAACTAGAGAGTGACAAAAGACTCTTCTCGGTGAGGATGCTCAACTCTCAACGATTGCATTTCATGATGGAACATGCCACATGAGGATCTATAAGAGCATAAACTGTTTTTTTAAAAAGATGCAAATGTATGCATTTATTTAAATTCTTCTTTTCTTACTCCTTAATTTACAATTCATTTATGTTTTTAAACCTTTTCTCTACAATCCTGATATTTACAGCAACTATTGCTACAGATTCATAATAAAACATTGGTAAAGCAACTCAGAGACATAAATGCTTCATTCTAATGAAATCTCTATCTCTGATCACAGATGACCAACTTCTTTAGCAACAAATCCCTGCTTCTTTCTGCATTAATCTACAATACCTTGCTTAAATCTCAAGGTATTTTCCACTTTTGTAGGAATACTAATCCTTGAGTAGGTGGAAATTTTGCCTGTTGAAACTGTTTAAAAAGGATTAAAAGAGTTTCCATAAATGCCTGAACATTCCTATTTCTTCATGGAAGGGAGAGAGAATCTAATTCTTCAATAACTGTGTTGTAAGCTGACCTGTCTATTTAGTCAATACACTTCACCTTTCTGCTCAGGGCAAGATGTTTTGAGAGTGACAAGAATTCAGGATGCCAGCCCTCAGAAGAGCTCAAACTCACTGGTTGGGCTTTGATTTATAAAATTAAAACCAGGAGTGCTTGGAAGCCAGGGCATAATTTTTGGAAATCATCAAAAGCTTTACAGCTGATTTAGGTCACTGTAGCTCTACTTCAGCATCCTGATTTACATCAAATTAAGAACTTAATCATAAAAGATGTGGATAAAAACATCAACATATTGCAATTCAATCTTTGTCAGTATTCAAGCATTTACCTGGCTGTTGTGATTTCTTCAGTTCTTTATCTTTTACAGCAGCAGCTCAATGTCCCACTGCATGAGTTGGGTATATCCAGGAGACTTTTCAAATAATCTTCAAGAAACGTTAAAATTATAAAATTACTACAAAATTCCTAGGAATTTATATGCTGCTGAAAACAAGAGAATTGTTTAAAAATAAAAAAGAGGAAAGAAATAAAAAATTTCACAGGTGACTCCTCCTGCTCATGTTAGGTCACTATATATATATATGTGAGAGATGAATTTAACTTGAAGCAGCAGACTTGAACTCTGAAGTTTTGATCACCACTGCCATGAATATAATACTTTAAGATATTCTTTACTCATTTTTATCATTTTCAAGACATATAAATGAACATAAGTTTTTAGTGAATAATCCTAAACAATGAAAATACCTATTCTTGAATTACAAAGAAGATATCTTTGAGGAGGAGCTGATGGAACAGGGGAGAAATTGAACATAAGCAACTTCATCAAAATTCAACTACTGCAAATAGATTCCTACTGTGGTCTAATTTCTACACAGGGAGCATGCAGGAGGGAGGGCTCCTAACAGGCAGCTCTCTGGCTAAAACCACAGAGAGTGGTTTTCAAAATAGTCTTTACATCTGTTTTTCAAAGAGGTATCCCACATCTTCCCTCTTCAGTGCATGAGGACAAACCAGCCAGCACATCGAGGACTCAGCTTTAACCACCTGATTGTCTTCCCCCTCCTGTGACCTGGTTGTGAACCCTGTTCCACATCTCCTTTTTCCATTGGTTCAATAACCAAGTATCCAACTAAGCACTGACTGAAACTCCTGCTGCTACAGGATGACTTCTCCTCTCTCAGTGCCAGCCAACACCATGAGGGATGGCCAGAAATATGTTTTAAGAAGATTGTTTCATTGCAGCAACATTAAACAGCACAGAAAAATCTCTCTCCTCTTCCTTACCCTCATGGTGTAAGGAAACCTTCAGAGCCATATTTAAATGGTTAAAGTTGTACCCACCTGCATATGCATTCACAATGTTCAGTCAGCAGTGCTAGGCTGAGAGCAGCTGATGAACCAGCTTCGTAAAGAAAAAACAGAACATTCAGAAACAGATTTAGGTACAGATGGCAGGGATAAGAGCTTCCTTACATATACCAGTATGTTGAAACATCACTTTACTATCCATAGGCTTGTTACACTTGGACATTAAACTAACGACATTAAGCCTGACTTTTTCAATGTTGTTTTTTTTTTTTTATTTGGGATTTATTCTTAGACACAAAGAACTATGCAATTAAGACTGTCGTTCCAGTACAATATTAAATTTTGAATTACTTGTATTAGACAAATATGGTCATACAAAGCCAGGCTAGAGGCCAGGTTGGCTGAAATTCAGTTATTTTCCATCCCACAATATTTAAATTTAACGCTTTTTCCTAGCTTATTACAAAAACAAACTACAGAAGTATGGGGCTTTTTCTTGTCTTAAAACCAAAGGAATTCCAGAGTTGTTCTAATTTTAAACATTTTTCAAGAGGTCACTAAGTTGACGTTGATGCACAGAGGTAGAAATTCATTGTCAGATGTTACAGGTTCACATCACTTATTTTAAGGCCTCCTTCTGCTGAAATATTTCAAAATTAGGAATTCAATAATTTCTCTACAAGTTTGACATAAAATGCCACAAAACCAAAGCCAGCTAAATTCAGCTTCCATAGTGGTAGAAGTTCTACTCTTCACTTCATAATACTTTGAAGCAAACTCTAGTAAGGAAGCACACAGGTTTTATGGTTTCATATCAAAGCCTCTGAACTTCCCTATATCTAGAAGTTTCTACAGAAAAATATTTCAACATGAGTTGCTTTACAATGCTGGGTCACTCTCACATATCTGCTAAAATGGAAATTAGAGGAAACCGGCAGCAAACTCAGGATTTAGTCCAGGCAAAACTATCCAAATGAATGAGAGAAAGGTAACCCTCTGCACAAAGCTAAATTTTGGATGGCAGGTTGTCCTAGCAACAAATATGGAAAGTCCCTGAATTCACCAGCAGAAGAAGGAATTTTTCTCCTTTGACATAATGTCCTTGAAATGATATATTAGCTGCATTCATCTTCATCTGTAGTCTCCAAAATGTCCTTCCCAGTGAGTTTCTGTGGTTCCCCAATTTATTGCTCCAGAACTTTGCTACGCTTAGTGCTGCGCAAGGACAAAAACAAAAGGAGACCTCCTGCCCCAAAAGCTTTAATGACCATGCAGATGGAGCCTCTGCTGGAAGACAGTAGGCCTTAGGAAAATAAATTGTCCTTCAAACCCACGGTCACTTTCCTCCTTTAAAGAGAAGCGAGCATTTCCCTTTTCTTCCCCTACCCCCTCCCCAGTGCTGTTAAATGCATCCCTGAAAATTCATATCTGTCCCACATTTAAGGATTTATAGCTCTGCTACTTCATATGGAATAACCATAGAGCCTGCTTCTAAAATAAGAACTTCTTCAATTATCTTATTGCTAGCTGCATGTTAGCAGCATTTAAATTAATGAGAAGAGCATTCATTAAAGATAGCTTAGGGACATGTCTGGGAATACATAATGTGCAGGCTCCAGCTTTTGTCACAGTTACTGTACTGAGTAAAGAAAGTTCCACTTTAACCCCCATTTCTACAGATTGTACAGTTCACCCTTCTATACACTTTCTATGCAGTTAAATAACATACTTCTTTGCTTTTGGGAGTTCTAGTTTGCTCTAAACATTGATTAGTTTAATTTTAGGTAATTTGCTTTTACCAAGCTTTGCATTTCTCAGGCTAAATTCTACCCAATTCAGCCTCCAGCAGGGCTGGGATTCTAATTCACAAATGAAGAATGTATTTTATAGAGGTAAACTGTAAGAACATTTCTTTAGTACATGTACTACTATATCACCATGGTTGGTTTTAAAGGAGGAGTTTTCTGCAGTACACACTAGATAATACTAAGCCCAAAAAAATAGACTTTTGAATATATATTTTAAACCATTTTAGAGGCAACAGATTTATTTTTGCTCCTTCAGACTTAGACCATGTGTTTCAGGGTTAAATGTTAACAAGGGCTGCTTAGAACAGAAATCCTGTGCAGCACTTTCTGGTGCTTGTTCCCTGAAAGATAAACACCAGTGTTTTCTGACATGATACAGTCACTTTGATTAGGAAGAAGTATCATTATACTAGTGATACATTGAACCT
This sequence comes from Edolisoma coerulescens, assembly GCA_013397115.1. NCBI lineage: Eukaryota > Metazoa > Chordata > Aves > Passeriformes > Campephagidae > Edolisoma > Edolisoma coerulescens. The sequence continues at coordinate 413,045 of VWZW01003319.1, forward strand.
ATAAATAATTCATAATTAGTGAGTCACACTATAGATTCTTTGAAGAAACACCACCACGGTGATAAAAGACAATTCACTAAGTCAAATACACAGTATATATTTCATCAAATTCAGGCTGTTAAACAGGTGGCCCTCACTTATTTCTCAAGGAGGAGCGAAGGGCAATCTGTTTAATGCTCTGCCTGGGGAGTCAGGCAGTCTGGATTCTGTTCCCAGCTCAGACCTAAACCATTAATCAAGTCACATCATTGCTCTGTTCTTCATCCCACATTCTTAAATGAGATAATAACATTTCTCTTATTATTTGGTCCCTTCCAAGTATAAGTTCTCTATGACAGAACCCAATTCTTACTATATATGTCTAACTCCCCTGGGCCTTGGATTTTGTTTGGGTTTTCTAAATGATTCCTTGTTTTACTAGTAACAATGGAATTCATTGCAGTATTAATTTTTAAGGCTTAAACCTACTATAAAGTCCCTAAAGCTGCCTAAGTAAGAAAGAAGTAGAGACCCATAAAGAAGGTAGGCAAAGAAAAAGGAGATAATTCAAAATTAGAGGAAAATTACCCCCTCATCAGCAAAATTAATCACTTTCTGTTGCAACTTGGCAGTCAAAAGCATCAAAGAGAAGGGCAGTAAATCAGTGTCATTATGCTCTGGTTCTTCAGAACAGTGAGGAAACAGATTTACTTTCAAAATTTAAAATGTTTAAATAAACTTTGTTTTTTTTCTTTTTCTGCACCTGCTTACCCTTTGTTTCCTTGTTTGTTTTGGTTCTTTAGTTGTTTTTTCCTATTCTGCAGTGAGTTTTGCTTTTGCTAACAATAGGTCTCATTCAGGCCCTTTTTTTTCTTCCTTCATGGTTACACATATTACAAACAAACACAAAGTTGTATTCACTCAAGAACACATTCTCAGAATTGTCTTCATCATCTGGTTTTCTTCAGAGCATGTCTACTTTTACTTCATGTGAACCCTAGTAAGGCCTTCCTGCCTACACTGAGAACCAGTAAAGAATTGCGGACCCCTCAGGATACATGAGAATCCTAATCCTGCTTGCTGTTAATATATTTCCACTATGGATCCTGTCAGTAGCATTAAGAAACATCAGACTGAGCACTCAAAAAATACTGGTGGGCTAACACTCCCAGTGGGAAACCTCATTAAAATTAGTGGAAGTTGAAATGAACATATTTCATTAAACCCTTGTTCAGGGGATTCGTAGAGATGTATCCATCAGCTCTTTTTACAACTGACACAATGCTCACAACAAAAGCCAAAGCAGTGGAGTGGCACCTGATCTGTATTCTGGGCCAGATATTCCCATTAAGAATTAGCCCTCCAAGGCTTCAGCACAAAGCCACTCACATGGATTGTGGCCTTCAGGCAGGAGAAAAGGCTCATGTTGGTCCCTCTGTGTTGACAGAATATTCATTCAGTTTCTCAGACTGCACAAGCACGTAAGCAAGAGTTTTCCTTTAGATGAAGAAAATGGGGTCAGTCCACATTCACAGCTGGGACTCTCAGGTTGCAGCTGGACTGACCTTAGCATGCATTTTACTGCTTGCTCTGCTGTCCTACTGACCCAGCAGCTTTCTCACCTGCAGCTCTGTGACTGAACAAGGTTCCTGCCTCACAGGGCACAAGCTTCCAGTCTTTAGAGACTACAGCTTGGAACAGGGAAGATTTGACTTTTGCCCTCTCATGCCAATTTAAATACTGCCAATGGGACTTCACTGCCATGCATAAAACATCGAATAGAAATTGAAATGAGATCAGCATGTAAAATACCAAGACACAGCCCAGTGCAGGAACAAGTGAACTGCCTGCTCAAAACCGGTTTTAAATATAAGCACAACAAATTTTCTTTGTCCAATATCAAGCCTAGGGGAAAGAGGTTTTTGTCTACAAAGCAGTGTTTCCTAACAGGATACTATGTTTATTACCCTTGCCTTTCTCTGGGATTTGCAGTTATAGCTTACTGTGTAGTGTGTGTCCCATACTGTGAAAATTCAATGAGAAAGGAAAAAGTCACAAAAGCTAAACCAGCCACAAACCCAAAAATGATTGTTGCATAAAAGTTGTTGAAATTTGTTTTCTGTAGTAACAAAACCATTAGTTCCTCTTCCAAAATGTAGAATACAAACATACAAACACAAAAATATAGAGTACAATAAATGCTACAGAAGAAAGGTATAATTCCGGAGAAAATGTATTCATTCTACCTAATACAACAAAGAATTTCAGAGCAGCACATTTTCAAATGAACAGCTGTACCTCAGGATAACTTGGGTGAATGCTAGTAGAGATTCCAAACTTAATATCATTTTTAGCCACAACTGGTCTGGTCCACTACATCTCCAGAGTGAAGAAATGGAGACATGAAAAGGTGGAACTGTTCCTTTTGCAGATTAAATTCTGTGTCAACAACTAGAAAGAAGATTTATCTCTCTCCCCAACTTCTGCATTGCCTTTTCACCTGCCCTACAATTATATAAAAATAAATAAAGAAGAAAAAATGCCCCAATATTTAAAAAATTGAAGAAACAAAAGTGAAAATTTGCATAAAACTTGGTCTGTTCTTCTTAGGAAGTTTCAGACAATATGTAAAGATTGATTTAATGTGCAGCATCACTCACTTCTGACAATTAACATCTCTGGCATTTTACTGCAATTCCAATTTAAAATGTAAGTTTGTATCCATCATAAGACAGCTGATAATATTATTTGAGTTTAAACCTAGATTATAAATTCTAATTAATTTGCTCAGCCTTCCTAATGAAGGGAAAGGTATCATTTTATCTACATATGATATTTTATTAGAAAAGTACAGTATCTTAATATTAATCATGCTATGTTATTTTAGGGCATGTAAAATATTTACTTCATGGACAGTAAACTACTATAATAAAAAGTTTTGAATGAAAAAGATTTCCCTTTATTTTAGTCACAAGTCAGACTAAACCTACTTCCTCTGAAAGTTGTATTTGCTTTGAATAAATTCATTAATTCCAGGAAATTTTTCTCAAATAGTAGGATTTTCATAATAGCAAAAAAAAAGGCAAGTGTTGCTATATTTTCACATATTTGGCTGGACATGCTTTTTTCCTACTCTTTAATGTCATAAATGCCTTTAACATTGAAATTACACAAATAGTCAAATGAACTTCTAATAAGCCTATGAAAATTTACAATGCTAATATATGACTTAGAACAATAGAAAGAAAGATTTTCTGAAATAAGAGTTCAAAGTAGTTCTCTAGAGATCAACAGAGCTTCATGGGGGAAATATTTCTTCTTTTATTTTTAGCACAAGGTCTATACCTGCTTTGGGCAATCTCAAAAACTATCCTGTGACAATAATTTATGCTAAAAGTACAAGAGGCATGGGAAACTACGCTCTTCCTCTGTATGAAGTACAGAAATTATAAAAAGCAGTTTAAGAAGAGCAAATCATATACGGGTGTGTGTTGGTAGAGAAAGACAGAGAGCCTGGAGCAGCATGCAAGAAGAACCTTGCTGGAGAAATAACTTGAAAAATAAGTTTTGATTAGATTGATTCCCTTGGTATATTTAAAACCTAGTATGCTTAAAACTCATGCTTGTCCTGAATCTAATACAGTTAACATGAATTTAAGTCCAGATGTAATGAGAAATGCTAGAAACACAGGAATACAAAATCCCAGAAAGCGACTGAAAAATCCTAATTGTGCGCAGGCCAATAAACACAGGGAATTGTTAATACCACTGCAAGAGGACTGTACAACTGAAATTGCAGGAAAGGAACTGGCACAAGAGGAAAATAAATCAAAAGCTAAACAAAACCTTTACATAGAAGACAAAAAAAAGAAATTAATCTAGAAGCTGTCAAGGAACTTGGAGAATGCAATGTACTGAATGAGGCAATGCCACAAGGAAACAAATGTGGAAAGAGATAAGAAAAGTGATGACAATGCAATAGGAAAAGCATCAAGGAATGACATAACTGATGAAGTAAAACAAGAATACATGGGCAATAGGATGGGACATATGTCAGTTGTGAGATCATCATTGAATGCTGCAGATCCTTTTCATATCAAGAAGGAACCTGCCCCAAAAGCAAAGATATCCACTGCTTCTCATCCAAGTGTTAGTCACATGCATTGTGTCTATTTGTCAAAATACCTGAGAAGTGGTGCTCTTCAATTACATGATAGTTGCAACACCTTAATGGAAGTCACTGCATTCTGAATAAATTATTAGTTATTTAGAATCAGAAATACCTTCAGGGAGGAAAAATTTAGGATCTGGTTTGGAATGAAGAGCTGATATTGATGCTTTATAAAGCCAGGAACAAACTAAATAACATCAAGACATGTTTCTATGCCATTTAAAAATAGCTCTGTGAACACTGTGGAAGAACTTCATGAAGTCAAGTCATTCAAATTTCAAGCTAATATAGGAAATACTCACTTTTGCTGCTGAAACCAGAGGGGTTTGTACATTGACACAAGTGACAGATTCCTGTAACCAGCTCCAGAACATCCACAGTTCAGAGCAGCTTCCTCTTCACTTCTAATGCAGTGTTCACCTAACAAAAATCAGGAATGAGAAATTAAATGTTTGTTCTCTAACTTCTGACAGTTGGCTTTTATTCTGTCACTTCTTCAAAATGTTTGTATTTTGTGGTAAATTATCCTTATGTCTAGAGTCTACTTTGAGACCTTAACTCTCGGGCAAAATTAGTGCCATGACCAGTATAGCCCCTAAAAATGTAAGCTAATACTAAAAGCAAGTCTAAATCTTTTTATCTTCTCAGAAATATCATCGTGATTCTTTTACTTTGAGCTGTACAGACCTATGTAGAGATGTGAAGACTTACTTTCGCTTGTTTTATTTCCAGTGAGATTAACTTCGATGTGCATATGCATCCCCATAATCCTGTGGAATACAGTTCCAGATTAGTCCTGAAGTTTTCTTAACTCATACAATAAATATGCTGGTGTTCTGGAAGCAGAAAGGCTACTGCTTGGCTTTGTTTAAACGTCAGAAGTCATACCAGACAATTGCAATTGTCTTTAAAGCAAGCAGAGCTCCTTCAGACAAGAGTTATGAATAGCAGATGAAAAAGACAGTAGAATTGGAAGTCAGTAAAAAAGGCAGAGCAATGAAAAACATATTTAATTTGCAGAACAGCAAATTATTTCAAGTCACAGAAAACTTTTTTAAAAATTATTATTTTATACATTAAAAATGTATAAAAATGGTACCATTCATTAAAAATGGTTGGCTGAATTGAATTGAATAAAATATTATATTATTTTCTTTTAGTACATGGAACTAAACATGCCTTGAAATTGTCTTGACAACACGTGCAAATGATATGTATATTCAGGTTGTCTGGTTCACTGGTGAAAACAACAAAACCCATGACTCCCAACACTGCAAGCACTCCAAGATATGAAACTTGAGCTGTGTGCAGTCTCACCTCTTTCAGCACTAGTAAAGGTGCTGAAGACAAAAATGTTTTCCATAGAAATACATACAGATGTCCCCAGTGTGTTCTGATTGGCCTGTCACTTGCAAACACTTTAGATTCCAATAAAAGTAACAAAACCTCAAGAACAACTATCAGCTGAGATTTGGCACTAGAGTGAGATACACTGGAACAAATATGACATCTGCTCCATCCTACATTACCTGGGATATACGTGACACACATTGATCTGTGTAACAGCACTACTTTGCACAGGCCTACAGTGGAGAAAAGATAATGGGTAAATCTGAAGGGTCAAGATGTGAAGTCAAGTCTTTTAAAAGCATAATTATTCTCTGGGTTTGATAGGTGTAGAAGCTCCCAATATTAGAGAGACATTAAAGCACTGGCCTAAAATTAAAGTTTCATAAAAATGCTTTTATTTGAAAAACGTACTCTAAGTATGTGTCCTTTCAATTGAATATATCTTTACCAACTATAAAAAGGAAAAAACCAAGTATTTTACTGCATTTATCATCATTTATGTGAGAGATATATATATATATTTATACTTATACAGGAGCATGTGATACTGATGAAGAGAAAGCTAAAGCTGAGAAATCCTAGTAAAGATTCCTAGTAAAGGTACATTTTTTTAAAAAGGGCTTAAAAACATCACATCCACAGACTCATTTAAGTGCCAGGGTAATTCGCACCAAGTGAATGTACAATTTAATGTACAAAATCAAGACAATGGGAAAGTTACTGAATAACAGTACATATAAAAAATGAAATAATATTCTCATATTCCTCCCACATGCTTACATGGGAAACTGAACTGAAATTTCCTATAAAACCCCACCACGTTATATTTGCAAACTGAATCATACAGACTTAATTGTATTACAATGGGTATAATAAATAAAATCCACATATTATCTAATTTCCTAGTAAGCTTCAGTGTGCAATAATGAAATAAAATGCTAAGACAACCAAAGGAATCTGTAAGAAATCCATTTCCAAGCCTCCCGTTAGCAATTTGAGGGCCTTTTGCATTTTATTGTCTCAGCAAGAACTCTTACTGCTCCAACAGTAGCTGTACTGGGTAAGTTACAAAGCATGTCTTTCTGCATGCCTTTCCATCCTCAGAGTCTCACATGCTCAAAATAGGTTTTTTAAGGCACAGTAAAATCATCATTTGCAAACTTAAGTACATCAGGAGAGTATCTGATCACTGTATTTTAAGAACTGCATCTTTTCTTTACACTGCATAGATCCCAGAATCACACAGGAATCATCAAAGTTGGAAGAGACTCAGTCCCAAACATCAACCTAACCCAGCCCACAACAGGCACCCCTGAACCACATCCCCAAGTGCTCCATCCAGATGGCTCTTGTCTCTTCCAGAGACAATGACTCCATCACCACCCCAAGCAACTTATTCCAATGCCTGACAGCTCTTCCAGTGAAAATGTCTTTCTAATATCTAATCAGAACCTCCGCTGGCAAACCTTTAGGCCATTTTTGCTGGAACCAAGTAATCAGGGCATGTAACATACTATTGTGACTAGATCCAAAGCAACTTTGAATAAGGACATGTTAAAAAAATATTGTACCACCTGCAAAAAACTCGGGGGACATATTTTTCTGTAATGCACAACATAATACACATATTTGCCTTGAGTTAAGTTAAACAATTAATTATTTTTGATCTAACGACACTCAAACTATCCCTGCATTTTCTAGGAAGCAAATTTCAAGTATTTGATCAGTTTTCCTCTTTAGAAATGTATTGCAATTACTATCAGATTTTTTTTCTACACATATGGACTTCTAAAGGTGGTTTCCATCAAATAACAGGTTACCTAATAATTGCATTATGTCAACCACTTTGGTGATTCTAAGATTAGGACAAGGCTATCAGTAACTGTGAGTTCTAGGCCACATAATATTAATTTTTTCAGCAGAAATATAACTTAGTTGTCTAGTTGGAAAGAAATATGGCTGTATCTTCTGAATGGGATCTGGTTGTAGACAAAATCTGCAATTTCATCTTCACTTTAAAAAAATAAGAACATTACAGTATTTCCTAGGTGTGTCCCACAGGGAAAACAGAGGAACACAATACATTCTTTTCTTGTCCTTAGGTTTACATCTGAAAAAATACAAACGTTCTTGTATTCATTGTCCCATTGTATCTCTGGAAAGATATTATCTGTATCAGATAAAGTGGGTATGTTCTTGCTCCCTTTGAAGTTCTATCACTCTATCTCAGGGATAGAGGGATTTAAGCTGTGTATTTAGATAGCACCTAAACAAAAAGCCTGAAAAGCATTGTATGTAGTTTATGCAGTAATATCCACCCTTCATTTATAAGCACAAGATATCATGTTCTGTTATGAAAGTACATGAATTATTAGAATGATCACTGAAAAGCTCACAATCATAAGATCTTTACCATTAGACTACCTTGTTTCTTATCAGTAGTTTTTTCCTGTCCCATGGGAACATTGTTTAAATTTAAACAACTAGCCATTGAATAACCATGGAAGGGGTTTTTAAGATACATTAGAATTCCTATTCTTCCTAAAGGCGTTAAAATTTTGCTGAGACACAGCATCCTGGGGAAAAAAAAATCTGATTTATTTTATTAAAGAAAAGGCAAAGTGGCTCAATAAGTTATCTAAGCCTGGTATCAACTGATTCTCAAGGGTACTTAAAAATATAACACAAGTCTGGCCAAAATTAATGTGTGGGAACTCACTCATTTGACAAATATAAGGAAATGAACTACTTTGCTGTACACTTCCTACAGTTCCCCCTTTCTTTCTCAGTCCCATTTGAGTCTCCACCTTCTGCACCACTGCCTAAAGCGACTTTCCTATCTCTACACACCCCTTCTCTTGAAAACGCAATGATGGAAAAATTGCAGGGCTCATCCACCAGGTGTTGATGCAGTCAGGATGTGGAAAAAAATTCTTGCACAGTCTGGTGAAGGAAAGTGGTGGAACTGTTCCTTGGCTAATGCAAATTCAGATATTCTGTCAAATCTACTTCTGAATAGTATGAAGAGCCTTTGTGTACACAAACTAATCTCACAAAACCCTCACCTAACTCCAATTTTAGTAAATAAAAATTTAGATGAAAGTCCTGAGTATTTAGAATGTTCCTTTTGCCTAAATTACACTCCAGGATTTCTTGTATTTAAGATGAGATTATACACACTAATGGGAAGTTTAGAAAATGGAAAGAAATGTATCAGTATAACTGCATATATACTCTCTCCTGGTATGAAATATGTCAGGGATAATTATGTTTCTTCTCTTTAATAAACTTTATCACTCTAACTTGAAATAGGTTTGGGCTCCCAAAGCACCTGAAATGCTGAACTTTGATTACATGCGTGTAAGTACATTCCAAATATAACTCTCAATTGCTGTTAAAGATGGGAAGATGGGAGAGGAAATCTCCTCTGACAATTATAACATTAACCAATAAAAAAATTTCAATAAAACAGTAAATTCTAACCTACTTTGAAATGCTCAGGTAGCCAACAAACCATCCACAAAAGCAAAGAAAAATCTCTACTGAGTTTGAGATAATATGAAACAGCACCAATTCCCAATTTTATTTACCTGTGTTTATTGTCACCAGAAGGTTGGCTATGCTCATTAGAAGGAAACTAAAGCTGACTCTCTGGGCTTGGTCCTCCTCTCACTTGGACTTGTGTGAGCAGAAATAGATGTAGTACAGCCCACCTATTCTAGAATCATGAAGTCTCTAAATCACATGTTCATCACACCTTAGACTAAAGATTCTATTTCAATGAAAAACAAGACTTCTCTTGGTTAATAATCACATAGATATCTCAGGAAAGGGAGTGTTGGGGAAAAAAAAGTCATTTTTTCCTCCCTTTTCCTTTGATATATTGGAAAATAATGGTATAATCAGAGTGAAATATACATGATTTGTTATCAAGGACTATCTATTCTTTTGTCTGTATTAGTAAAGCAGTTTACAGTAATAAATGAGCAACTGTAGACTGTAACATAAAAGAAGAAAACTCAGAGACACACTTTAGCAACCTGGTAACTTGCAACACATTTCGTAGCCTAATTTTATTCTGTGTGAATGTGTGTTAGGGGAGAAGCCACTGCCTAAACATTCTTAGAGCATTCAAGGAGTCTTTGAGGTATTAACAAAAAAACTGTTCTCAAATATGAATATAAAAGCACTACCCTGCTTTAAACACATGTCCTGGTTACCCCAGTGCACTGTGAAGTTTTGGGTTCATGTCTCTGAGCTGTGCTTGTTACCAGGACAGTGCCTGTACAGAGCTGGGTCTCTGTACTGGCTTTACACAATACACTGTCTATGTTATTTTGATTTCTTTTCACCTTTCACAGTTTTACGTGGAATACAAGCATAATGACCCACTCCACCCGAGCCAGGTATTTCCTGGTAATAAATTAATGGCAGTTAAGGGATTTTAGATTTTCTGTTGGCACTTAACTTAATGAATTATCAACCATCAGGAAATACCCTCCCTACTTGTCCTATCTGCCAAATCACTAATTAAGCATCTAATGCCAAAAAGCAAACAACATTTGTATGTTGTTAGTTTCATGCATTTCAATTAAATTAATCAATTAAATCTTGTAATGCCTAAAATCTGAACAATAGGAAATTTGCATTGTGTAGCAGTGACCACTTTTATTGGTGGAAACAGACTATAAAACAACATAAAGGAAAATATAAATGAAGTAACAAAAGAGATGGGCAACCGCCTACAATGCCTGTTCTTATTAAATCAACTGTTCACTACAGGTATGTATAATAAACTCATAAATGTTGCTTATATCCAGCTTATCACAATAATTTTACAAATGCTAAAAAGCCAAAAATTTAACTGAAAATATTCATGTGTTTGATTTGTATTTGCTGAATGTGAAGGAAAAGGTAAAGAAAATGATAGAGAAGAAAGAAAGGAGGGAAGAAAGGAGAGAAGGAGTCTGGGGAAGATGTTGAAATGTGTCTCATTTTGAGGAAACAAATTCACAAAACTATTTTAAAAAATGAAAGCGAAGTGTTGCTGTTCACCTTGCACATTACAATTCAGAGATCAAATGGCACAGCCAGGATATTTGGGACTTCAGGTCAGTGCCTCGTTGCACATGAGTCAGAACAAACATTTCAGTAAAATAATCCTCCTGATCTCTTGGTCTCCTACGGGAGATTCTTATACTCAGCAGTACATACTAAAAGAAGCAATCCCTCCAGTAGAAATTATTCTATTTTAGATAGAATGCAAAATCATTCATTACACCAAAGAATGAAAGCATGAGTATTAATGCAGACACTGAATCTCAGGCACCCCAACCATCCCATCAACTTCTTGTTTACCATGTTGAAGACAGAAGTGTTCCTGACTGCTTGGTTTTGAGCAGCTTCTTCATTTCTATTGCAGCTGGCTGAACTGCAAAACATAAACAACTTGAACAAAACATTAAAATTTTACAAGAAATAAATTTGCCTCTTTTGCTAGATATTAAAATAAATTACTTTCACAAAAACAAGATCAGTCTATGCAGGAGTAAATAAATCATATTTCTACAACCCACTTACTTAAAAGAAATTACTCTCAGATCTCACTGTTGTAAATGTCCAGCCCAGTTTACTTAGGCTGTGTATTTATGTCTTCTGCAGAGATCAAACCTAGTCTTAGTTCTGATTGCCCAGGAGACGTGCTCAGCCATGCTGGGGATTGGGTGAGAAAATACTCAAAACTTCTTTTGATTTTCTCATTACCTTTCAGTCTCTTTCACAAATGTGGGACTCTTGAAAACATTTAGCATACAAGCAGTAGTGCCAATTATTACCTTACATCAGCAGCAGCAGCCAGAGCAAGAACAATGGGAGCAGTTTCCGGGAATGATGAGGAAGCCTTTGTTTGGATTATCCCTTGGTGCAGTGACTGCCATTGCGGAGCATCTTAAGCGGTAGGTAATTACTCATTTCTAGCCTCTGTTTCTACAATGTCATTATAAGAAATGAAGCTTTCATGTCCTTAAAACAGACACCATCTCTTGCCTCAACACAAACTTGGCTTACCCCAAATCAAGTGCTATAAGAGAAGTTAAAGAAAGAGGTTTATTGTTCACGTTCTTTTTGCAAAAATTGAAAAGAATTAGATTTATCAAACATTACTTCCCTTAGTTATCCAACATTTCAAAAAGTGAGATCTCCTGCTAGAAAAATTACCCTTTTTTATTAGATTGCTTTAATTAATTGTAAAAAATACTTTCTAAGCACAAATCACATGTTCTTTATGTGCTTAATTAGTAGGAGCCTGCAACAGTGCCTAGGCAGTCAGTGAAAGACCTTGAATTGATGGCACTTAATGAACCAAAGTTTTTGTTGTTTTTCATCAAGTTTAATAGGTTTTTCAAGTTGCAAAGGAAGAAATGAAGGGTTGACAGAACATACAATTCCATTTCTTTTAAATAATTTTCTTTTCACCTTTTCAGAGAGATTTTCAAAAGCTGTTGACAAGAGACTTGCTACATTTCAGCTGAAATAGAAGACAAACTTCCTTTTAGCTTCAGTAGCAGTGTATTTTTATTAACCCTAACTTCTCTTCAAAATTCTTCCTGTAATTTTATATTTGTGCCTTACCTACAGGTCAAGCAATGTTTTGCAGCTGCAGTAACAAAACCTCTGAGTCAGTGGAATTGAATCTTTCGGGGCCAGCAGGTACTTAACACATGTACTGTAATAAGAGCCAATATTATGTTAAGAAACAAAGCTTATTTATACAATATACTAATATTTAACAATTTTGCACTGTAAAGGCTAATAGGCATAAATGTTAGGCTGGACTGCAGTTACTTATCCTATTAAAATGAATTCCCATGTTTCATTCCAGAGTAACTGAATGGCAGAAAAATGCCTCTCTCAGCACTCCTTTTAGTGTCAAAAGCCTGCTATCTACTTTTTCTTTTAAGAAAAAGAAGAAACGTGTCCTTCTAGATAACAAGTTTCACCTTTGCAACTACCACATGAAAGTAAAGCTACGATTAACAGAAGCAAAGTTTTAAATGATGCTAGAACTCTACACACTTCTAAATGAAAGCACTTACTTTCAAATATATTGGAATTCATTTCGGGGGAAATTTTTTTTACGCACACTGAGCAGCAAGGCTTTACTCAAAGCATTTTTACTATTAGGTACTCTACTACTCATGTTATTATGATTCAAAGTATTGTCATTATGATTAGAAAGTGGAGCCACACACAGGATAAAACAAATGTCTGCATCCCTATTACACATGACCGCTGTCCTTCTACTTCAGTCCCAAGACTACTCTGATTTACAGCAGCAGTCAATGGCTCCAAAGAACTGAAACTGCAGGAAAAGGGGATGAAACATCCTGGCCACTTTCTTTCTGCAGATTAACTAGGAAATCAAGAGAAGATAGGGAAAGGAGACACCATTGATAAGGTACAAACAAATACAACTTGTCTCTGAGGCATGGATACCAAAAAAAAGAGGACATTTAGCAAAATCCTCCCATTTTCATCAAGGTTTCATCTGCCTCTGCATCTAGTACAGGATTTTATAACAAAACACATCAACGTCAGAAATGACAGATTTAAATTCCTATGTTAAACCAATTTAAGTCCAACTGTAGGCATGTGGATGAATCCAGATTATGTTTTTCCCCTTCCAGCTTCAGAGAGAGCTGTCAGAAGCCAGTGCATCCGAGTAGCACATACCTAAAGGTATCCCACAGTAGGTGCCAACATCAAATGTAGTGACCTACAGACAATGCTTTTATGAGGCTTGCACTGTCTATGCACTGAATGCTCCAAGCTCAGCCTCAAGCCCTTGCAGGGAGCATCAAGCGCATGTTGTCAGGACTGTGTAGGGATAATTGTGTATCCACTCCACCCAGCCCAGCAGCTCTGAGACAGCTCCCATCAGAAGCAGCAGTCCCTGGATACTGAGGGGCTCGGTGCCACACGAATGAGGTTATGCAACTCCTGGCCAGAAGCGCCTCACATCCAGCCCACTCAGCAGACAGGGAGGGCAGATCTATAACAATTTGTTCTTGTATTCTCACACAGGTAGACTATTTCATGTTTTCTCAAAACACTGCATATAACTTCCATATCTCTTCTTTGGCTCTGAACCTGATAGGAAGATGGTTTTAGGCAGGAAGGAAGTACTTTTAATGAGCAATAATCCACTTTTTTCATCAATAAGGGATCACAGTACTTGTTCAACTACTTGAGTATCCACTGAAAGTTTGCATAGGAAACCTGTGAATCGAATATTAAACAAACCCAACAATCAAAATGAAATATCTATTCAAAGGCATCTAAATGTGGCAAAGCACATCAAAATGCATATATGTATACCTTCACTTCAGTTAACCACCCATAGCATAAGATCAACACGTGATCTATTGTGGTTGCAATAAACAGGTGTGAGTTCTAAGCCACTACAATTGCAGGATTTTTAGATGGGCAGAAACATACAAAGTCACTATAGAAATAAGCAGCAAAGCAGCAGGACTGAAAACCTGTGAAGTAAAGACAGATATCCACACAATATTAGGTGATTATCTGCTTTTCTTATAAACGTATACCAAAAATAACATGTTTGCAAACAAGGATCATTCAACACCAGAATTCATGAAGGTGCTAGTGGGCTGCAAAACCAGCCTACAGCACTGAGCCAAATATTACATGATAAAATAGTAAAAGCTACACATACACACAAACTTCTTTGCTGAGAAATGTCCTTGTGTTTCCAGCCTTTCCAGAAGGTAACTTAAAAACATGGTCCCAGATCTTTTGGATTGGCCTGTAGGACTCCAAGGTCAGAGAAACAAGCTGCAATTGGAAAGGGTGTAATGAGGTAAGGTCATGAAAAATGAATAGGAACATGACCCAGCACTACAGAGCAGTGAGGTACAAAAACAAACGGGGTGGGAAGGCGCCAGCCAGCATGCTTTCCTATCTAATCAGCTGTGGCTCTGATAAAGGAGGAAGTAAGTTAAGAGAGGGAGTCTTCAGCACTTAAAACAATCCCCAAGATTCCATTTCTGCACTGGTAATGTAGTGTCTTTAGGATGCAGGCCAAAAGCATAACGAAAAGGAAGCTTAACAATCACAAATTGTCAGCTACATATTTGTTCATGGATAATAATGACCTGTTTGAACCAGGACAGCAGATACTGCTTTTCCCAAGTTGCTCAGCACTGCCAGCACAGCACTGCAGTCTCTGAAGCCTCACAAAACAACACGACACACTCTCTACCCTGGCAGGGCTGTGCAGGTGCATTAGAGCACCCAGTTCTGTGCTGACTTTCAGACTTCAGTTCTCCTTAAACATTCAATGACATTTCAAGCACGCTGTTCTCATTCCTCACTTTTGGTAACATTCACACGGTCACTCTGTTCTAGGAGAAATCTGGCTGAACCTGAGTTGTGAAGAAGCAATGTTTCTCTAGATTTCTCCAAATGCTGTGAAGAGATCTCAGATTTAATTAAACTAAGAGGTGATGAAGCCAGCTTATTGCAGCTATGCAGGCTAACTAAGACCTGCTACCCACCCTGCATGAGGATGCACAGGTGAGAGAGGCCTACAAGAACCAGATGTACATTTGCTATTCTCTCTGGGCTAGCACTTAAGGCAAACTGAGCAGTAACACATTTCCATGGCTGACTACCTGTAGTTTTACTTTTGTAACAAGAAAAAATGAATTCAAACAGAAAAAAAATCCCAGCAAGTCTTGAACTGTAGAGACAAATGAATGAAGAAATCATTACTTATATCATAAGCTATTTCATTGTTCCTTGCTGTTCCTAATTTACATTTAATTTTGCTATTAATTTTTCCCTTGTCAGGTACCAGATGTCATGTTTTGCTACACTTATCTCTTTTACTTTAGTGTCTTTACCCTCCTGTGTTCCAGACAATCCAGGATATTATTACTTGCATACTGACACCCAGGATAGCTACTACTGCCTTCATTGGGCTTTCAGCAGTAAGCATATACGATATTCAAACAATGGCAAAGGTCCTCAAGATAATTTCTTATTCCAATTTTGTCATAAACAGCACAATCCACATAAGCCTGCCTATGTGTAACTGAGAAGTGTTTCTAGACTGATACTATTTAAAAAGAAGGAGTAATGAATGACAGTAAAAGTCTGGATATTTCAAAGACTAAATCCGCTTTGCTTGTGAATATTCTTGCTTTTTCTATATAAGACTTGTTTTAATATTCATTATCTCTTTCAATATTGCTTATAAATCTGAAAATGTATGAGTTAATTGCATGTGCTGTTGTGTGTTAGTCTTTGAACTAGCTATGTGCTTTGGGAGAGGCTGATTTCTGTTGTCAGGGAGCAAGTTGTTTTGTTTCTTGTATGGAGAGGCATAGTTTTCTATTGCTGTACAAATCCAACAGAGCAGTGAAAAAGAATGGTCCATCTGTATCCTCAACCTTCTCTTCCTGTTATTTTAAAGATATCCCTTTGCTAGGATCCTGTGGATATTACCTGGCTGGTTCTGAAGAGGAACAACAGCCAATTGCTTTCCACCCCTCACAGTGATGTTCTCCTGCCAAATTGTCTGAATTCACCACCTGAGGTAACTTTACCTGAACTGCTGCAGTTTGCTCTGCATCCCATCCAAAGAGACAGAATTATAGGGAGGCAGCAGGAAGCTCTCTCACTGCACAGACCTCCAGGATCTCTGCCCCAAGAAACCAAATGTGACCAAAGGAAGAAGGGAACTTGCAAACAAGCACAGAACTTCTGTCCGAATGTCCCTATGCCTACAAGGATTCTCCGGGCAGGCTCCAACCTTTTTTTGAGAATTTATTCGTAACTATATTTCAGTGCTCTGCTGCATTGGTTCTGAACAGCTCTCCAGAGCAGAACTGCAACATATTCGAAACAATTGCTTTGGCTTTGATTCAATAATTACTTTAATGAGAAAAGTGAGCTGTTTATATTAAGATATCTTGCTTACAGAAGACAAGCTGCTTCACCACAGCCAGAATTCATTAGTCATTACTAAAGCTGGTATACAGAAAATTACAGGCTCCAGCTTCCCAGGATTAGATATTTTTAAAAGGCTTTAAAGCAAAGTAGATCATTCATTTGCATGCAGGGCAAACAACATGTTCATGATCATTGATTTGAAAAAGACTAATATATTTGCCTCTTCATCTCTAAAAGCAAGTGATTGAAAAAAGCTATTTGAATATTTCAAAATTAATGAGAAAGGTGGTTCAACTGAATATTCCACTAAATTCTAGATTATTTTCACATCCCAATAAATGTCATTTGTTGTAGCCCAGAGAAAAAGCATTCTGAGATCAGTTCTGTGGTTTGCTCAGTTCCTTGTGATCCATCATTATCATTTTATAGTCAAGTGTAAAACATCTTTTGAAAAACAACCAACCTGACAGTATTCCACACTTCAAAATTACTTAAAACATGCTAGAACAAGAAAACTAAAATCCAGACAAGAAAAAACCTTCAGAAGTTCATAATATGATAAATAAAAACGCTAGGAAAAGAGCTAAAAAAATTATTTTATTTCTTAATTATTTCTCAGTATGAATTTTAAGAAGACTTGTTTTAAATGTTTACCTAAAGTGTTAAGGCAATATTCATAAATTACTAGGCTGCATGTGAGACTGATCAGCCTAGCATTTCTCTTTCCACAAACGAGCCTCTCCTTCCAAAGAGAGGATTATGAACTGGGAATTATCTTGGGAAATGTTTGCTCATATGTTTTTATTTGCTGCTACAGTCACTTTTATTTATTTTTCTTTGCCTTCCTAGCCAAGCAAATGACTGCCTTTATGTTCTCCGGATTGTTTCACAACTAGAACACCTCAAAATATTTCGACAGCACTGCTACTTTTTTCTTTCTTCATATTATAGGGAAAGCAGGAGCCCTAATATTCCTTAGGAACAAAAGAGAAATTTCATAAACTGGAAGAGGAAATTTCAGACTGTCATGACATGTCTATACAAAGGATGTTTTGGACCAGACAAAAGTCTCTACTGTTCATATTCTGATGTCTTTATTATTTCAAACTAGGACAGAAAACTCACAAGAAATAATAGCTTCTTTCTATGAAATGAGATTCCTGGAAAGTAAAAATCAGGCAGTGAAGAATGACTGCTATAATTTCCAAACTTCAAACACATGGCATAAACCAGCCAGCATGCTGGAAAGCCAGCCTCTCCTCTCTGGGCAAGGAGAGGGACAGGCAGCAGAATAAAAACCAGTCATAAACCAGGAAACAGACTTGCTTTCTGCCTCTCGCTGGATCACAGGATGGGGTTAACTGTCGTCAGAAAATGTGGGACTGTGAGGCACTTCCTCACGGTGTAAGAAAGGGAATCACTTGACCAAAGAGGGAAGCAAAAGCATTAAGTTGCTTTTATAGCTGCTGGCTTGTAGCACATGTGAAAAAGAACCCAGACCAAAAGAACAAAGTAGGCTGGATTACTGAGGCACTGATGCTGGAGAAGCCTTTTCATTCTGTCTCCTCTTCACTAGAGCACCTCTTCCATAGTTCCTGCTTCCCCAGAATCTGCAGGGAGACACTTACTGTAAAGTCTTCTTGCAATAATCACTACAAGTTTGTTATTTTTGACCACATTAATTCATATTTACCAATCAACTATTCCTTAAATGATGGCTTGCCCCAAACAAACTGCTGCAATTCTACAGTATTCTTCTGAATACCTTCCTTGATGAACTCCCCCTAGTTTAAAACTTTTCACCACTATAGGAACAGATATATTTATTCCAAATGGCAGAAATAATGGCAGCTCTTGGGATTATAATCTTCAAAAACTGTGCTCAGTAACTGAAGTTTTAATGCTTGCAACCAATGCATAACTATGCTAACATTTCCAATTATATGCAATTTATGTAATTTTTGGAAAAGAAACAAAAACTACTGTCGTTTAATTTACTGCTTCCTTTGATAACCCCTTGTCTAATGCAATTAATCATCGGTCATGAAGTACAATCACAAGTTACAAATAATGTGATGCAGACACTTCTCCAAGCATATAAGTCACTTTTCTAACAGTAAGTTGTTGCTTGGTGTGAGGTTTTTTGTCTTTTCTGAATTGAGATTAAAAAAAATAGGCACTTGACCTGTTAGCCAAGAGGCCACAAAACCCTTGATATTAAACAAGCAAAGATGCAGCTGGTCAACTTACTCTTCATGTATTTCAAAAGAAATTAGTCAAAGAATTTATTAAATAACAGTTGTTTTGTGAGCCTTTTCTACATTATTTTTTCCACATGTGCCTTAGTTGTGGCTCCAAAAGGAAGGTTTTTTCTCAGCAAGAACATATCTGCTCCAGGGGCCTATTTCTCAACCAAAATAACAGCCCACTATAAGTAGTATCAAAATTAATTACTATGTAAATGATTCTGTTTTGACAAATATGATTTAATGAGGGGAATAAGTAGTTCTCTTGAACTAATTGCTTCTTTGTAAACAGACACAACTTTCATTCAACCAAACATAAAAAGAAGGATTAAATCTGAATACCTAATTTTGATTTCACATCCAACATTTGTGCTTGTTATTTAGCTATTCTCTATCTGACTTATATCCTTCAGGGATAACAGTTAGGCACAGAGAAGCCCTCCCAAATTAAAATTACGTGTAAATGGATTTTCAAAGTTTTTTTAAAAGCTCCAACAGCTTTTCTACACATTTGGATCACTAAATATTGAAAGTGTGCATTGGCAATTACTAGCACACCGGAATGGGCATATTTTAGAAATTCAGAGGTTTGCTTACATATAATAAAATAAACTGAAATGTTAGTGTGGTGAAGGTTTTAAATCCACCCCCTCACCACTATAAGATTTTTTTTCTTTTCTTGATTTGGATAATAATACCAGTATGAATAAGGAGACTTTTACTTTTTCCCTCTATTTTCATCTGTGGAATTCCCACAAATTTAATCAGATTTAAATGTTCCATTTAAAGTAAAATCAAAATACATGTCAAAAGCTCTCCTAAATATAGAGAGACCCAAATATAAAGTTTCAGGTCAGAACAGCAAACATCTGTTTCTAAATATTCAGGATTTTATATTAGTGATCAATCTGGAGACAGAGTGAATTATTCTATTGGGACCCTTCTTAGGGTTATACACAGTGTGATGACCTGTGATTATAAAAATGCAATGCTATGGGTGAGATACTGATAGAATGTTCGTGAACCATCATAACAGAGAGAGGCCATCAAGGCCTCACAATCCTGAGGCACTGAATGGTCCCTTATCCTGCTCACTAGTCCTTTACATACATCCTTTTGTCCTTCTCCTATGTAATTATATATTGCAGGCTGACATCACACACAACCTATGTCATGAGCCTTGTTGGCTATTAACACCACGGGATTTTCCTCAGGGAAAGAAGAGTCCGGTTGCTCATATATGAGAATCTCGGAATTTCTCCTCTACCAGGACGGCATGAACAGCTGTAAAATCCTAGCTTGACCTTACAACCTCAGCAACATGTCTGTAACCACAAAATACAACAGGTATTTTTCATTGTTTCACATAATACCCGCAAAACCAATAGTCAGCACATCTATCACCTGCAGCCAGAAGACACTTGAATTTTATCATCTCCCAATTTGCTGTGACTAATTTATTTTGCAGGTGCCTTTTTCAAAATCACTTACATTGAAAAAAACCAAACCAAACAAACAACAAACCTTCTCAGTCACTGGCTTGTATATTTGCAAATGTGGGGCTTTGCAAATCTGATCTCATAGTGGCATAATTCTAATATTGGTTTCATGACTCATTCAGTGATTACATGCTAACTGCTAACTGGCCACTCCTTGTCACTCACTATTTGCCAAGGCAGTGTTTATCTAAACCAGAGTGTGCTGACCAAAAAGCATATGCTGTTAAAAATGCACTTAAATTAAATCATGAAGTTGCTCTTTTTTTTTTTTTTAATATCCCTGTGTAATTTTTGTATGCGTAACACAAACACTGAAGTTGTGTATCCCTTACATTGTAAAATCAAAACAGTATTTGATTTAGTTTCAATTCTTTTCCATTGCATTTATAGGCAGACCTAAGAACCAACCATGAAAAAGTCTCAGTGCCTTCAGATCTGCACTGACTTGGAAGCAATATCATCTTCCTAAGCCCATCCCTGAAGTGTATTACCACAAGACTGACCACAAAGGGTGAGTTGCTCCCTAGATCTGAGACAAAGTTCTACACGCTTCCCATTTTTCTATCAAAGGAGAAAAGGGGAATGAGAGGGGTGAGAGTATGAGATTGCTGGGGCCTTTATCAAATCACACCACCCTTGCTCTGCCAGGATTTGCCTACCACGTGCCAGTTCCCCGCAGGGTGGGGAAGTGGCTTTTCTTCACTGCTTCCTATTTTCCCTCAGGTTATACCAGGTGAGCTCCAACGCGCATCAACAACTCGGTGCTGTGCCTTCAACAATACGGAGATTGTTCAACCTCTGCTTGAACAGAGCCACACAGAGCGGTCCCAGGCCAAGGCCCCTGCCCGGGACGTTCCAACCTTCCTTCTGTGTGAGGCCACACAAGTGAGCCCCGCAGCTTTCGCACATTACAGACTGGCAATGGCCTATCATATCAGGCTGAAAGGACCAAAGCTTAACAAAACCAGTTCTCATGTTTATAGTACAACTACGTAATCTCAAGATACTTGGAAAGTTCAGATAATGGCAGAGTACAAATAAACAGCAAAACTGGGTGCTTTTGGGAAATTAAATTCAACTTCCTGTAACTAATAAAGCAAGGTCAAGCTGGAGTGGGAAGAAAAATTTAAAAAACACTAGAAATATTGTTCAAACAGTACTTAAATACTGAACTTACTTACCATTGATGCAAATGGGACAAATGGCTGCTTGTAAAACCATTTAACTTAAGCCAATCTACTGGCTGCATATAGTTGCCATACATAGTTTGATCTACATAGTAGTGTATGACTGCAAAAATAACACAGCTTTGCTACAAATATATGCGGAGAGGCACAGAATCCATATTCTTTGTCAAGAGATTCACAGATGATAGACCAACTTCCAGTATTTCATTTAGGTTTGGTTCCTTCTGCTCGGCCACTGTGAGAGTGGCTGAACACTGGAACAGGTTGCCCAGACAGTTTGTACTCTCCACCCTTGGACACTGTCACAGTGGAGCTGGCCCTGGGCAGCCAGGACCTGCTCTAGCTGATGCTGCTCCAAGTAGGGACACTTCATTAGGTAATCGCAACAGGTCCCTCGCAACCTCAACCCCTCTGTAATTCTAAAGGAAGGGCTCTCAGACACCAAATCCAGAAGAGTGGAGACTTCTATATTTCACTGAGTTCTGAAGATGCTAAGAAACAACTTTTTTTTTTTTTTTTCATTTCCCCTTGGTTCTTTTTGAACTAGAACTTCTAGAGACAAGTAAAACAACCCTAGTGAGACCAACCTTCATATTTGAGATGCCTACTATAATGATATTTTTATCTCCATTTATGACCTTAAAATAAGCCTGACTTGCATTACAGCATGTTTGAAAATACATTTTTCTAAAAAGCTGCATGTTGGGAAAAAAACTCCCAAACTAAACAAAAAACATGAGGGAAATGGTTCTTCCTACATTTCCATTTTTAGCAGTAAGCTTGACATGACCTTGAATTTCCCATGATGTAATCAGACATAAGTAAGCACATTTACTGATGAGATTGTATTTATTACTGGGGAGGACAACTTCTGTACCTTTGTAGTCTTATTTTACCCTTACAGTTTTCTAGAGGCACTTTTTTTTTTTTAAATCCTCAAAACTGATGTATTCCGTACTTAAAAATACTCCACACTTAAAGAGTACTCTCTATATTTATATATTCAGTTCTCTATATTTATATATTCAGTCTGAGTTATATCCAGGATATTAAGGTTAACGTTTTTTTAAAAATGCATTATAGATGAAATATTAACCTAAATAAGACCCATGACATGACAGTGCTCTAAGTGGATTGACTGTCACATTGACAGAAATATTTCAGAGCATATGTAACCTCTGATTTTATTTTTTCCTTTGGTACATGTCAGGCAGACAAAAAAACAAGCATTCTTCTTAATAGTGAGGTTTTCCCATACTGAAGGAGCAAGAGTAATTATGGCTTAAGAATACTTATTATTCAAGAAAATTAAAACAAAAGAAACTTTTCCACGTGATACAGTATGCAGAGCAAAATAAGTTGTCTGTAGATACTGGTAAAATTCTGGTGCTGTTCAAAGAATATTCTTAATTTCACCACTTAAACTGATAGTTGAGCTGAAGAATAAGACATAAGTGCCTTATTGTTCAGTTCAGCTGCAGGAATGTCTTAGCTTTTTTATGTAAAAAACCAATACAAGGTAAGGACTTAAAGGCTAAAAAATGTAAAGAACTCCTCTGATTCTTTTCCATTGTGAATACCACTCATGGCTTAGCTCAATACCACTATGGCTTAGCTTTGTAAGTCACTAACTTTTGATCTGATCTAAAAATGTTCTTTAAAAGTCCATGGGAAGCTCTATTGTCCATCCCTGTTCACCAGTAAGTAAATGGCATTGTACTCAAAGACAGCTAATCATCCAAAAGTCAAAAGCAATGCCAAGTAGTTACAGCAGTAAGAAGCATTTAGTGATTCTCTTAAAATATTTTTAAACTCAAGTGTCTCGAGTAGAAGAGGCTCATGGATCAGCAATTCAGAACTCAGTTTAGTTGCTGAGAGCCTACTTTTATTTGTATGACCATAACATTTCTGACACAATTATAGCAAACCTCTTACAGCTCTCTGCCTCTGGCTTTGTGCGTTCAGCTTTAGATATGTGAAGGATTCAAGTTTGGTTCTTAGTAAGAGTGGCTAATTTTGGTTCTTAGCAAGAGTGGCTAATTTTGCAAACTAAGAGGTAACCGTATAAGTAACTTAAAATACTCAGAGCAGAAAACCAATACATACAACTATGCATAAATTATCACTCCTCTATAAAACAAACCACTTTCTGAAACTACTTTTTCAGACATTCTTATTGCCCAGTAACCCAGAAAACCATTTTGTACTATCAAATTAGCACAATCCAAGGTACAGACTGACTGGTCTTATGGTCTATTACAAAGCAAATGAGATAGGTAATAAAAATATTCTATTCATGGAGGCTGTCTCTATGCAGGAAGCTTATTCATCTACATTAAGAACAAAACACTTCTGATACTATCAAAAACAGGATGCTGGGAGATTAGAATGTAATATTTTGGACATGTGTCTAGGGATATTCACTTTCATTTGAACAACTTACATGGAAGCAGGAAGCGGAAAGGTTGAGATTGTTTATAAAATTACCTGTGTCTGAGGCTCAAGTTTTGACACAGGTTGGAAGAATCATGCCACAGCATCAAGAAATCACCTTGCCTCACCTAACTAAGGCTGCTTAATGCTCCCTTATCAGGCAACAGAGTGAGGGCAATCCATCCCACCATGAACAGTCACCATCAGGAATTTTGATATGAATAAGAGAACCCAGATCCATGAGCTACATCAGTGATTACTCAGACCAGAGCAGCACCTGCATCTGAGGATTTTACTGCAGTTCAAGATCAGATGTTATCCAAAGATCACTTCTGGAATAAACCATGAGAGACTTTAGCACCAGCATAAGTAACAATGACTTCATATACAACAAATAAATAATGAAACATGATTAACAAAATTTAGTGCTTAAACCATTCAGTTGTACTTCAAAAATATCTGGGTACTAGATTATGCTAGGCCTGCATAACTAAAAGATGCAGAGAAATCTGATCAAAAGAACTGTTTTCTCTCCCCCACACTCCATCTTCATCCAGCTGGCCATTTTTAACTGCTAGTTTCACTTTGAAATTTAGGTGGTTTATATTCCTCAAAGTGTATTTCCACTCTTTAGATCAGTTATACAGACACTGGATATACTGCACAATTCATTCTTTCCGTGATTGCCCACATTCTCTAATATATTAGAAAAAGGGAAAGCAATAAGTGCATTTGAAAACTGACTTATCTGGAAACCAGAAAAAAGTCTTGCTATCTTAAGCAACACAAGGGTAGCAGAGTGCAGCCTCAAGCTGTCACTTCTCTTTGCAGTTATGGGATGGAAAGAACCAACTGTCTGTTAATTGTGATTTCACAGTTTTTGTCAGGTTTCAACAGTTGGTATCAAACACAGAGGAGCCCACCCCAATTGGCTATATATTTCCCTGTAACTCCTTCCCTCCAAGTATCCTCATTTGCCTCATTACATTCACTTTGGGTAAGGATACCAAGAAGATGCACTCAGCGTTCCAGGCTGTGGTGGGGGAGCGCGATCTCTAAGATGTTACTGTTAGCGCTTTTGCCGGAATAGCTTGCCTTTTCCCCACTCTCTTTAACTTTTGCCTCCTACCACTCTGCTGTTGCTGGCATCAGCCAACATTTCCCTGAGCAAAGCCTCCTCGGGCACTCTCTGGCAGAACTTCTCGGGCAGAGGTCTGAGCATAATCTGTTGCAACAGGCTGCAAATTCTGTAGTTACTTTATTTAAATATATCTCCAGGTTTCACAGTGAATAAGTCATTCTAACAGAAATATACCAGACATTTCAGAAACCACTGAAAAAGAGAAGAAAGGCACCTCTTCCTAACTTCTGTATTTCAAATCCCTAGACTTTTCTCATTCCAATTAGAAGAGACATTTCTAAGCCCTATTCCACACCATGGTCCATGGTTGTAGAAATTGAAGCTTAGCCCAGAAACACTATCTTTATCTAAGAATCAGCGCAAATCCTCACACTTTATCTGTGCAAACCTCTCACGCAAAGCCCAACCAAGAAACCCACACAAGACCCAGAAGCAAGATGGTTATATTAAGCATTAATCCTGAAAGTCCAGGCATCAAAAAAAAATTCAAAATACTACTGAATAGTCTATTTCTCTTACCTCATGAGTTCTGGGATTGCTCCAATTTTGCCCATAGTCTGATACTGAAAATAAGAGTTTGGAATAAGGGACTTTTAACATCAGGAAAAATAAAACTTAAAAAACCAAAACACCATGAAATATTTGTTTCTTATTTCAGTGACTCTTCTAGAAGTGGAATGACGAAAATTAATCAATATTTAGTTGAAAATTGAGTCAGGCAAGTATTGTTTAATAAAAATAACTATTTCAATTTTTTTTTAAAGTATACTTGGTTTTAAAATACTGGAACTCAGTATGAGAAACTGTCTAAAATTGTAACTTTTTCAAATTCTTGAAACAACAAAACACTGTCAGAACCATTGTCCTCTTTATCTAAATTTACCAGACACTATGCAACTCTCACTTTTAATGGCCATTTAACTGACACAGTGCTAAAGTAAACTTCAACTAAAGAGACCATTTAAAACACACACAGAAAAAAGAGTGAAGGATATCCCAAGAGTAAAAATTACACCAGAGACCCAAAAGACTTACGTTGTAAAGGAGTATTAAAATGATTGTGATTAGCAACTAGTGAGAATCTGTCATTTCCCTCTTTTAATAATATTTATGCAGGTCACGGAATTTCCACTGAGACATCCAACTTACAAGATAACTTGTCAAACTTGTAGTAACAGAATTCTTTAAAAAAAGGACTAACATCAAGACCTCACATTAAAATATTACATTCAGACAACTTAAATGCTTAGGTTCTATTCCATAAATTACATGCATCAACCATTTTCATTATATTCCTCCTGGATTTAGTATTAAATAATGAACAAAATAACACCAATTATGACAATTAGTAAATAACATCCACTATTAGCACACTTTTGCTTTCCAAAGCATTATTGAAAGACATGCCCATTATTGCAATTTCCAAGGTCTCTTGGCTCTCCAAAGTGGGGCTTTTTTGTACAATGGTAACTCACTAATTATGCTTTTAGGGCAGTATTCTAGGTTCAAGGCTGAGCATGCTAAAATAGGGTGTATGAAAACAGGTCTTGTGGGCTTCATGCAAGTATGTCTGTATTAAGGCCTCTCTGAGAGGATAGCATCACCTTAGACATCTTGGACATTGAAAACCTGTGAAGGCAAAGAAGCTGGACGGTAAAATATAACCATGTTTTACTAATGATCTTTTTACTTCTTATTTCTCCATCTTCATCACATTTCTTTTGTGCATAACACCAGACACACAGTGCAAGGACCAAATGTGTAATTTCACATATTCTCATGCAGGGAAAAATAATAATTCAATTGTACAGAAAAAAAATTAATCACAGATAAGCAGAACGGTTGAGGTCAGAAGGGACTTCTGAAGATCATTCAGTCCAACTGTCCTGTAAAAGCAGCATCAACACAGTAGGCTGTCCAGGGCCTTGTCTGGCTGGGTTTTGTCTCCAAGGATGTATATTCCACAGATTCAAGATTTTGCTTTACTCAGCTAAACTCACCGGCACTTGGCATAAACTTAGATTTAAGATGCCTATAGTCAGCATTTTGCTCAGACAAGTTCAAAGTTAAGATAATGGCACAGCTTCACAACCATGGTCTGAGGAGTAAGTACTGAAGAGGAAAAGGAAATTTCTCTTACTGTGGCTACCAAATCCTTCAGTTAAAGCAGGAATTATGTGAATTTATAGGTCCGGCTTTTTTTGCTGTGAGGGCTCGGTCTGAGACAAGAGCACTTGCACAAGTTATCAATAAGTTAATATCTTCAAGTCACTTCGAGGTTATCAAGCAACCAAATGCTCTGAACAAACTCAAATGGTTTAAAAACAGTCATAACTAATTCTTTGTTATTTGGGTTGTGTGGGGAGAATTGTTAGGTTTTTTTGTTTTCTCAAAATGAAACATTACATATGGGATTAAGATCTGCTCATAGCAACAGTTCCCACAAATACAGAAAGTAGTTGTGTCATCCCCAGTGTTCTGTCCCCACACATTGGGTGGAAATTTTGGAAAAGAAATCTCTTGAACCTGAATAATCAGTGCATTGGGTGGAGCACTCACTTTGCAGCACTGAATATTCACCTCTGGAACCGAGTTCAAATCCAAGTCAAACTGATGTAACAGAAAATTCTCCTAACAGAGCATTAATAACAAAACATCTTGTCAGAAATCAGCTTCAGAAAGATTATTCCTACAGCAAATGTTTTTATTATTAGCTGTTGAACCTTATGGTCAGGGTATTATAGAGCGGTAGTCTGAAAGATAAATTCCTAATACTTTGTTTTGCCTTTCAAGATTGTAGCTGCTAAATTAGATACTAAGTTTGTTGAAACTTTAAGTCTTTGTTTAGATCTCTGAAGGATTTATCAACTGCAAATTCAACTTCACAGGGAAAAGTACCAAGCCAAGAGGCCTAAGAAGAAATATTCAAGCCAAATTCCCATAAGATCAAGTTTTGGGGCACAGAAAAATACATCTGTATCTTGTCCTTTCTTGATCGTAATCATTTTCCCCATCTGGAGAAACCAGTTCTGTCTGAGTGAGACAGAGAGCTTCCAAAAGGCAGGAAGGCACAGAAGTGCTGCTGAGTGTTGCTTTACCATACTTTTCACACTTGCCAGATCTGAACAGTATCAGCAGTGCAATGTCTCGAGAGAGGTGGTTTTCTGTGTATGTCTGATTTTGGCAGAAAAAAAAATTCTAGAAATCCTGCTGAATTCCCAACGGGAACTGCACAACCACCAGTTCTCAACAGGTAGCTGTACTCTTGAATGTTAACCTGTGATTATATATGCCTTTTATATTTATTCAACTTCATAGTAGTAAAATGTTTGGTTCACTTTTGCTAATAACAATAATCCAAAGGTCACATCATGAGACTGCTTCAGAGTACACTCAGATGCAGACATTGTATTCTCAACAACGGGGCAGCCAGAGGTGGCCTCCCTGAGTACTAAATTTCTCAAAGCCTCATCACAACAGAACCACTTCCATCACTACAGAAACATACGTTAAGACAGGTAACAGACAGCTATGCAACATTTAGTCTCTCACTACAGCCTAGAATAAAGCTTTAGGTCGTCAGCACATTGGCACCAATGAGGCAATACAAAGCGAGCCAGTGACTTCAGTGCAACAGGTCACACAGACATGTATTTCCAAACCCCCAGGCAGAACAGGTATGGAACAAGATGCCTTAACCTCCAAAATTAGTGTGTTAGAGGAGTTTCATCAAAACTACACTGTCCCCTCAGTTACCTGGTGCCCCTCTTCTCAGATTTAAAGATAAAAGAGCTCTGCTGTAAAACAGTAGTACTATCAAAAAGGACTTGTGGCATCACTATTCATATTTGGCCTATAGGATGAAGAAATGAAGTATTAATTTGCACCATGTACAGGGCGATGCTCTAGGAAAAAGAGAGATGAAAGAACCCAGTTTCTCCCTACTGTCTATGATAAGGATTTCCATTAAAATAATTAAGAAGTGGTTTAAAAAACTTTGCCCTTTTCATCCACCTCATGAAGGCTTTTTTTTTTTTTCATTTGAAGCAGGAAAGAAAGACTGGAAGTAAATCTTTTTTGACAAACCTTTGTGATAAAATGAAGCATAAGGCAAAGTAGCGCTGCAGGCCTAGAATGAAATGGGCATGAAATGAGCCATGTGACCCAGTGGAGTTCATAGAAGCATGGTTTCCCTGATTAATACTAAATCTGCCTCTAAGGAAAAGAACTTACCTGACCAACTGATTTTGTATGGGAGGGTGCAAACTTGGAAAGGAATGCTTCAATTTCAGAATAAATATTTTAGAAGTATTTTAGAAATATATGTATTTTCTTAGGAACACAAAATTTCAGCTCAGAGCCTGAATGAAAAGGCAGAGACTTCATCAACAAGCCTCAGGCTTATTCCACCAGCAAAGCTCCACATTTCACATTCCTTACTCTGACATTTTCTTACTAGCTGTCCTGAGATAATAAAGCAGCAGGTCACAACCCGATGATTTCAATTCCGTGGAGGATTTGGATCAGATGCCTCTTCTTAGATGCACCATTTCATATTTATATTAATGTGAGAGGCATTAGAGTTCACAGAAGGCTCACAAAAGGCTTTTTTTAAGCTACAGATTTTCCAACTAATGTGAAGCAGTGATAATGAACAAAATAATTAATTTTAAGGCCCATTTCAATAACCTCTGTTCTGGAAAAGTCTTCTATGTACTTTCATTATACATTCCATTCCTGCCTAGGAGGACAATGAGGAATTACAGAATTCTCAGAAGCTGCAGAAACAGGTTTTTAAAAATTATTACTATCCACACTTTTTTCCAAAATTGTTACTGATAAGTTACACTGGCAGTGGGGTTATGCTGTTAGTGTCAAAGCTTTCATGCTTGACAAAAAGAGATGCAGAACGTGTAAACATGTAAAATTATACCTGACATTTTCAAGCTATGGAGGATCTGTAGGTTACTATTTTATTTTTCTTAGTTTTATTTGAAATTTGCATTTTAAAAATAGCACCTGTCAAGATATTGTAAGATTCATAGTGTTTTCAGAAAGTGTTATTTTGTCCTGTGAAGAGACCCTTCTTAATAAGTACTGTGCAATGATTTAAACTGCTTAGTACACCACAGAGAGCAGGCAGTCTGACAGCTCCTGAAATTACTGTCAGGAACGGAGTTCAACTGTTTGAAGCTCTGGGAATTATATTCTAATGGCCTGAATCTGCCTCTTTTGTCAATACTTACTCTCAATGAATCTACAAATACATCATGAAATGCTTCCATGTGTGAAGTCACAGATTAAAACATATCCCTCTCTATGGAAAATAACTTGTCTTATTAGGCTACAATAATATCCCTAAAAGCACTGTGGAAACAGACTGGGAAAAGCTTGAGATCAACAGGAATCGCTGTTATCTCAATGAAAACAGGATAAAGTCCTAAGGAATATTTGCTTGCACTGATCAGTGATATACCCAAGTGTGACAAACCAAGTTATTATAAAGGGCATTTTTTATGTCCATAAAAATTTATTCTGAGCTAAGTATGTTCCAAGATCTTCCATCTTTCTGACTCAGTCATTCTGGATGCTATTGCTTCCTCATTTGCATTGGTTCAACACTTTGTGCATTGGCTAATTAATGAACTATAATTAATTAAACGCATTATATTTGTTAAATATTTGGTGGGAAATGCAAACATACAACTGAGAAGGGAATTTGTCACAGTTAAAAACATATTAGTGAAGATTTCCAATGTCAATCACATCTATTAATAATTGACAAAACTTTAAAACACTTCAGTACTACTTTTACTATTCATATTTAACTAAAATAGCAGTGAAGACTCTTTAGGATTCAGGCTTATTTGAAAAGAAATACAGCAGGAAAAATATCTGGACTTATAGAAACTTTGGTCCAAAAGTGTGATCAACTGTGATTAGCTATGTTTTATGTTTCTGATTTCTACCCCCTCTCAACAAAGTCAAATACTAAATGAACAAAAAATAACAAACTTCATTTGTACAATGACAATACCTGCCAAGAACCCTTATTACGTAAGATTTAATCATGGTGGGCAAATTTTAAAAGTCACCTAACAAAGAAATGAAAGTTTTAAACTCAAAATTGTATCTGCATAACTTTGTAATTAAAAGCTATTTCACAGCAAAACAATCTACAGTTCAAAATAGACAGAAGGAGTGGTAAGAGTTTAAAAAAATATAATCAGAGTATTTTATTACAAAATTAACCAACATTAGGCTGCTCCAAGATTATTACTGAAGGATCAATAATTACGAAACTCAAATATCACGCAAACTGGATGAAGAGGAAGAAACTAAATATGTCATGTGACTTCCAGAGTGAAACTAAAAACCTCAGAGCACAGCTCTCACTGTACTTTCATAAGCAAGAGATTTTAGTGCAGCCACTGATTTACAAAAGAATTTCCCAAGTAAGGCAAAACATCTAACTAGTGATTTATGACAATGGTAGGAAGTGCAATTGGAGCTGGGGCTGCTCCCAGAATTTTTGCAAGTATAGCACAAAAAAGTCTCTTTGATACAATTGACTTCTATGGGTGAGTGTATGATAAACATAGCATTCTGTGGCTCTGTGAAGCAAGAACAAAGAGCTGGCTTAAATTATTTTAAAACTTCTGGAAAGATTCATTAATATCTTAAAATATGCAAAATTGTTTACAAGAGAAGTTAACATTTCTATCAGAAACTAAGCTATTTCTCATGGCCATCAGGTTCTGCCAGGGATTCATCTCTTAGATTACAATTTACTTTCTGGTTTTCATTTTTCACGCTTTCCATGGTAAATGTAATTAGCTTAGCTCTACAACTAAAGAGTATTTTCCTCTTATATTATTTATAATTTATATTCCTTATAATCATACCCAGCTTGTCTTTGGTTTTGGAAACCACAAGAAAAAACAATCTTACCGATAAAGCTGGAAGCTTTGATAGGCAACATTCAGCTGATATGTGGATCTTCCTAATTTCTCTTACAGCTGTTCCCAAGGTCACTACATCCAACATTTCTTAGGATCAGAGCCCTAGTGACTGCACATTGACTGAAATCCATTTGCTAATATTAAAAACAAACATTCAAGTATGAAACAGCAATTAAATAGAAAGAATACCACAAATAATGCCTATTCAGTTCCCCAGTAGATGAAGTCTGCACACGAGGCACTACAGATAAGGTCTAGGAAGAATTCTCTGGGACTAAAGGTCATCCTTTCATTCTGTGATTACATTGATTAACAAAATGAATATGTAACACCCTCTCACCAACGCTGATGTTGTACCAGTAAAACAAAAAATGAAGCAATGGCAACAAAAGTTAAACAGAGTATTTTTGAAAGTTGTCCTTAGGACAACTAATTACGAAGAATCCTGCGGCAAGGAAAGGATTTGTAAAGACAGTAGGATTTTTAAGGTATTTTAAAATGTCGCCTTTTAACTCTGATATTAAACAGAACACTTGTTTAGTTTGCGGTTGATCATAAGGATTTCTCCCCCGAGATTCAGAGTGATTTCATCACTTATCAGCCAAAAGATGCATCAGAAGTGTTTTAATGAAATTAACTTTCTCCAAGACAGAAGTTTAAAACTGAAAGAGGCAGTTCACAATTCACTTTAAGAAAGAAGAAACAGTAATAACATCTAACTAATTTAATTTTGATATCAAGTTGTGTAAGAGTTTTATAATTAAACAACATAGAAGAAATCTACTCTTGGAACTAAGATAAGATCTATTACTTGACAGGTTATACAGAATTTCTAGCGGCATCACAGAAATATGACATTATTCTTTTTAATAAATGATCCCAAAACAAATTAGGTAATTAAGTGCAGAAAGCACAGACAATAAGCCCCATATAAATTCTGTTAATGACATTGATGTCTTCAATAAATCCTCTGGCATATTTATTGTTCTAAATCCAAAGTTATGTTTCAAAGCAATTGCAGTAGTGGATTCTTTATTCTCCTGTCACACATTAATTCAAAGCAACTTGCAGGAAGTCAATTGGCAGCATTGTGATGTCTTCATGCTATTGTCAGTGGCGAAAAGGCAACATGTGGCAGCCACCATAAACAGTTAAATCACTAACTCTTTAGCAGCAGTGAAGAGGAAAACTCTGAGGCCTTTTGTCTCACAAAGGATATTTTAGCAGAACACAGATTAGCCAATGGGACCTGGATGCACACATAGCAGAAGAACCACAGAGAAGCTGCTGTTTATGCAGCACAGTTCAGTGGGCTCTGGATAAAAGTGCCCCAAGGAGCCAACTGAGCACAGGGGGCATGGAAAGCACAGCTCTGTCCCAAGCAATGGGCAGTGCCCTGCGCTCAGGCCGGGCCACAGGACTGGAATGCACTAACACAACCGTAGAGCCCCATGCCTGTCCCTAGACCCAAAGTTCAGAACAAGCTATTAAGCAACGAAGTATAGCAGACTTCATGTCCCCGTGAAACACCAACTGAAAGAGATATCCAAACTTTTACTTACATATCTAACTGTTCTCAGCCTGGGTTTTGGACGACCACCATGTGAGGTAGAGCAAAGGCAAAGAAGCACCATCCAACACTTGGTTTCTCTGACGTCTTATTTGACAACTGAGTCACAAAGATGCCTTATGCTTTCAAAACTGCTGTTTTAGCAGACTAGAACAAAAATGAAAAGGGCAAAGGCAAAAGAAAAGTCAAATGTTTTCCAATCGTTTTAAAATCATTCTGTAATTGTTCCTTTCTTTCTGGGCCAAAACACTTAGGTCAGGAAAGGATTATTTGGAGGTGTTAGAGTCAGAGGCACACAGGGCCTCTTTAGCACAAAATATCCTCAACAAGGGACTGGTGCCATGCTATGCGTGTGGATCTACGCAGAGAAACAATTCAGACTGGGGCCATACAGGCTTTTTTTACCCACGTTCATAGTTATACAGGCAAAGGAGAAATAGTAATACTACTAGGAGTAAGTACTGCTAAAATTGTTTCATATTTCCTTAATAAAATCCTATCTACAAAAGTTGTTTCCCTGAAAATAAACAAAAGAAGATAGTTGTTACTCAATGTTCACACCACTTTTTCAGCCTTTGAATTACCTGAAAAGTTGCCAGCTTTTCCATGAAAACAGAGCATAGTGTCTCTGTGCTATTTTCTTTGAATATGCTCTTGGTTTATGCAGCAAAAAAAACATGTACCTCTCCAGCAAAATATTCTCAGCCATTTGCTGCAACTTTGGCTGTAGCTTTGGCAGACTTCCAGGGCTATCCACTCAGCACGTTTCAAAGCAACCCAGAATCAGCAAGCAAGTTGAAAAGTTCTCAGCCCCTCCTTGTGTTCACACATTGGCCTCAAAATGGTTATACAAATGTAAACACAATAGTAATTTTTTCCAGTGTGCTTCTGGAGCACGTTTTCCATTTTAATTCTTTTTGTTAGGCCTTGGTTGCTCTGCAATATGAGCCATTACACAGTAAGGGTGAACAAGGGAGATTCACTTCAAAACCACATTCCTGATCTAGAGCAAAGACTTGGTGAAGACGCACTCTCATTTTATTACGAAGACTTGAATACTTATACAAAGTTTTCCTCTTAGAGCTGAGACTATACCTGGTTATTTACTTGAATATTTAGCAAAAGTGAAAATCGCCCAAGATATGGGCTGTTGTTCAGTCCTCAGACCAGCCAGCCAGCCAGTCTGAACCCTTTTCTGTTAATAGTCCTTCAAAGAAATCTGCAAGGCTGTCACCTGCTGAAGTCAGGGACACCCTCGCTGCAGATAGGGAGCAGAGTGTGGTAGTAACCAGCTGAGGAAAGATATTATTTAAAGATAGGGACGTAGGCAGGGATAGGATTTTGCCTATCTGTCCACAATAAACTTTCCCCTTGCTTTATTTGAAGTACAACACTTTCTCCTCCTTCCTGAGGGCAGTTTAATATATTTAGGGAGTTACAAAACTCCAATCAACCAATCAAAACACCAAGTTTCTATTTTTACAATTAACAACAGATTAAATAATGAGCTATTTTTGCAGTAGGGATCAAAAAAAGAAGCTGAACAGCAGCAAATTATGCCTCTTCTGATATTTCAAAGATCTGGTGATATTTACTACAGTAAATACCAATTTTATGGCTGTTCTGTCTGACTAATTAGCAATGAAACTGCAGAGATGCACTTTACATTTAACAAGACTTACGTAGATTTTATATCATTAAATCAAAGATTACACAGTGCATTCTCTAGTCTTATAAATGGGGATAAATTGGTAGGAAATCTTATTCTTTAAAAACATAACTTTAATAGACCTTTAACCCATTTACAACACTGTTTATATTAAGATTTCACACTTTAAATTCTTGTTAAGTATACCCAATTTGTGAATTACTGCCATTATATTTACTATGGTCAGGATAAAAATCCTTTTTCAGTGGGAAGAAAATAATCTGACACCTAAAGAAATATGCATTCATTTTAAAGTTAAGAACTCCCAAGCACGAACAAACATTCAAATCCTGTCATCACCTCCAACTGTACTGTGTTTTCATGTCCTGGGAAAACTTCCTCTACTTCTGTCAGCATATACCAATATTTGTTTTTCTGCAGTGCAACCTCTTTGTATTGTTTACCTTCTGTAAAAATTAGTTACAATTTTTTCCTGGACAAGGAATTTCTATGTAATCTGAAGAAATAGATCAATCAATCTATTTTAAAATCAAGTATATTCATCTCTGTTTCTAAAAACCATCTGATTTTTAGCTGATTTCATAGTTAATGTAATAAATCAAAACTTGGTAAGCAAAAGGTTGTGTCCTGACTGAAAAGACTTCTTGGATTACTTTAACTGTGTTCATACTTTTCTCAAAGGCTTTTCATCACATGTCTCACATGCTTTTTATTCTTACTAGTTAAATTTGTTCCAAAAATCTCAATTCACAAAAGACTGTAGCCAGTGTTGCAAGACTGAGCAATACAGATGAGGTTTCTTGAATAGAGCAGGTCATATGCAGCAGGACTCCTGGTTTTGTACTTGCCTCCAGGCACAAGAGCACATATTTAATGAACAGATGCTGAATTGCCCAACCACCCTTTGTCTGCAAGACCAAACACAGATTCATATTCCTTTTTTTGCAGGTGCAGTACTATAAGCTTCAGCCAAATGAAAATTCAGCCTTTATTATCTTCAACACAAAGCAAGATTCTTCTAATATTGTTGTGCCTATCATAAACTTAAAAATCAAAGTAACGGCCTATCATCCATAAAATGAATGTTTCTTGAAGCTCTTCATAAAACCAAATGCTACATCAGTGTTTAAGTATTCTACAACGAATATTTCTGGTGGCTGGGAAAATTCCTTATTACAAAACTTCGGGTTTTATTCTAAAAATTACCCCAACAAAATTTTTTTGGCTTTCTGTTCTAAATGTATTGTTTTTCTATAAAAAGATAATCTATTTGCAGTGTATTTTAACCTCTAAACAAAAGATAAGCACTGTCAAACAAATATTCTAGATGCACAAGCTAACCAGAATAATCCAGTTTTAATCTGTATGCTTAAATCCCACACATTTTAAAATCTGTGGTTTAGGATTCTTAAAACTTTTTATTTAGTGCAGAAACTGTCTACTCTTTTCAAATGACATAAACCAGTCTATTTTCAGAATTATAATCCACAATAGCAGTGTGTGGCACTCAAGAGACACTCAAATCTGCTTCCCAAGCTTTCACCGTTTTGCTTCGAGCTTTATTTTGCTCTAAACCACAGCAAATGTAAAGAACTACTTGGAGAACACATCCATGGGGACACACACACACATGCATTGACCTTCACCTGAACTTGCTAGGGAAACCTGTAATGAAACAGATAAAAACAGTGACAAAGGGGATAATGACGATATATAATATAGATTTTCTTTTTTTTTTCTGGAAACAGAGATAGGGTCTTGATGTCTTGGCTCTGCTATAAGTGACACTCCCCTTCTCAGTTTATGCAATAAGTGAGTGAAGGTTATGAAAGCTTCGCCCATGTTAGGCTGTGAGACTGAGGTCATAATGCTACACTGAGTCCACAGATTTCCCTTCAAAACCTCCTGCAAGCAAGGAGAACACGCTGATCATTAATGACTTACTCCCTCCACACAGCACAGTTGATATATGAAGGTAAGTGGTTTGTGACCTTCAAAAGTTTTTTTTTTAAAACAACAGAAATTTCTGTGAATCACAGTCACATGAAGATTATTTTAGGGAAAGCACCATTTCTGGCACAGGCAGCCTCCCAAACAACAATAGTTTAGTTTTGGCTTTTTTAAGAGTCTCTCAGAACAGTGCTGTATTAAATAGCACAAACAAAAAAGTGACACTAAACTGTAAATAAAAGTATTTCATGTCTGTTTGGGCCTGTGATGATATCCAACACTTGTCTGGACTCTACAGCCAATACAAAATGTTGACAAAGGAGCTTGAAATTCTCCTGGCTGTTAAGGCAGAATACTTAAAAACTCTAACAGCTAAACAAAGAAACTCCACATCTTCTCACATAATTTCACTTTTTTTAGTATTGTTAATTTCTTTTTTCTGAGTGAAAAGGTTTTTTCTCTTTTCTGCCTGTCTCAAATTACAGCAACCAAGTAAAATCTTATACCATCTTGCTCACCACAGACATCAACCAAAGAAAGTGGTTTGTTAATTAATTCACTGAATGTGGCTGTGCAGGTAAACAGATTAGGAGAAAAACAACCGCAGATGTTCTTAGGACACACAATACAGTAAGAAATATGCCTGAATACCTGTCTAGTATCAAATATATTTGGAAACATTCTGGAACAAATGTGAACACAGTACTGAACTCATGAGGTTTCACCAAGGAAGAAGAATTAATTCACAGCAACTTGGGATTTGTTCTCTTAAAGAATCCAAGTGCATTTATCGAGATGCACAACATTTCCTAGCCTTTCTTATCCTTTAATGGCAATTTATCATGGAATTGTTCAAACTGCTACAGCTACAGATTTGAACCAAATAAAACAACAATAAAATAACAGAGCCTCAAATAAACCATTTAATCTTGATAATAAAATTTTTGTAGCTTGTGTCTCTAAAACCATAGTCTATGGCTATTTCTAATTTCAGCTCTCCTAAACAATGGATTTCATTGTAAAAATTATCCTATTGGTGTAATAATTTGCAATCTAACTGTACATACAATCATTGTGGTTAAGAAGGGGGGGAAAAAGTTCTCCAGAAGTAGGAAATACTTTACTATGGAGTAGAAGTAACAATTTCTGAAACATGATCAATTTTTAAAATAATTTTGTCTTTTCCATCCATTGTGCAGTGGAAAACTCTTATTCGTGATGTTATAAGGCTATAAATCAAACAAAATAGGAAGTGTCTCCTCAAGCCCTCAATGAATAGGGTACCATCTGCAATAAGAGTGTTGTGGAATGAAAGCTTTGCTATATTCAATTTTAAAAAGCTTAAAACATTAACAGTAATTATTCTAATTGTGTTTTATTGTACAATAATAAAGTACTGTTCTACTTGGCAGCTCCCAAGTTTAAGTAGAGAATTATTCCATATATTTTAGCATTGTTTACATTTAATTTTAGACTAGCCAAGATTGGTTGTGTGACCCTAGTCCCAGGTCAAATAACAGACCTTCTACCTTATTATGTGATTTAAAGCAAAGTCCCATCTGAGCTAAAATAAGGAAGCTGCAAAGGAAAGAGGAAGCAAGTTCAGGCACCCTCCAACACGACTGATTGTAATAAATCAGCTGAACAGAAAAGTGAAGAAATATTCTTCCTAAGATACAGGCAGGATGTTTGTCCAGCTTCACAAAACCATGCTCGGTTACTGCATTAGCAGTTTTACCCTTCTGCATGTTAATTCTTACTTTTAATGGGTTTATACTTCGAAAAAAGATTATACAATTATATCTTTTCCATCTGGTCTTGAAACTAAAGATCAAAAAGCAAGTAACATGCTTCTGTCATTTGAAACTTATCCCAGGAATCATCAGTGCTCAGCTGCCACACAAGGAGAACAAAGTTCCATCCCAAAGCCAAGCTAAGATTTCCTAGTGCATTAATTGGGGAGAGAATGAACAGTTACTTACACAGAGATTTCACCTGGAATGGGGAATAAACAAATGAGAAACATTTAAGAGAGAGAAGAGAGAAGAAAGAGACAGATGGCAGTTACAGTATAACTCTCATGGCCAAGTCTTTAATAATCTTATTAAAAATAAGGCCTCTGGGCATGTTACTTGGAAGCTATTTTCATTTTTATTTTTTAACTTTAAAGTTTGTTTGTAATTTGCCATTGAAGAATTCTCTCTTCAAGAGAAGCTTATTTCCATTTATGATGGCCAAGTCAATAAATCTAAAATCTAGACTTAGATTTCAAGTCCTCTAATCCAAATTCTTGGTTTTTCCCCTTTAAAATTAGCTAAAGAACTTCAATACAAGTCCATCTTCCACATAAGGCTGTAACAATATTATGCTATTTTTGTAAGATTCCTGAAATATCCTTTAGGAGCAATACAAAATAACACAACTTTTCAATATGACATACAATTCAAGACTGAACAAGTTGGTCCATGCTATGCTGAAACAATTGATTCAGAACTGAGATACCAAATATATTGTGCCATGAAGCATGCAAATTAATTAACATCTTTCTTTGACACTTTAATGACCATTCTTGCCTACATCCCTCAGAAAGGATTAAATCAAAAAATAAGTGTGTGAATAAAATATCCTGACAGACACTGCCTGCTTTGCTTCAAAGTACAATTTAGGCTTTTGCTACAGGTCTCCAGAGAATTCCAAATGTTCTGAAAAGCATCAATCTTACATAAGTTATTGTCTAGGAAACAGCTGCCAGATGGGTGGTAAATATGCCTATGCACATTTATACTTCACGTGTCACAGCCATCTTTGATTTAGAAATGCTGTAAACTTGTACAAAGTAGGTGCGCTTTTTTATGCTCAAGAAGATTGCCATCCCCAGCTACATACCCAAAGCAAATGCATATAGTATTCAATACCTGTATAAATGATTGGAATGGTGGAATTAAAAGTACACTCTCCAAGCCTGGGCGTGACACCGAGCTAGAAGGAGAGGCAGATACAGCAGAGACAAGAGCCTTCTTAGGAAGAGAGAGATGAGCAGGCTGGAGGACTGGGTTAACAAGAAATGCACGAGCTTTAGCAAAAATGAACTTAAAGCTTTGCACGTGGGATGAAATAAACCCCAGCAGTGACCAAGGCTGGGATGTCGCTCGCTCAGGTGTGGCTTTGGAAGTGCTGGGCTGTGCAGGTAAAGGCGTGTTCAGCAGATCAAGGGATGTCATGATTTCACTCTGCCACATCCAGAACACTGGGTCTCCTTGGAGTTCCCCCACTTTGAGAGACACTGGCAAACTGGAGAGGGCCATGGAGGGCCACCAAGCCAAAGAGATGGTTGGAGAATGGGACGCATGAGGAAGGGCTGAAGGAATGGGGTTTGGTCAGCCAAAAGAAATGAAGGTTTGGAGGATCTGATCAAACTTGTGATATTTAAAAGGTAGTTATGGAGCAGGTAGAGATGCTCTCTTCATGAGGATGAATGGTGATGGGACAAGAGGAAACATACACAAGTACCTTCAGGAGGAAATCCATACAGGAATAAGAAAAAATTCCTCATCACGAGAAGAATTCAACATTGCAACAGATTGCACATAAAAGTCGGAGAATCCCTTCAATTCAAGCTGCACCCTATAGAAAACCTCTATCTTGTTTCAATTCCCACTCTTGGCAAAATTCTAAATGGTTTTAAAAAGTAAAACCACCATAATTTCTAAATATTAATTTATACTTTTTGTGGCTACCTAGACTTTTGGTGAGACTGGTGAACTGTTAGTTAATTCTGGTGGATGGTTACTTAATTCTCTCTTTATGTGTTTAAAATGCAGCCTTCTTCCTTCATGTGAACTACTGTAGAGTTCGTTTCCATTAATTCCATGGCGATCTAAATTGCAATTGAAACACAACAGTCAAGAAATACAAAAAATAAACTTTCCCAAGTGGTTTCTAGATGAAACAGTCATATGAAAGTCACTCAATAGAGTTCAAACTCCAAACTGAAATTATTTTTTCTCCCTCAACACACACTCCTAGGCTTTTCAGATGTTTACAAGTTATCCGTGGGGTTTTTTTGTTAATGAAAGCTTATTTATGTGCTGGCAAAAATAAGGTATTTAAGCAGCCAGGCTCTGAAATTGAACTACATGTCATGAAGTCCATCTCTTTTTATCAGCATCCACTAAAACAACATTAATTTAAATCATATAGTAGTGGCTTAACAAGCTGAAACAAATTAATGTCAAATCAAAGCCAACTCTGCTGGAAGCATTCCAAACACACTGTTTGGACATACATATAAAGAGTCCTATTTGTACCGTGCGGTGGGGGAATCTGCTGGCCTGACCTACAGCTTAGTTAAAACTAGAAATTTTTCTGTTGACATGTTGGGCATTGGATTAGCCCCATGTGTATTTGTTTATTTAATAAACACTCCAGTTTCTCCCATGTTAAAAAGCATCTGGTAGTTTCTCAAGGAAGTTATACTCAGTGTAAAGAAATACTCTGCAACATTTGCAAATGGTATCAAATCTAAGCAAGACTTTGCCATTTTATGTAAACCACCTCTCTAGCATGATCTTTTACTGTATTATAAACAACTTCAAGCTTCAGCAATTATGAGTAGATATCCACCTAGTAAATACTGCAGTGTTCTAATTAGTATTATATTAGTCAATGGTTTAATGCTGGTTTTTATATGTCCCTGTAAGAATTATCACACTGTATTCCTGATTTTGTCTCTAATTTCCATAACAAATTCACTACCAGAGGCTGAGATTCTTCAAATTTCATTTAACCAGGCTCTGCACTTGCAATGATACCAAGCAACAGTTTTCCAATTCTTTAATTCAGTTTTCCAGAAACTACTTTTGGAC
Organism: Edolisoma coerulescens; assembly: GCA_013397115.1. Taxonomy (NCBI): domain Eukaryota; kingdom Metazoa; phylum Chordata; class Aves; order Passeriformes; family Campephagidae; genus Edolisoma; species Edolisoma coerulescens. The sequence goes on from VWZW01003319.1 coordinate 455,041, forward strand.
TGTCAGAGTCATGCCACATCCAGATTTAGTTTCTATCCAATACAAACATGAAAAAATATAAGAACAGAAATATAAACTGAAAACAAAGGTGAAAAAGATCCTTTCCAGCGACTGATCATTGATTTAAACAGATACAGCCTATCCATCTGCAATCATGAATCTATTATCAATAAAAAGTCTGAAAGATCAAAGTTAAAGCTCTGCATTTAGCAAGATTGGGAAGGGATTAAAAAGAGATTCATCAAGTCACCAAGCCTTGTCTCATGTAAACAATCCTGAATACACTCCTGTTCACAAATAGTGCATAGTGCATCTTAAGAAGTAAGTTGGGAGGTTCTCTCTCCACTATTCAGATGATGGTTAGAAACCAGCTAACTTAGAGCTGAAGTTTGTTAATGGATAATACATTTATCTGACCATTACCAAAATGTAGTTTAGTTTAGAGAATATTACTGTCAATAGCTACATGAAGGGAGAGAGAGATTTAGAGTAACAGGAAGAGAAAGCTCTGCACGTATTTTTCCAGGTTAAGCTTTGGTGGTCTCCCTTTGTAAGCTAAAAAATAGCAGACATCATAAAACCCTTAAATAAATTTGTCATTTAAAAGTTAGACATGGTATCTCACGGCTTGAAAATACAAAATATATGACTTAAAATCCTGAGTAACAACCTAAAGGATGGGAAGCCCCATAATCTGTAGGAGCAAAATGCAGCTCACGGAGGAAGGGTTTTCTCCAGTAAATGAGGACCGATTTCTCTGATGATAGAAGCAGTTCCAGTGCTCAAAACCATATTTACCAACAGGATATACATCCCAGATATTTTACACCAGTAAAATTCCAACACTCCTATTTGCATATTACAAGGCCTTCGAGCCTTGGTTTACTGAGCTTAGTAATGCACAGGGAACCAATACTCCAGGCTATCAGTTAGGCAATTTGGGATCAATGAGTGTGGTGGCTAAGGTGACTTCTGTATCAAATATATTCTAAGCAGCATGCAGATGTACAACCAAAATTCACTTACACTCTTTAACTACAATAATATTCTGCAAGCACAAAACATTACATAGTTGTGAATATTTGGCTTGATGTAATCCCGGAAAGCCTGGTCTAAGGTCTCTACAATTCAGTGCGCTTTATCTTAAAACCTTCTGTAAGCATAAGAAAAGAATATAGACCCGTACAGATTAATTCCATTTGTAATCTCCTGTCATTCTGAAGAAATTTATTTAGAGCTGTTTTTCATTTTTATGGTGAATATTTCTCTATAGTTTTTTTCCCTGCCCTTGTGTATTAAATCCTACAGTGAGTCCAGAAGCAAACAAACATATATCAAGGAAGTGTTAGTATTAAGCTCTGTGGGTTTTCACATGAAATAGACTTTTTTTCTCATCTGGGGGCAGTGTCAACACAACAGTTTGTAGTTAAGCTGCAAAACAAGCCCAAAGCTTTACTGGGGAAACTGCTGGACATCAAGCCTGTCCTTGAACACAGTACAAAACATTTTCCTCCCTCACCACTCCCTTCTCCCAAAACCAGAGAAGCAATGGGAAAACCTACCTGACATATTAGACCCCTTCTCAGGAATACAATGGCTCAACTGAAATAGGAGCTTTCTGAACTGAAATACCGCTTTCACTGCCTTTGCAAATGGGAAAGCTGGACTGCCACGGCACATGAGCCCGAACCCTTCTGATCCACTGCTACACTCCACCCATGCACCTGTCAGCACAAACTGGGCGTGACTTCTCATGTCAGCAGTTCCAACAGATTTAATGATATTTAAAAGGTCTTCTATTCTGTCTCACATCTGTCAGATTAAATAACATTCTATTTGTAAAAATTAATCTTTCCTTATGCCTTTACTTCAGATTTCTCCTATGCCTTGCTTCCATGTCCAAATACACCTCTTTTCAAATGTTACCACTGAGATTTCAGGTTATGTTCTCTCTTCCCAGTTAGGAGCATCAGAATAGGACTAAATACCTAAGAAATCAGTAAAGACCTCCAAGAGAAAGCAATGCTAAACACCACAGAGTTTCTGCTTCTTGCCAAAGAATCGCTGCATATTAATTTCATAATGTCCTTGCCAACTACATACATGCACTACTAACACACTAGAAAAAATAGGGCTTCAATCCTAAAAGTCTTGCATGTGCCATCTTTAAAACCTGAACACTGATGAGGACATAGCAACAGCATTGAATAATGATTTGAATATGATTTTTTATTCAGAGGTGTATAGCCACAATTCTGCATCTGAAAAATTTACCACCGAACATTGTGCCACAGAAGAATTGCAGGAATATAACAAAATACGTAATAGGTCATGAAACACAAACCAGTCTTATTTTAGCTGTTCACTAACCAGGATTAGAAAGTTCCTCAAAGTTTTTATTCCTCAAGGAAAAAGTCACTTTCACTCAAGGAGCTACTTGTGCCTGTACATAATTGCAGAGGTTCGACAGGCCTCCCATGTAGGCACAATCAGCTCTGGCCGCTCAAACAAGGCCTATGTGCTCCTTTCCTTTTGAAACAAAGCTCATTGCATTTTTTTCTGNTGTAGGCACAATCAGCTCTGGCCGCTCAAACAAGGCCTATGTGCTCCTTTCCTTTTGAAAAAAATTTAAAGGAACACACTGATGTTTTGTATCATCTGGGATATCAAATTATTCTCTTTAAGGAAAACTGATTCTATATTATATATCTCTGTCACTACAGTGGTGAAGAGGTTACTTTGCAGAGAATTAGTCCAGGGCTTTTTTCTGAGACCAACTAGTGGTCAGTTGAATTTACACTGACTGTACAGACACCAGGCTGGCAGGGCAAAGAGCTTTTCTGCTTCTGAGGAGAGCTAAAGATATTTCAAAAAATTTTTGTTACAATATTAGCTCAGGATTTTCCTTTGCATGAGCAAATAACTCAACTAGTCTAGATACAGAAATCTTCTGATTTTGCAATACAAGTACTTATGACATTTTTTCATTACCTAAATTGGGAATACCACTTGTAACTTTATTTATACCACTTTAAATTAAAATCTGTTATGCTTCATCTGATTTTTATAGCTCATAACACACCATAGAAATACATTTTAATTCTACAATTACTTATACACTTTAGTTTTTGTCCTTTCAGTGTAAGGAACTATTATTATATTCTAGAATTCCAGTCAACTGTTCAAATGACACAAATAAGCTTAATTTCCTTTACATTTGAAAATGCTGTCTTTTCTTACATTTAAATGCAATTTCAGACAACATAATGAAGAGTGAATAAATCTTTCAGAAAATGGCAACTGCTTTTTTATTTTAAAATCCGCCTTCTTTTGGGTGGACATCTGGCACTTACTTCTGTTTAAATTGTCTTTCAAGGCAATAATAACAATAATGCATCTGTGTTTGCTAATAGGAATCTTATAATTACTTCCTGCTATTGTAAGACGTTCCTGTTAGTTTTTCTCTACAAGAGCTCGACTGACATTTCAAAGGTCTCAGCATAGTCTGTGAGCAAAAATCAGGCCTAAGATAGGCCATGAACTTATCAGGGTCTATTTTCATTTACACTATGAAACAAATTCATCCTATTTATCCAGAGAATCAAGAAAAGACAAAAGCGAGGCATAATTTTTAGCAGTAGAATGAAGCGATTCCAGAATGATGTGGTTTGACTGTATATTCACAAACACCAAAGTTTCAGGCTACCAAGTAATTAGCACAATGTATGAGATTTTGTTGCTCATACTGGAAATTTGAACCCTTCTCACTCCAGTGATCCCTTTCCAATGCCCTTCATTTATTCCTCCACTTTTTCACTTCACAATAATATTCCTCTGAGGTTACACAGAGACTCATTTCTGCTCTGGCAAGTGAAAACCATACCCATTTGCCCTACACTTACTCACTTGTCCAAGTCCTCTATGATTTTCCATCTCAGCAGCTCTGTCAGCTCACCCATCATCACCATGATTTATTTGCAAACTTCTGCTTCTGCCCTATCTTACTTTGGTAAGAACCTCTTAATGTAGCTAACTGCCTCCACACATACTCTGATATTTTCATTATCCAAATTACTAACCCTATCATCAAGAAAGCTCTAGATTTCCAATTAATATACTAGATATTGACTTTTACCACAACCAGCTGGGAAGCAGCTTCGAGATGGGTTTAATCTGTGATTAAATCTCTGGAGCTAAATGTGTAACTACCATTTAAGTTAGCATACAGTACATGCAATGCAATTACCAAGAGTGGTGCCAAATCAGGAAGGTATCGTTTAGGACAAGTGGTAAAGGTCACTTATTTGGTACCAAGAAAACTATCAGTCAGAAAGTTAAAATACCAAATTGCAAAAAAGGAAACATCATCATACCCAAGCGTTTCAAGATTTAATTCCGCTGACAATCTGTGGAAGAGAGACCGCATCCTTGCAAATCAGAAGACAAAGCCTTGGCTTTTATTTGAATGAAAACACAAAATACCAAGTTTGGACATTATTCACATGAAAAGTTTGTTCTGTATTTTGACATCTGCAGAGGGATTAATATGAAAAGGGTGCTGCCTTTATTAAACTATATTTCTAAGGATTACTTGGTTTTGAAACAGGAGAAGAAACAGTATTTAAGTAGCAAGGTCATGATCTAACCAGCAATATCAAATCCAAAATAGAGGCTCTGTTTTGTTGTTACAGGGCAGAGTCAACAATCAAAAGACAGGAAGGTAATTAAAGATTTGGCTTAAGACCAGGCCTACAGCAGTTTTAGGAGCCTGGAGGTATTGTTTTCTTAAGACACTATTAAATAAATGTAAAGCTTCATGCACACATCCGAGAAGATCCAAACTCAGGCAAATCATCTCTCCATCCTGCTCTAGTGTCTTGACATCATGGCCCTTCTGCTTCTGTGGAAGAGACATCCAACAGATCTCTTAGGAAAGGTATCCAAGTGAAGAAGCAGCAGTGTCATAGCTTCTCCCCAGCTCCCTGGGAACCAGCTTAAATTCAACTGGAAGAGTTCAACAAGGTCTTCCTTCAGTGTTTATTCTGGAATCAGGGAGGCGGTTGATTCACGTACCAATTGTTCTGCACTGCAGCTGATCAAGTGGATATTCAGGAGAATATCTTATCAGGATTTCATTCGGCCTGAGCCAGGGCTAATGCCTGCTCGGCTCCTCCCTGTCTGCTGCTTTACAGGCAGTGATCTCACCAGTACGGCAGAACTGCTGGTAAGGCAGGAAAAGGTAGAAGGGGGAGCACAAAAGCAAAATGAAAATAGCACTAGAAAATTCCCTTTCCTACAAATTCTCAGAATTTGCCATCAGCATCTCTTTTCCCACTTCCCCTTTTTGCCACCTTCTTGAACAAAGAAGCCAAACAAAACTCTTTTGCTGTTGGGATAGTTACCTGTAGTTTCAGAAGGGTGAAAGAATTGCCCTTGCTCCCCACTGTGACTTCTTCACAGAAAGGAATAATCAAACATGGGATTTGAAAGTCATCATTAAAACAAAGGAATAAGAGGTTTAGCATTGATTGGAAAGGTGGGGAGAAATGACAGGCAAAAAGAAAAATACTGACAAGGGTAAAACAGAACTACAAGAGAGGAGAGTGAAAATAAACAAGCAAAGAGAAGCGTAGGCCAAGACAAATAGAGGAGAGTGATCAACAAAGAAAAGTAAATGAAAGAACCACAGACAAATAGGAAGAGAGAGACAAAGGGATGCAGGAGTACTAAATGAAGTACCACAGGTAGGGGTAAGAGAGAGGGAAATCCCTTTCATGCTCATCAGTTACAAACTAAGTGAAACATGCAATCTAAAGATCTAAATTTGAACCCTCAACTTCACATCCTTCAAACCCAGCTGCTTTAATGCAGAAAAATAGTTATTTTCATGCAAAACTGAATTAAAGGTTCTTCAGCTACTGATTTTTCCCTATGTGGCTTCATCCTGCACTTATTTTTCAAGCAAAAATAAATAAATACTCTCTCACTCATGTGCTACAATATCATACAGCTTCAAAACTATCAACATGAAATGGCTAAGATTACCTAGCATTGAAAAGGTAGCATATACAAAAGTGGTGTCAGAGACAAAAAGTAGGCAAACTGGAAGTGAGGAATTTTAGTTTTCTCTATTACTTTTATTGTATTGTTATATGTTAAAGTAATAAGTTAATGCAATATCAGGGTGAAAAAATACATAATCTCAAACTTTCATTCTGTTAATAATGAGGAAGGAATGAACCTACTAAGAGAAAAAGAAGAAAAAACTCAAACTCAAGTCAAAAAATGAACTTATTTTGTTTGTAAACTCTGCTTCCAAATTAATTTCTTCTCTCCACTGTCCTACTTCAACAAGGATTAAATCCTTGTTTATTTATTAATCCTGTAACAAGGATTAAAAAGAGAAATGTGCTTCAGATTTCACAACAATTACCAGCAGCAGCTTTGTATTTATGCTTCATTCCTGAAAGCATCTACACCTGTGAGTGTTTTAATCAAGGAATCCCATGAGATCACACTTCATAACTAACATCATAAAATCCTCACTTCCTCCACATAGCTGGGTAGGAGCAAACTTAATAATAAAAAGTAATGCCATGCCAACTTTTCCAAAAAATTGTTCTCTTTTGAATCTCCACCTGTTGTGCTGACGTGCCAAGATGGAATCTGCTTCTCATAATGGCAATTTGTTTGTGAGGATATCTGCTTCCAAGTGTTCACAGCTCCACAAACAAAAAGGGAGCTACAGTGCACCCAGCAAACACTGAGAACATAAAACTAATGCCAAGAAAGATACTGCTCCCTACTGGCTCATCTAGATAAGAACAGAGAGCCATTCCCTTCTATATTTCTCGAAGTAAAAAGATTATTAGTCCACAGATAAACCACAGTTTTGAACTATAAAACAAATATCCCTTAAAATAGTTGCTAGACCTTAATTTTAAAAGTTGATTAGATGAAGCACACAGACTGTTTTCCAAAGGAAAACAAAGTGAGAAGAATGCCAAAAACCTCCAAAGTAATTCTTCATTACCTCTAAGCTTTACACAGGGAAAATTAAAAAAAGAAAAAAAATCCACACAAACACTAAAAAATAAACAAACCAGCTAGGATATAATAATGATTTCTGTCCCAGAGTAAGGATACCTAAATCCTTAGCAACACTTAGAGTTATTTTACTTATTTTTAGTTTTGTCTGCATGTAACTTTTCGCTACCCTCCCTAACTTCAACCGAGATCTGAAAGTGGAAACCTGGAATACTGCCACTGCAGATTAGCGCTGATTCCATGTATTTCAAAGACTTCACATAGAAAAACAACAATAACAACAACAATTTCATGGACTTGACAGTTTGAAAAACCTAACAAGAGCCATACCTTGATTCCCACTCATCAAAACAATCTCGTATAAGGGCTTGCCTAGCCAGAGAAATGCAAAACAAGCTGGAATGTCAATGCTAAGCATAAGAGCTCTTCTCTACTGACTTCCCTCAGGACCACTCACTGAGAGGTAAACGGGACATTCTGTGGTTTCAACCCTTTTCAAAGGCACTGGCATTCAACCACATGAAAATGCTTGTACTTCGTCACTGCTTAGAAGCTGGGAAGAACTGTCAGCTTTTCATTAAGAAAGGTGTGCCATATTCTTATGCAGACTACATTGATTTAAATTTTGGGAAAAAAGAATAGAACTGTTGAGCATTTACCCAAAGCAGGCTTGAGATATTTTATTCGTCTAGCTTGGATAGGCCTCTCACCTCTGGTACTCTAAGAAAGGCCAGGTTTTTCCCAGTCTGCACAGACAGGAGGGGGGATTTTTTCCTTTGTTTCTGATCTGCTTCTGACTGTAGACCTTTTGGGGTTTTTTTCCCAAAAATTCTGATCTGTGAACTCTGGGCTAAATTTGGCACTGCAATCCAGAAATTGAGTTTACCTTTCTGCATTAAATTTACACAATCAAATAACTCTAAGCCCTATAAAGCGCCCACTCAATTCCAAACCGTACATTAACAGAATAGTTACCTCAAGATACCTTCTCCAAGGTAAAATAGAATTGTTCCCTGTTTGCTATTTTCAATAGTGTGCAGCTGAAAGGATTTGAGTTGTGTTTTATTCCATGCAGTAAGATAACACATATTCCTCTTCCACCGAGCTTTGGACACACACAGAAGCTACCAACAGCTCAGCAGTGTTTTCAAGTTGCTAAGCAAAAGCAGGCTAAGGAATGGCTGGACATCAAACACCCATCTTGACAAATTTTAATCCTACCGTGCAACTGTCCAAAATAACAGAATGGGTTTTCGGGAGAAGGAAATTCTGCTTTCTACACTTCTATGAAAGGAGAGATATTTAAATTCTTGCTGCTCAGTTGGCTGTCCAGTATCATACACTGCTGTAAAATTCCATTATCAATGAAGATGTCACAGCTTATCATATTCCCCCCTCCCTCTGGCAACAAATCAGGTAACAAAGGCAATTAAGAGTTTCAGGATCCTGCCTTTTCTCAGCTCTACACATATCTTCTTCAGCTTAAGGTAGAACAATTGCAGGAAATGGTGGAATTGGAGGTTTTTTTCCCTAGAAGGGGACTTTGAAACTTAGAAAAGAAACACCTATCAGTGCTCTACTTACACAACCATGAATTGGAGGAAACTGGTTGCATCAAGTGGATTTAAGCTGACTGACATGACAGAGAACTAGATTGTCACTTCCTAAAAGGGATGGGCAAATACCCTCCCCGGATGCACCTTCCTCTAACATTTCCTGTGCTTTTCCCTATTAACCCACTCACAGTATTCCACAGAAACCTTACTATATGAGCATGAAAAAAGGCACCCAGAAATCCTTCAAACACATTCAGTGTAACAGATAAGAGCTGTTGCATGGAAATGCTATAAATGCAGGAAGAGCAAACTTTGAAGGGAGATAGATAAGACATCCATTATGAAAATCAACTGAACTCCTAACAAGCTCACTGCCTGAGGATACAAAAATGTTACTGAACACCCCAGGATGGGGCTAAACTCTTCAGAGTTAACACAAACCCTCAACTTTACAAGTTTAGGTGCTAAAAAAACAGGGGTCAAATGCTATATTTTATTGCAAGCCATTACTTCCTATGGAAACGTAATTATTAACAAGATCCTAAGATACAGCTGAAATCTTAACAAGAAACTTTCAGCTAAGGAATGGTGATTGAAGCACAAGGCATTTCCTGGGGATTAATGACTGCCTGGTGAGAGCTGATGGCACCCAGCTGAGCTTCAGCTGATCCCAGCTGATCTCGGAGTCCCAGGAAATGTCTTGAATCTCAATCGTTACTCCTGTTGTAAGACAACTAAATATGAACACACATGCACACAGGTCTACAGTGTTCTAACATGGGACTTGCTGTTTCCTCTGGTCTTCTCCAGGACCTTGCTGCAGAATTAGAGATCTGTAAATTAGCCAGCTTGAATCATTTCTCAACATGCCATTCATCTTATAATAGATTACACATGGTATTGCCACTTGTCAGGCTACAGCACAGACATTTTGCATCTATTTCTACATGTCTTCCTGTTTTAAACGTCTGCTCAGAGAAATAAAATCTCTGGTCAAAACTAGATTTCCTCCTTTAATCACATTCAGCCAGACATACCAGTTCTGAATTTAGCCTGCAAGTTTAGCTGAGTGTGTTTTACCTCTTAAATAGTTGTTTCCAATACATATATCTGCTCTCTTTCTAAACTTACACTGGTCTAGAATAATATTTTATGCTCCCAATATTAATATTTTGCTTTTATAAACTACAGAGGCTGACACTGCAATGCACAAATCCTACCATGCCCACAATAACAACAGAGAGTACTTTGGATGTGTATATCCTAAAGGTGACTTAAGCACGCCCTGATTTAAGGCACAACAACCTAATCCAAATCCAGGAGGAATAAAGCTAACTAGTTTTGTTCAGCTGTCCCAGGCTCAGCGCTGTGCTGACTGTCTTTGCAAGAGAAGCTTGTCACAACAGTGCTTTCCACAGCACAACCTAAGGGAGACCTTCAATATTCCACAGCACTGTATCATCCAAATTCCTCCACACAGAGGGACATGGAGGGATGAAGGACACCCAGCCCTTCCGTGCTGCCACTCCTAACCTGATAGGCTCAGCCTACTGAGGCACAACAAGGCAAGTCACTGCCTTATATTTATACAGAAATGTTCTACTAGAAGCAACAACAGATATTCAAGATTGAATAGCAGACTTTCACCTCATCAATGAGCTTTAGGGAGTCAGCAGCAACACTTCCCCAAAGCTTGTATATAGACAGGCTGTACTCAACACCAGAAGGACTACTAGGCATTTATATGCTGCAGGCATTTAACAGGTGAGCTCAGTTTAGTTATCAATCATTAATAACTAAATAATAGCTAAAATAATTAGGCATTAGCATACCTGGCATATTTATCAATACAGTCATTTTGCATTTTAGCAGTACTTTTGCATTCCAGTCTCCAGATGCACTCTCATACCCAGAGAAAATCTAATTTTTATCTCATCATAAAGAATTTGAGCCTGAAATGCAGAGGTTAAGTCTCATACAAGGCCACACACTAAGGACTGGGAACAGAGGTCAACAGTTATGATTTTCAGTCACCTTAGCTTAAATACACAGCTTCTAGAGAGCAGCTAGTTCCACAGGAATTCTCACAACAGCAACCAGCCATAAACTGCCTAGAAAATGAGATTCCCAATCTACTGGTTCATTATTAATGTGTGAACAACATGGAAGAGAAAAACAACCACAAAATGAAGATATTTTTGTGAGTTCATGGTTAATGACAAGTGTTGCTCCCACACAGTTAAAACTAAAATGCATCAGTAATGCAATTACTTTTTCTTCTCCCTAGTTTTTCACATGACCCTAAACACACATGAAAGGACCTTACTGACAGACTCCTTAGATTCATATTCCTAAACTGGGAAGAGCCAGCAGCTACACATACTCTTCTATATGGGCAGCACATTGCTCTCCCAGTCTGTTAGCAATGATAGGGCACCTGAGGAATGTGGCTACAGCTACATAGCATTGCTCAAATCTCAGGCTTTCCTTCCTCCAGTCAATTGGGTGGAGTTTTCCCCCTCTTGGCTAGAGTTTAATAGCCAAGCGTAGTGTAACTCTCCCACCAGGTGTGGCCCTGAATAGTGAAAAAACATCTGCAGACAAGATTTGTCTCCTTCTCCTGCCATGAGCAATGAAGTGAAATGTTGCCTTTTTGCTCTCTGAGGAGAGCTCTGGGACTAATTCAATTGCAGATTTTTCCTTTTTCTCCTGCCTAACACAGATCCTGTTCTAATCTAATGACTAATGCTTGGGTCAGAAAAGGAGTAAGTTTATCCCAGCAGGAACAAAACCAGAGGATGAAATGAAGGAGATATTTTGTATAATGCTATGCAACTAAGGAGTCAATTGAAAAAAAAAAAAAAAATCACATTAGCATCCGTTACTTCATATACAGTAGTTCTATTTTGTTTCTGTCCTACTATACTGTATGACTTTCTTATGTGTAAAAAGATCTGAAGGGAAACTCAATATGAATTTTTGTTGCTCAGCTTCTTATCTGCTAGTATCCCGTAAATTATAAACTACAGAAATCCTAAAACGTGCTGTACTTCAAAGAAATTTCAAGAAAATTATTAAATGAAATAAAACAAAAAATGTGAAAACTGGAGGATATGAGAAACAAAATTTGTCTCTTCTTCACAGCCAAGTGATCAAACCAAACTGGGGATATTGGGTCCAGATTTGACCTATCTCAGTGGTAAATCCAAACAAGATCCAAACTAAAATGCAACAAAGGATGACAGAGTACTGTGATCATTGATGGATTTGTCCATGGTGTTACCCCACAATCTCAGTTTTGAGAGACAGAAGTGAGATCATTTTGCTGCCAGAAAGAGCAGCTGCCAAACCAACAAGAATAATGAACTGCAATTTACAGAGAAGAGGATGGTTGTTGCCTGTTGTATGCTGAGATATCAGATACTACAGAATCAGAGAGTGCCTAAGTGGTTAAGGATGGTCACAGCTATCTGGGAAAAGAGCTGGGTGTTATTAGAGTACATTTGTTTTGTGCTTCAGCATTAAGCCTTTGCACAATCATTACTACCTATTGATTCTTGGAATAAAGTTTTCAATACTACAGCCCCACGCTCTCTGTAAACACTAGAACTGTACATCCAAATATTCTGGCTAAAAGGAGCCACTAAACTGCTAACAAGAGAGCAGTTTATCCAGAAACTTTCGCGGATACAGGCATCTGCCACCTGGGTGGTAAATACAGGGCTCTACATGTCAACTATCAGCATGAAAATCTCTGAAACAATTGAAGTGTACACACTAACATCCAAGAAGTTCCTGAGTTACCAGGATTTCTATTTAAGGATTCACTGAGTACTATATAGCCTTCCCAATTATCCAGAAAAAAATAATAAAGAACAAAGTAGGTTGCTCTCTTGTGTGCTTTTTACATTGTAACCACATCCTTTGGCATTTATGAGCAACAGTATAATGCTCCAGTTTGTTTTCATTTAGCTCTTCCAAAGTACCAGGTATTACATTTTTTTTTAGTCAGATAAATCTCACTTCACAATTTAGTTATTCAATTTAATCATACACTGAAGGAGAAAGTTAATCCATTTTAGGGGGGGGGTGCAAGCAGCTGTTGAACGAAGCCTCCAATAACTACCTTTCATGAAGGGATATAAATAAACAGAGTGGCTTCTATTTATAAGCCTCTAGTTCCGAGCCAATGTTCCTTTCAATTCCGCTGCCAGGCTCAGAAAGGAGACACAAGAATTAAACTGACAAGAGACAAAAGTTGACCTTCAACAGTTGGGGGAAGTTGGGATGCAGGTCTGAATTAGAATGCCAGAGCTTTGGGGATTGTTTTTATCTGATTCACATCTTGAGATCACTTCTCAGAATAGCAAAGACCTTTGGGTAACAACTCATAACAGAGCTACAGATTTTTGAATACTAACAGAGATCTCTGAATATCCACCCACATTTATGCCAAAGGATGGCAACCCCATGATGATTCTGTGAATATACTTTAGGTCCTTTTCTGAAATCCAGCACTGAGATAATATTTCTCCATGCAACTGTACTGATTTCAGTGTAAACTGAGGTATTAAGTCAAAACAGAAACCATCCGAATCAGTTCTACAACTGGTTTCTTGACACTGCATATTTTGAAAAATATTTTTTAAAAGTATTCCTTTTTCTGATCAGTCCATTCCTCACGTGAGGAAGATCAAGGGAAAAAAACCAAAACCCCAAAATTGTAAACCATACATCAGCAACAGTCACAGACTAATAAAATCATTATGTTCTAAAGAAACATCTGTATTTACTTAAAATTTACTATGGTCCATGTGAGGTACGCTATAAACACCAGGTTGCGTACCTTTGCTAAAGAAACAGAAGACAGATAAAGTATACAAGTTATGGATCGTAAAATAACTAAAAAAAAAAAAAGCAGCGTGGATTAGACAGAAGGGAAAAAATGACACCCTGTCTATCATTAAAATATTTATGCAAGAACGGCAGGCTGTAGGACTTTGTTTTAATTCTGTGAAAAACCATGAACTAAGCTCTAATGAGAAGCAGATAACCTGACTCTTTATCACAAGCCTGAATGTCTGAAGAAACAGACTCTCTTGATACTTTTCTCTATTTATTATTAACTGCAGTGTTCTGAACAGCTGATGTTTTCTGAATCCAAAAGTCAGACACGTCAGCAGTTGAACTACAGTACACCCAGTTATGTCAGTATTTTGCATGGCCTTTATCACTGGGTGTGAACAGTAACTTCCAGGCGTGTGAAACTCAGAATTAGATGCATTTCTCAGACAATCATAGTAACAAGAAATCTTCATACTTGAAAAGTAACTTATACAGGCGGAATTATTGCCTTCTTTTTTTTTTTTTAAAGAAATACTGTGTATAAAATCAATCATCTTTGCAAAACCATTGTTTTAATGCTCCCTTGTAGAAAACAGAAATGTTTTACCATGTTGCTCATTGTTTGTGCAGGGAAATTTTACATAATGAAGTTCCCTTAGTTGTTTTCCTTTGTAATTCTTTTCCTTTGTAACATAAGACATGTTACAGTCCAATGAAAATATATTTTCAAATTATACATTTCTGCGATTATTCATACTTTTACTAGAAATAAGAACTACAAATATGTTTGAATAACAGATATCCATGTTTCAAGATTATTATTTCATTTTTCAGAAAATTAGCAATCAAGTGAGAAGATTTCTAGTTTAAGTAGGAATAGGCTCTGCAGTATGCACACAACTCACCCAGGCTGTCCTTGGGCAGCCTTAGATATTCTCAAGGATTTGAATTACCATCTGTGTCAATGATTCCCAGATTTCTTTCCTCCTCACTTCCCTTTTGTTCACACTTGTAATTCAAACCGCTTCTACAGAATCTTCTCCAGATGTCCTCTTGCCAAATGAAAGTCAATGTGTCAAAACCATCTCTTCTTTCCTCCCAGCTCCTTCCCTCCTGTTTTGCTGTAACTGTCAACAATTCCACCATCCCCTTGTTCCACAAGCCTTTGAGTACTGGTATCATTTTCAGCTCTTCTCCACTTGCAAAGCTCCACACACCCAAGTACATGCTTAATGTTAACCCTACTGCCTTCCCTAAAATCTCTCTGCAGCAAAGTTTCAAAACAGACATCAAATAAACATCAAGTGCCACAGACTGTCTGAATGAAATGATTTACCAGCCACGGAAAGCACTACCTAAATCTGACAGATGAGAAAATGAAAATCGTTTGTCCTGCAAAACAGGTTGTGTTTGCCTGCTCATATCAATTATTAATCTTCTGGTTTTCTACACACAGGTATAGAAATATGGGAATGATACACAATGCAAAATAATCATTAGCAAGACAACAATAATTTAGGCACTTAGTAAAAGAGAAAATGCCATCTGTCTTAAGTGAGGCTGCCTACTGTGAAAGTCTTAACACAGTATCTTACATAACTCCTATTTCAAAGTTTGAAGAGAGTTAAGTCTTTATTATAGAACATACAACTAAACTAGCCCCCATTACTGGACTTGTTTACTCACTTATTCATCTTAGTTCTCTTTACTATTTGCACTTTACTTGGCACGTGGGCACAAGCCCTTTGATTACAACCTTTAGATCTAACCCTAGAACATAAGTAAGATGAAAGTCTTTCTTTCTGATATGATTTCAAGGTCATTTTATGTTTTGAATGAGAGGAAAAAAACACAACAGAAACTCAGTTGTATTTTTACTCCATTTTAGAGTCCCTGGGCTTCACTTCAGTGGCATCTTCTTGAAGCAAACATTTTCCTAGGCAAGAATAACACGCACTCAAACATAGGGCTAAAAAAATTACATTGTATGCATCATGAAAGATAAGGGATTTAATCTTTTTTGTTTCCTTTGGTCCATCTTAATTCAACACAAACATGTGAAAGACACTTCCCCTTGCTGAGGTAACAAAGGGATCCATTGTGATCTTTATGATTTAAGAAATTCTCCAAACCAAGAAAGTGTAATATATATTGTGCATTATGAAATGTAAAAGTTGAAAGAAGCGATCCTAGTTTTCACAGATAGGTAACATCTTCAAACACAAGAGACAATCTTCTATGTATATTTTAAATTTAAAAAAAAAAAAAAATTGCCTCCAGCATCTTCTTATGCAAGTTGCCTGAAATAAGATAACCAAACCTAAACACTTAGTAAAACCTTCACTTTTTAAAGTCAGAATTTACTCCCATCTTCTAGCCTGGCTACTGCATTTTTTCATGCAGCTGGACTGCATGCAGCAGTGCACTTCAGAACCATAGCTTGTAGCAGAGAGGGGTTTTATGAAATTAACAAACAAAATGTCAAGAAATTCAAACCCACTCATCAGGAAACTGATAAAGACAAAGAAAACAAACAAACAAACTCCCCCCAGACAGTGACAGCTCATTTTATTTCAGAAAAGCACCATCAACCTTATACCAAATTTCTTAGTTATTTTTATATTGAATTATATGTTATCCACTGTCAAGAAGGTTGAAATGTGTTATAGATATTTAACACTTACCTAGTATCAATGGGAAAAATCTTGCCTAATCTCAGTATTTCTCAACCATTAAGCAATATAATTACCTCAGCACTGATTACAAAAAAAATCCATGAAAATATTTTCAGCTTACAGGATATGATCACTCCTGAATGGTGCACTTGACTGATTTTTTTTGACTGAGAAAATAGTTTCCAGAAGGAAATGATTCATGTAAACCCAAAATTTCATGGAATATAGCACAGGGGGTTTTTTGAGGGGGGCAAAAACATTCTCAAGAGATTAAGTGTTGTTTCCACTGTCTTTGAACTTATCATTTCCTAGTTAAAGGATGTTTTCATTGTCTGCTGCTCACATCTTCATAAGGACCATCTGAGTGTGTCATTTTGCAGGCTATCTTCCCCTCCGTGACTCAGTGAGTTCTGCCTGTCAGTTCAGCTCATAAATAGGGCAAACAAGCACAGAGCCATATGGGAATATAAGTACAACTAATTACTGACTTGTTTTAGTTTCAGCCAAACTTGGATTTCATCCTAGTATTTTCTTCACATAAGCCATCATGTCACATGTTCAGGCAAAGTAAGGAACATTTATTTTCTAACCCTTAAAAGGGCCCAATAATGACTTAGCTGTCCAACTCCCCAGTTTTCACTGCTGGTATTTACATCCACATTTCCTACCAGGGAGCCCATTTGAATCAAGCTTGATTATTTGTGGCATGAAGAGATGAGGGGAGAGCCAGTACCAGCTCATACACAGGCTCCATTTCTTTTGGAAATAGGCAATGGTTTGGAAGACAATGCACTCACTCTATGTCAGCACAGTGCTGGAACACAGGTCAGAAACTTATCTTCCCTCAACTGAGAAAAGTCTTCCATCAGGCACAACTGCTCAGGCAGCAGTTCTACCCAAGATATAAGTGACAACATACTAACCCACCTTAGCAAGATGATGTGCTGGAAAACCGTAACAGCAGCCACCGTGAGCAAAGTCCTCACTAGTACAGTTTTAAAAACCCTGTGTAAGCTGTTTGCTGGTCAATCTTGAAGATTCAAAAGCTACTTTTCTATTTATTTACAGTGGTGGAGTGGGCTTAGTGTTTCTTCCCTGTTGGTTTTGGTGCTCTTTTTAAAAACAGCTCTTTCTTTTCCTTTCCTTGCAGGTGGTTGGTACAGAAGTTAAACAAAAGCTTTTTAGAACCCTCGTCCATTTAAAGATCGTTCAAAGAAAATCCAAAGACACAACTGTGAAGACTAGGAAGGCAGTGCATGAAAAATCCCAAAACATCTGGGACAGCAGCAGACGAGCTAAAGAGAGTAAGAGTACTAGAGAGAAAAATACAAATGGAAATTTTTATATTTGCAAATATAATGACAAATTATATGACAAAATGAAAAATCACATGGAGTACTCCTTTACTCCTTTGTTCCACTGTGAAGAGAATTTTTATATTTAAGCGAAGCTGACTTGTGCTTGGTTTCGATTGTTGAATTTTGGTTGGTTCTGCAAGTCTTACTTTTTCCTCCAAGTCTTACTTTTTCCTCCAGTTTAAATAATGGTCTTGTCATTCAAATGCATTTTAATGTACTGTATTTTTATGCTTCATATACTAACAACCATCATAACAATTTCATAATTTCATTAATTTAGGCACAGAGCCTGTATTGGAGGAGTACAATGGCTAGAACAGTTAGAAACAAGTATTCTCCTAAATTTCCGACTTGTGCTTTTTTATTCAAAATCTTTTCAGTGTCAGCACAAATAAACAGCCCATCTTTCTCAACATCGATCATCTGGACAAGCTCATGATTTCACTCAGCACAATAGCATCCACATTAATAAAAAAAATTCAAATCCCTTCAAACAAAGTACACTACAAAATCAAGTTAAGGAAGAGAATAGCATTTGTGTAGAAACAAACAGCTGAACACAATACTTGGCTTTTGTTCCCTTGCTAGATTTATTGAGAAGGTAGAAGCCAAAACTATTTTCTTTTTTTGTTGTTGTGGTTGTTGTTTTTGTTTTAATTTAATGCCAATATCTAGAAAAAACATCTGGTTATTCTACACAATATTAAAACTAAAATATCTAGAGAACAGGACATCTTTCATAAAGAGTACTGAATGTGCCTCTCTACCTTCTCAGGTTTTATTTTCACAATTATTAGGGCTGTTTGCTGCTTTCTTTAATGTCTTTCCACAGAGAGGCAATTCTTGTACAGGAATAAGTCTTGGATCTAAGTCACCTACTCTTACCACCCACTCAGTGACACCAAAGCCTCATTTTTTTTGAGGGACATAATTACTGTTAATTTACCCAGACTGTAGACAATCACTTAAATATCTAGGCTCTGAGAAACACTGAGATCTGAAAGGTGTTTTGAAGTATGTTTTCTTGGTGGTATATTGTAATATATATGTCATGGCACAAGAAGAACAAAAAATGAAAAAAACCCAAACCAACCAGAATTCCTCATCCTGGCTTTTCCCACAGGATGCAGCCATCATCAGGATCAGTCTAGTTTTTAAGCAGCAATTGAACTCATCTGGATCATCATGCAAGATTTTTGTGTAACTCAATGCTTACACGATTTTTTCATAAATTGTGGCAAATAACTGATGACTTAATCTCAATTCGATTACAAAGTAAAGCTCAAAATTCCATATGCATTAAAAAATCACATACATGAATATATTTCCTTTTTGTTATGTCAACATAGATTACAGATTGCAGCTGCTAAAACATGGAAATTGCAGCACAGTTTTCAGAATTAGTATCAGATCAAAAATAAGGAGAGAAAATATCTACAGATCATATTTATTTTGGCTGCTTTTTCTAAAACATTCTGAGGTTCACTATGCTAAACAAATTTTAATATTATTTTATTATTTTTCCTCTTTTTTTCTTACATTTAGCTCTCCTCCATCAGAATGAATTTCAAAAAAAAAAAGAACATTAGCTTTAATAATTTTATTGTAGGTTCCTTTGAATGTCTGAGACCAAGCAGTTTAACTCATGAGACCCATTCCCCAGCTGGTATGCATCATTAAAACACAACTGATTACACTGGAGCAATGCCATTAACATCTAACAAGTCCTTGAACTAAGAAAATTCATAACAAATGAGAAAGCTACCAGATTAACAAGCAGAGTACTTCAGTGAAATATTGAAGAAAATCTGTACAAATGGTCATGATATATTTATTTGCAATTTGGCAAAAAGTCCTAAGAACTTAGAAATATCTGAAAGCCTGAGAAGAGGGACAAGTTGCCCTAAGAAGTAAACCCCCTACATTTTATGAGAAGTTCTGCAGTGTCACCAGGGTAGCAAAAGCTGTTTGTCCCTGTAAATCATTGCTCCAACGTGGCATCTACTGCAAGCATGCAAATAATCAGATGAAGATGGCACAGGAGCAAGGCAGCCCATTACACACACAAAGTAGAAAATGAGAAAATTCAGTAGCTACTGTGTGTAGCAAACAGTGTCTACACACCACAGGAACTTGGAATCCTTCTGAAGATTAACACCTCTTGGCACAACTCATAATAAAATAATTCTGATATCTGTTTTTCTTGTGGCTGTGGCAAAGTACAGGTTCAATTTTATTGTAACAATCCTTTCATCCTGCAACCCAATACTGTGTGTCCAGCTGTAAACACAAAAGCAAAAGCTTAACGCGTTTAAGTCTGTTTACCAGTAGGATTTGTAGTTAAGAGGGTTTCAAATTTGCTCCATATTGTTTTGTTCTAATAGCTTCACATTTTTAAGAATTTGATTCTAAAGTACCAAGTTGACAAATCAGAAAACAGATAATTTGTTATTATCTGCCTATATAGAAATGCTAGCAAATAAGAGGGAGCAGAAAATAAAATAAACTTGGGTGTGATCCTAGAATACTACTTCACCTAAAATAGCATTAGGACAAGGGAAAAGGCAACACTGTACTCAGAGCAGTCTCCATGGCTTGGCTGCCAGCTCTCTGGGTCTGGGAGGGTATGACAGTGGTCTCAGCATGCACTGACAATCAGGATGACTGTTCCACTCAATGGCCAAACTTCCTTTAGCTTTCACAGGCTAACTTTTCACCTCTTACCATACCTGCACACCTCTCATGTCGTATATGATACCCATGTGATATGACTAATTACAAACCACACTTTACTGTGATTCAACAAAAGTGTCTAAATGAAAAATGTTTTATGAAAGGCACCTTCATTAAGTGTTCTCTCCCTTTATTCATTAGTGTATATCACTGCAAAACTTTTATTTGACTGAGGCTTTTTCCAAATGTGACAAGAAATTTTATTTGCCATACCACGTTATAACTATCATCGCTTAACGAATTGTAATGGGAAGTGGGAAAAAATCCTTCTAAATATATCCTCCAATATATATCTCCCAGCTTTGTCAGGAATGCATACATTATATACTTCAAATATTACCTCTTCAGGGATTTTGCTTCTTTAATCATGTCTATTTGCTGCCTCTTTTGACAAATATCCCAAACAAAGCCTAGTTGTACTGACCAAACAGCGAGCACATAAACCATTAAATTGTGGCTCTGTGAGTGGATACAAGAACATGTATCTGCAATTTGCACAGATCTTGCTTTATGTTGTTAAGTCATTAAAGAAATGAAGCAGCCACAGGCCTGGAGTTGTCTTCTACATTCTTTTCCAAAGGCATAAACATAGACTAGAGGACAATTCTCAGGACAGAAGAGGGTCAGGAGTGTACACAACTGAGTGGGCAGGAGAAGGCATTTTTCTCTTATTGATCAGTGACCTGGAGAAAGGGGAGAATTTCCCAGTCTGTGGATATCGTCATGCTCTTTCAGGCAGTCAAATGCCATGCCCTGCCAAGTAGCTCAAGTGACCCAACTCTGTAAGCAGGGAAAAACTTCCACGGCGGAAAAACTTCCGTGTAAATAAGTGTAATAGAAGACACTGCAGGGAGGCGAGCAGGAAACACAGATGGGGTGGAGGCAGAGACAATCTAAACCATGCCATGATGACACTGAAATTGGGACTGGCAGTTACAGCTTAAGAAAAAGGACACTGGAATCATCACTGGCTGTTCTCTGAAATCAGTGACTCAGAAAAAAAGCCAACAGATCATCAGATGTCATTCAGGACGGGAATGAAAAACAAGTTCTTCATTTTGTGACTATAAAAAATCTTGCAATATCCACATCCTGAGTGTAGGTCTGGTCATCTTGGAGAAGAACTATGAAAAGGATGTAATCAACTTAGAAAAGGCCCATGAAAGGCAGCTGAAAATAACAAGTGGATGCAGTAACTGCCTTATAAGGACAGACCTAAACAGGCTGGGAAAGTTCAGGGGGAAAAGGGAAGGCTGCAAGGGTACAAATATAATCAAGGTTCAGAGAAACCTTCAAAAAATTTATACTCGGAAACCCAAAAACAGATAGGACAGAGTCATAATCTCTAAGATGCCAAAATAACAGTTCTGGATGCTGAGGAAAGAAGGGCATTCCATCATGAGGAGAAAAAAAAAAAAAATAAATCGGGGCATTCCAAACAATTAAATTGATTGTGATTTAACAATGGTTCCTTTTACTTTGCTGCTCCTCAGTTCTTAATCCACTTCTTTGGTGTGGGTTCCTCCACTGGCCACTGTCACTCTGGGTGTGGCACCTTCTCCTATGCTTTCTCTGAAGTCCTGTTCAGAGAGGTTTTCATTCCTGCCCCTGCTCAGACACCCCCACCAGGCCTTGCATCTTTCGTGTTTCTCCTCCTTTACTTGATATCTCTTGTTCTCCACTCCTCCTGCCCAGGTGTGCTTCTTGGTCCTCCTTTGCCCTGGCTCAGGAGTCCCTCCTGCCCTGGCACCATCTCTTGCATCTCATGTTTCTTTTGCTAAGGGGATACTGCCCTTTCTTAAACAGATTTTTCCAGAAGCACCCCAGACTCCTGACTGGGCCAGTTCTGGTGCACAGGGTGCCCACTGCAGAGCCAGGAGTGTCTGGCACAAACAGTCCCTGAGCCACATGCAGAGAGGTCTCCCTGCAGCATCCCTGCTACCAAACTCCTGTCCAACACACACAGAGAGCAGAAACTATCCAATCTGTGCTCATCCTAACTGGCCTCTCCTTGACACTGTTGGAGGCACCCATGGGCCTTACACAGTAAGTAATTTTTTGGGGTTCGACTATATTGTCAGCCGCGAAATATGTCAAGGCTCCTTTAAATCAGAGCCATGGCCTGAGGCAAATATGAATACATGTATTTGTTCAGAGCTTTGATGAAGTCTTGATTTCACATATGAAGTTTCTGCAAAATCCATTTATCTACATTTGCCTTACCTAAGTGTATATGCTGACCCCACAGGAATTTTAAATGGCTGAGGAAATCAGCATTTTAAAAATCCAAAAGAAATGGTTATCCATTACAACAGAATTGTAATAGCCTTTCTTACCAAGTACCAAGTTTTGAACATCTTAATTACTGTACCTCCAGAAGGAAATTTCAGTCCCCAGCCTTGTAATAGCATTTGAATTTCCACCAGCATGCAACCTCCATTTGTACTCAAATTAAATAAAAATAGATTTTTAAAGTAGTGTAGCTAAAACCATCTTATTTTTCTACCTTTTAAAATAGTTTAAGAAAATAATTTGTTTCAATGTCTATTTTAACGATTTATCAAAGCACTGGTGAAGAAGTTTCCCCAGCTATAAATTTCCTTAAGATATTATTTCAATAATTTTCTCATCTAAAAGAAAACTTGCAGCTGTTGTGTTTTGAAAAATTTTGGCAGGGATGTATTTGTATGTTGTGAATGATGTAACCATCTTGTGACAAGCTACAGAATGCTTTTGGCTGGGTCAGATTTTGTCTAGGCCACAATTATCTACATTTATTTTAAACTCTTAATTGAAATATGTCTTTGAAAGGAACATGCATGCAGACATACAGCAATGAAAAGTAATCCCTCTTGCTTGCTTCATTTGAGCAGTTAATTCGTGACCAAACAATACCATATGTTTCTTCTCAATAGAAGCATTTAATTAACACATGGGATCAGACAGATTTACATGGAAGCTGGGTTTTCATCTTCACCTCTTGAGAACTATTTTCCCAGCACACATTATGTCTCAAATAATTGTTTTCTGTAAGGAGAATTTTGTTCTAAACAGGGCTGATCCATTGTATCAGTTTTAACAGTCAGCAAGGACATTTGCATAAGGTCTCAAATTGGACAGGAAAAATCACCATAAAAGCAGAGGTTGTGTGAGAAGCTCAGGGGAAAAGAGACCATGCAGCTGTCAGGCATCCCTCCAAAAGGGCTGGGCATAAAGAAGGAGAAGTGGAAGCACACAGAAAGGGAGGCTGAAGATTGACCAGGCTGCCACCTCTGCAGAATTGAATTTTGCCATCTCCAGGCCTGAGGACTAAATGAGTTAATTCAATTTGTTTAATGAGCTGGAAAGCTTCTAACAAGCCCTGCTTTTAAGCATCTGGTCAGGAATACAGAAATCTTTCCAAAGTATTAAATCTACTACTTGCAGAGAAGAGGAAATATTCCCTTGGGATAACGATTCAGGGTGGCAAGGGACAGAAAAGGACACAGTCCTGTCAGGAACCTTAGCAAGGCAAAGTAGTTTTCATTGGAGCATCCAGTCTTTTCAGAAATGTTAATTACCTTTCCTGCCTCCAGACACACTCTGCCCTATTTGGGAGCAATCCAGGTAGGAGGCTGGAAAACAAGTTTCCACTTACAAGGGTGTTTACGAATTTTTTTCCCAAAGCTTTCATTTATTTTCTTGGAGAAGTAGATGAGGATTCTGCCCTCAGACTATTTTCCCCTTGAAAGATAACCATGACAGAAAAACACAAATCAATCTGATGTTATTATGTACAAGAAATCCCTCAGTATTTTCCTCAAAGTTTGTTTCTGCCCAAGAAAATTCAAATTTTTTTTTACTTCAAAAGACATTTATACTCACTTTAAAACTCACTGAAGACACTGAAGGTATGTACTAATCTTAGACTTTAAACAGAAGCCTTGCTTCAACTCTATTCCAACTATTGTATGAATCTTGACAAATACAATTTTTGAAAACATACAGAATTATTATTACACAGAATTGTAATAAAATGTTCTGTACCTTTTTTTTCCTGAAGTGAGTGACATTTAAACAGCATATTTGACTCTCAGGAATTTCAGCTAATTACAGTTCCCCAAACAGAATATTTGATTTCCATCTACCAGATTATGTTCCTCTCTGCACATTATCTGTTGTCTTCTAAAACAACAAATATTCTTGAAGAATTTATTTTAAAATATATTTGACCATCCAAGTTCCAGTTTTATTTGTACTCTTTCAACTTGGACTCTTTCAGCTTGGCATAGTAATAGGGAAAAAGCAGACTCCACTATATCATTCAAAATTAATTATCCACATGAAAGAAAAGCAATAATACAGAACATATTTCATATTCCAATAAATACTCAATGTCCTTGAAACTTTTTTCCAAGAGAGTTAAAGCTACTGGTATTGGTTTGAGCATTGCAAACTCTGACTAAAATAAAGCTGAAATACCTCATCCCACCCCCAAAGCAACCACGCCACAAAGCAAGTTCTGTGCTGTAAACCAGCAGGTGCACTTCTGGCAACCATATTCCATATTCCCAAATGGTTTGCATTTCACCAATGAAGAAGCCTCTGAAATGAAAGAGGAAAAAAAGAACCAGCCTTCTCCTTTCTTTTACTTTTTATTTGAAAAATATGTTATTTCTGGTAATAACACACTTGATGAGGTAGAGAAAGAAAATAAAATCCAAGTCCCGTGGTTCTTAATAAAGAACTCCAAATGCAGTGTTTCTAGGATGTCAGGATTATGGAAAAAACAGCCTAGACAAATATTTACAGCTGATCAATAAGACAGAACATAATTTCTTTGTACATTACATGTCAAGTCTGTGGTTCTGCAAATGTGCAAACCATTCAAAGCTGTCTGTTCTTCCTTTTCAACATTACTAAGCCTCATCTCCTAAAACACTATAACAGAGGAGCTCTCAAGTCTTGCAAGCAGCATATACAATCTTTTCTATAAATCAATTCTCACTTTCTGTGACATGACTTTCCTGGTAACACACTACACCCAGGAGCTGGAACACAGCAGGAATTACAAGACACTGCCCGGTACTTGTCAGCAAATACAAACTGGGCCACTTGCTAAAATGGTCTCCTGGTTGCTGATACAGCCCAAAATCCAAGAGGAATGACAACAAGGCATTAAAAATGCTGCATGAATAGACCTTCTATTAGACATTAACTGTAAAAATGAATAACTGATCCTCTCTGCTGAAAGGACAAGTTGAAAATGCTCTATTTTTATTAAACTCTGACTGGTGTATAACAGCCTTGATACAACCTGCTGAAATGGCAACAGCCTTTTTTTTCCTGGCCAGATGCAAGAGAACCCATTCTGCTTGCAGGCACACAATGAGGCTACCAACTGCTTATCTCTGTTGGTGCTCTGAGGCACCTGAATTACAAGAGCAGCATTAACTGCTGTGGTAAGAGACAGGGAAGAAAAAAACTGAATTAGAATTCTATAGTACGACATTTTAGCTGTGAATGCTATTACTGTTAGTTACTGTTATCATTAAAATTTTGCACAGAGAAATGTATTTCTTTATTAATTAAATAATTGTAATTGATGCTGATGCTGTTCATGCCATTCTACTTTAAGATTTCAGATACAGAGACCTGATAAAGAAATATAAAAGACTGCCCTACATACTAACTTTATTTGCTACATTACAATTTTTTCAAGTTTAATTCCACTCTATTTTCCTGTAACCTATGGACTAAAATCACTCCTCACTGCAGTCATTTCCAGTTTCTGTCTCATTGTGCTTGCTACAAGAATTATAAAGTAATCGAAGTGCAACCCTCTTCATTACCTTCAATTCTTCCTCAAATTGTCCCCTGAAGATCACTTATTTTCTCCAGCAGTGTTGCTGGGAAGTATGGAATGGGTGTAACTTTATTATTCAGTCAGCGTTATGAACCATTCATTGAAAATTGCTACATCAAGATATTCTTAAAAATAAAATCTTTTCTAGAAAACAGATACAAAATTTTAAAAACCCAGAATATCTAGTTTCTTTGAATGTGAAAATACCATGAAGAATAATGAAGTATTTAAAGTTTTTGACATTTGCATCTTATTCTTTTGCCTTTTCATTTTGCTTGATGCCAAGTAGCGCTTTGAGACTTCACAGTTAAGAGCATCACTGGATTTCAGTGCATTCCACCTTTTTTTTCCTTTTGGATCTATTCATTTTTCAGATGCCATAGGAAACCCAGAAATGTAATACCAGGAATTTGTCCTTTTTTTTTATTGTAACACAGAGAAAACAATGGCTAAATTTCTCAAACACTTAAACCACTTCAGAGTGTTCTGATCCCTTATTACATGCAGTAATTAAACCCACAGATATTACATCATAAGCAAATTATTTTTAACTTCCAGGCCCTTGTGGGACATTTGACATTGACTTTGGGAAGAAAAGGGCACAGGCGGGACAACTCTAAGCACCAGGAAGTCTTTGAAGGAAATCAGTGCTCTATTACATAAACAGAGAAAAGCTTCTTTCTGACAGAACAGCTCAGAAACTTTGGTTTTCTTCTCTCTTTCCATGGCAGAAGCAAGGCCTCGATGAAAGCCCAGATGTGATAATGCAGCCTGCTAGAACCAAGCTGCAGTGCTATGACAGAAAAGCACGCTGCTCCTAAGAGCATCGCTGTGAACTGCATTGGACTTGAATACAGTGTTGCATTTAAAACACAGCGAAGATCAACTCTCAGCCACAATAAAAATCATAGAATTTTCATCTGTCTGCTGCCCATAATACACTGCCATGGCCATCTCTGAAAATGCAGAATAATAACTGAAACAAAAAATGACATGTTATTTTGAGGGAAGATGTTTGAAAAAGCCAGCTCTAGGTCTGCGCGAATTGAAAACTTAGTGACCTTAGTCACTTCGTTGATGGTCATCTCTTCCAAAATGTGGAAAAAAACCTCAAACCCTAAAAACCATTTTTCCCCCCGCATCTTTCACCTGGTTTTCTTTTAACTTGAATCCATTTCCAAATATATTTAAAAAAATCATAATATGTAATTATCACACATCTGTTACGTATCAGGACAATTACCGTCTCATCTGTTAACATTTAGTTTTCCCCAACTCTTCATCCTGTCCCCATAGATTACAGTTTCTTTGAGATGAGACTAATTCATTCTGATGGGTTTTCTCTTTGCAGGTGTTCCTATGATGCCCAACACCTTGTTCCAATTTTGTTAGAGCAGGCAGCCTTTTGGTCATGAGGAAAGTTCTGCTCATGACAATTACATGTTCAATGCACTAAATTGCTCCAGACAGCTTAGCTTGGAAATGCATGAAAAAACAGGTTTCACATGGGAGAAATGCCAAGAAAAACAATCTCAGCTTTTTGACTAAAGTGACAGACATTAAACCTGCAATGAGAATCAATGAACTTCTTAAAATAATGAAAATTACTAACCACTTAATCTCTCTATGCAGTTAATTTCCTCCATGTTCCCATACCAGACTTTTCTTGTTTAAAAAAACACCCCAAACAAACCAAATCACCCCACAAAAACACCCCAGTTGGGAAACCAGTAAGAATCAAGAATTACAGCTTGTAAAAGGCGCAGTGTCCATTTCTAGAAATGGACAGGCAAATTTTATGATGAGCAATTTTATTTAAAAATGGATCTTATTTTGAAATCATAATGCAGATCTTATAAGCATTTGTATGGTTTTCTCTCAAGAAAAAAAAAAATTAAATACTCTGGTTTTGTTACCAGGTTAAAGTTTATCATAGGAAGCCAAAAATATATTAATAATGAAAAAAGGGAATCGGTTACAGGTCTTGTCCTACAGTGAACTACAAAAATCTTATGAAGAAATACATCTTAATAAAGTTAATACATAGTTGATAGCCATATGATGTTCTTTTACTTTTTTCTAAGTCCTACATGTAATTCAAAAATGTTAGTCTAGAATCCAGCCAGGTTAAACACAAGATTAACTTTGTGAACATAATTAGGGCAGAGGAGCTGGCTTGAAAGAAATGTCTCCAATTTCCCTCAGTTTTTCACCCTGCAATCATTCTCATTCAAATGTCCGATACTGCCAAATTTTAGAAAATATTTATCATACAAATGGTAAACAGCAGGAGGTTTTGTTAGGTTAGATCTTTTGCATCATTTTTGTTAATAGGATTCAATAAACAAAATTAAATTCTCATGGTTTTCCTATGCAAGCTGCCTATGTGAATCCCATTATCTGTGATTTTTAAACTTAGTCTAGAACAGTGCTGCTCTTTATATCTGACAAGTTCAGCCTGCACCGTAGCATCAGAGTGGCTTTCTGAAATTCATTACAGTTTATCCTCACAGCAGCCCAGCAAGGTCAGAATTTACCATCCCTGTTTTTAAAGTGGCAAACTGACATCCTGAGTAAACTTGATTTTTAGAGAGAACTAGAATCAAACACAACTTCTCTGACAGGGTGTTGCTAAAGGCAAACCTTTTTCAGCCTGGGTTGCCTTCTACCCTCTGCCCTCCTCCGCTCTGTTCCTTACACATTTGGGCCCTGATCACGAGGTGCTGACTATGTGCTTATTCTGCCATGTGTACCAGAGATCTGTCACTATGCTAGACCATTCTTCTCATCCCTAATAGTTCGTTATTTTATGAGCTGCAACATGTATTGCTTAGCTCAAGTCATCTGTACCTTTATTAAGAAAAGGCATAAAAAGCCTAAACATCACTTTTGTTTTTCTGTACCCTCGTTTGGGATTTTTTGAGTCAGAATTGTGATGTACTATGAGAAAGGCTCAAAACTTCCAGTAATTCTAAAAGCAGGAAATACTAATGAAAACTTGTTTCTCAGGGGACACCCAACCTAAATACATGGATCTGAAAAATTCAGATAGTCAAAAAAGAATCTATTGCTTGGGTGTTCAGCTATACTGGGATTTCTGAACACAATTTGTACCATATATTTGATATGTTGTTATGGTCAGGTCCAGAAGAGGTTTAGACAATCCCTTCAGAATGTAAATTAAAATATACAGTATCGACATTACAGGGAGGCTTTTATCTCAAATGGGAGATTATTCTTTTTACCTTGAACTTTGGGAACTACTGAACTACCACCTTAAGTAGTCTGGGCTTCAGATCCCAGGAGCAACTTCTTAACTCTTATTTCTCTAATAACAATACTACAGTATGAAAAAAAAATCATTTATTGCAGAAATGTAAAACAAAATTACTCCTGTGGTACCCAAGAATGCTTTGTATTTCAGAGATGCCTTTTCCCACATGAGGCATTTTACTTTTCCACCTAACTCATCGAGTGTATCTTAATTATCATCCACTCATTTTCTCAGTTATATCCTCTTTACTGGCTGAGGGAAACTATGATAGAAACCTTAATTTTTAGTAGAAATTAGGAGCAGACAAGCAGACTCTCCTGTGCAACAAAGGAACCTCTAGATTATGATGATATTCATAACTTCTACAATACCTCTAAAATTTAATTGCCTACTTCTGAAGAGTAAATATATAAGTTGATTTTTCAGTGAAACACTGGAAATGTGACCAGAACACATAACATAATAGAAGATCAAAATGAGATGGCACTGATTTGATTTCTCTTTTCAGTAAGGCCACTTCAGGCTAATCTATCTTTATCATGGCACACCTGGAAGCTGGGCGTCCATCAGTTGTTACAATTTTATTAAATAGCAAAGGATTAGACAATAAATATTATGTATTTCAAACTGCAATCAGCCTCAACTCCTCACTCCAGAAATAATTCCTCTGACTACAGTGAACTGTAGAAAAATTATTCTGTGCATCAAAATGAGAAATTGCAACACAATTACCAGCTGCTTCCATGACTGAGAACATGTTTTTCATTGGCCATTCAAGCCTGGACATGCACTATGTCCACAAAGATAAGTCCTCTTCATTGTTCCCTCTCCACAACAAAAACAAACAAAAAACACCAAAAAAACCAACCAACCAACAACAAGAAACCAAAAACACACCACAAAAAAGCAAATCATCACATAAAAAGCTTTGATTTCTGTTCCTCTGCTGATTCAATGCAGCATTTAAAGTCACAGCGTAGTTCAGAAGCACAAGGGTGAATGAGACCTCCTTCTGAATGCATTCAAAGGAATGACTAACACAAACATGTTCAAGTGAAGAAATTCTTAAAATAACTATTTAAAAGCTACTGAAATAGGTACATTTTGCTTTATACTATCCAAGTGGATTTCAAGAACTCTTGTTATAGCTTTCACATTAACTCTCTCCTAGATAACATCTAACTTACCTCCCTATATTAAGTAATCATGCGACATCCTTTTTCATCAGACGGTTCCACAGGATTCAGCTTTTTGACCAATATTTAACATTTATGTAATGGCATCAATTCTGCCTTTAAAGTCCTACCTTTAAAACTCCAGCACTTCTTTCAAATCAATTAGTCCCTTAATGTCAACTTTGTATTTACCCATCATGAATAAACAATTCATATTTAGTATTTCAATAATTCACTTGGATCCACATGAGCAATGGATAATAAAAATCCATTGTCTTGAATCTGAGGGCACTGTGTCATGGCCATGACTACTTGGCCTATCTACTCCCAACAGGGGCAGCCAAAATCTAGATGGGAACTATTTTTTTGGTTTTTTCAATTTAAAATTGAATTCTACCCATTCACAGTGGACAGTTATGAAGCAGATGGTCAATGACAAAGCATGAATAAAGCAACAATTCCCTAATATTGAACCTACAATTTTCCCCTTTGTTTTTTGCGTGCCAAGAAAGCGCCAGAGCAGACATTACCTATCGATGCCAAACAGCTTAAGAAACTCCTGATGCCTAACAAAAAGACACTTACTCTCAAGATCTGATTAGTTACAAGTGCATCATTTTAATGTTCCCATGGACCTTCTGCCATTGCCAGTCTTTTCCTCTGCATGCTGTTAATGTCTATTCCCCATGGCATTGTGGCCCCTTTCTTGCATACAAGAGAAGCCCCCACTGATACTTACAGAGCCCAACCCACTATGCCAGCTCCGCAGCTGTTAGTGCAGTTTCGTGAGATTACTCCAGTTGAGGCACTGTTTCCTGCAATTTGTTTTGTACTGTTTTTCAGAAAAACAATATGTGAAAAATAGTTCTATATTCAGGCAAAAGACAAAAAACTTACTCTTTAGTAACCCATTTTTAGGCATAGAGAGATAAAAAGGGAAAATTTTTCAAAGGAACAAACCTGTGCAAAAGACTTGAGGCTTAAAATGCAACACTCATTGTATTATCATTGATCTCTTAAGTAGGACCCCAGTTGTTCTAAGAGGACAATACAATTAGTTTTGCTTTGCTTCAATTCATCATTGGTACTTTGTATAACTTCTGCATAAAAGCACAATTAGGAAAAAAAGAGAAAAAATCACTTTTTACAGAGAAATAGGATTTCTCTCTAGAAGAAAGACATCAATAGCTAAGTTGCAACCTCATACTGAAAAAAATTAACATTCTGCTTCAAACTATTAAAAATTTTCTGTTTCTTAAAAGTTATTGGCCTAAAAACTCCTGCACATGTCATCCAAGTGACAACAAAGCAGACAAGCAGGGTACAAGCAGCAAAGCAAGATCTGGGAGCCTCAAACAAATGAAGGATGAGACATGAACCTTTATTAAGAGCAAAAGGCAAAGCTTAGAGCTGGCTCCTATCACTAGATTGTCATAGTTGGCACTGGCAGGAAGGGATTTCACTTTTTATGGGGCAACAGCTTATATTACAGAGGCTTTACTGACTACTATCTATAGGGAGCGATGGCAGATTCCGTCAGCAGAAGTTGACACAGAGCCAGCCTCCAGTTTTACACTTTGCCAGAAGTCAAGAGACATCAGACACCTCCTGACAAACAGCAACTCTTTGGAAGCCTTAATACACTTCAACACGCAAATGCTTCTGAGATGGTTTATCTCGTCTGGAAGTATAAGAGACATTTATGGCTCTTCAAGACAGTATTTTACAAATTCTAGCAATGCTGTTTGCCTTTCAGTCTAGATTATTGCATTTGTGCAAAGAATACAAGCTGGTGATTGACAATATTTCCTCTATGTATTTATTTCATTCAAATTCACAGAGATTCCTTGTTTGTTCATGTTTCAGAAAGTAATTAAGTATAGGACCTCATAATAACAACAGAAAGAATGGGATTCTTTGCTCGAAGAGGACTTCCTGTCACCAGGAAATTAAATGTTTCTCCTGGCAGACAGTAAAGTACACACAGAAATAAAAATTAATCTGTAGGCTCACACTTACATGCTTTCTCAAAGTTAATTAAGGAAGGTTACCCAAGGTTCAATGAATGAGGCAATACCAATTTGGGAAGTGATCTCAACTTACAAGAGAGGAAAAATACAAAATTTCAATTGTTGAGCAGATAGAATAGATTCTTGTATTCTGATTTTTTGAAACGGTGACTCTGAAGTCCTGTGTGAACACTGACAGGGTTTACACAGAGGAACACACTCCCAAAGATGAATAACAAAGTGACAAAAGATTGGATAATTAACACAGAACCAGGATAGGTCCTGTCTGCTTATTAGCCTAACTTGCCTAGATATGAAGAACACACTGGGTGAAAATCTGTCCCCAATTCATGCATTGGCAATTTGAGAACTGAAATTACATAGGCAGAAAAATTTCCCAAGTTTTCATGTCAGTAAAAATAATAATCAAAAAAAAAAAAAAATCAATTTCTTTGACACTATCAGTGCTATAACAGGGGAAAAAAATAATAGAATTTTTG
The DNA here is from genome assembly GCA_013397115.1 of Edolisoma coerulescens. NCBI lineage: Eukaryota > Metazoa > Chordata > Aves > Passeriformes > Campephagidae > Edolisoma > Edolisoma coerulescens. The sequence continues at coordinate 488,058 of VWZW01003319.1, forward strand.
GGTTGACAGTAGTTTCTCAATCATCCTGTAATTAGTGACTTTGTCAAGGATTACCTTGTGGACATGTTCTACCTTTTTACTTTTCATTTTTACCCCAAGACAGAACTTAAGAGTGACAGTACAAACCTAGTAGCAGATGTTACTTGATTTAAGGGAAGAGCAGGAGGGTAAAGACTTCAGAAATTATTTTCTCACGGTCGTTCTAACTTACTGCACTGTTAAGCTTTGATCTTCAAATAAAATCCAAACCAACATTTATCACCTCTCTGCAACCCCACTTTTGCTGAAGACACATGGGTACTTGGAGAAGTGAAGAACCCACTTCTCAATAATAGCTTGGACTATGTATCTTAGAAATTGCTGGCACAGGAACAACTTACCTTCTGGGAATAAATCTATTTAGGAAATCAGGACTAGTATAACCCTAGAGACTAAAAATACCTGGGATGTAGGATTATGTCTTCTAAGAACAGAGTGACAGGAGGCCACGCAGGGGCATTCTGCTGAATTCAGTCACACAAACATAGCCAGAATAAAAATTCTGCAGTATAACATTTACAGTCCTGTTTCACTTAAGGTGCTTTCTGAAACACACAATTACTCATTTTCAAAGCTGTCTCTGTCACCATCCAAAACACTGGTTTAGGAAAAGCATTTTAAATACCTATATTAATTTCACTTAATTCAAGCAATGACTAGAAAAGAAGAGCACACACTTTCTGGAAAATCTACATCAAAATTATTCTTCAATGCCATACATTCTTTAAAATCGAGGATAAAACAACCTAATAGATCACCAATGATACTTTAAGGCATTTTGGGGAAGTTCACATACTTTGGATACTCTATAACTGAAGTACCATCCATGCAGAGAGAGAGAGAAACAGTCCATTGCTTTCAAATATAGTTAGGGCTCCAACTAGGCACGGAAACTTTTGTATGCCCTTTTCATGCCTACATCCCTGGGATCAGGACTGAACTGTAAAGCAAACTTCTTCAAAACTTTACCAGCTTCAACATGACAGAGCTGCACCACTCATTTCTAGATTCATTTTCTCTAATGTTTTTGTACAAGGCTTAGGCTCTAAAAATACTCCACAAGAGCTGAAAAGTATAAAGCTAGCTAATCTTTATTGCAGGAAAAATTATTTTTGTCATACACTGAGAAAAAGATTTCTGCATGTGGTAGAAATATGAAATAGATTTGCTTTACTGTAATAGACTTTGCTGTTTTGACCTTTTAAAATGTTTAGATAAGGTCAGAGTAAAATTAACAGGCAGTAATCACCCTCTCCAACACAGTAAGTCTAAGTAAATCCATTCTGCTGCTCCGTTAGGAATGGCATAGGCCACTGCATACAAATTTAGGAATTCCAGTGGGTCATCAAATGCTCGCTAGCTGCAAAAATCTGTTTGGAGCCACTTTTATCAAATGCCAGGAATGAGGAGAGAAATCCTGCATGTTTACTCCATGCTGCTCTGGCAGGGAGCCAACAATAGTAAAGGAACTTGGAACTGCAGGACTAAATCCCCATTTGTCTCACCCTTGTAGTCATAAAACTGTTTATGCAGATAAAAGGACTGACAATTGTATTAAGTGCTGTGCACTGAATTACTGAAAGCTTCCAAATACCCTTTTTAAAAGAAACTTACAGCCTTAATAAATCAGCTTCTTAACAGACAGCATGAAAATTTTATACCGTTAGTAAAATATGAGTAAAATATCGTGAATTTGTTGTTTTGCAGCAGGGTATGATTCTGTCTTACTTTGCACAAGAAATACAATCTCAGAATGTTACCAGCCTTAAACTGGACAAAGAGAAATATAATCCAGAAGATTTACCGTGTTTGTATCAAGAAAAAAAGAAATTATGTATGCAATGTGGAAGGAAAAAAATAAGAATGACAGGTGGCAGATTCAAAACTGTTTTAACACAAGTTCTGTAGTTAAAGCAAATACCAGCTGCTGCGGAGAAGGCTAAAACAAGCAGAGAATAGAAATATGTTTTAACTGCTGCACTATTTACTTTTGTAAGCAATTTGACAGTAGCATCATTTGAAACATCAGACTAAGTAAAAGCAAAAGGATTTAGAAAGCTAAGTTACAAGACTTTCTGATTGATTTTTCACATTTCTCCTAAACAGATTTTTTTCACATCAGAAATATTATTAAGAATCTATAACTGGCCTCTAATATGGTCTTCCCATGCTGAGCATAAAATAAGTGCTTCCATGCTTAATTTGGCGCATTCCAGACACATGGTTTCACAACAGGAAACAGTAGGGAAATCATCACAAGGTATTCTTGCTCTCCACACAGTCCATGCTCCCCTTAAGCCAGTTGATTTGGACAGAAGCGGTGGCACACCATGGCACAGAGCAAGCAGCAAGGGCAGAGTTGGTAGATGGAAAGAGTACTTCAAACTAGTACTAGCACTAAATGCTTCAAAATTAAAGACTCAGGCACCCAGCAGGTAGATAGCTGAAATGCTGACTTCAGCAGCCTTCCCTGGTGCTCACAGCCTTCCCACATTCACCCCATTTTCTTACCCCCACTTATTTATGCCAGAATAACTAATATAAGTAAAAGCCTAAAATGTAAAGGGTTAAAAAATGTAAAGTCTTCCTTCTTGACGTGCTGCTTTCACCCCAAATTATTTCAGACATTCAATTCACAAAGTTCTACAAAAATGCTTTCTCTGTCAGACCTGAAGCAAGCAGAACTGCGATCACAACATTTTTAAGACAGCTTTGCTACAAGAAAGGCATCTCATGGAACTAAACAGAACACGAGGGAGAAAACAAGTCCTGCATTACAGCTTTGTTACTGTACACAGTGACATTTCCCACAGATGTCACTACTAAATATCAATAAAATGGAACAGCATAGAATAAACATAAGATAAATTACATATGTCATTTGGCATGGGTCATACCTTAGGTGACAATGCTTCAAGTATTAGTGCAACAGCAAAATAATACCAATGAACTTGGAAGAGAAAAAACAGAGGAGAAAAAAGTCTAACTCCCATGAACACACGTCACTATCTATAGGATTTTGTCAAGGGTTTTCAGCTCTACTGGAGTGGTCTAAAGAAAAAAAGAAATATCAAGATTCTAAATATGGATTTAGAAACCTTACCAGAGAATGGAATAAGAAAATATATCGGCATTCAACAACCCTTACAAGTTTAAAGACTGCAAAGCATATGCAAGGGCCCTGAGAGGGTCCGTCCTGCAGGCTTGTCTGCCTGGGCTGGGGGCCAAGGCGGGGAGTGCAGCTGCAGCCTTTCCCCCTCCCTGCACTGCCTGCACAGCCTGGGCCAAAGCCTCTTCCCGTGGGAGCTGCTTTTCAGCTGAGCCTCTGCCATCAGCCCCCGACCTGAGCCCGGCCCCTGCCTCATCCTGGGCCCTGTTCATCCAGCCCACTGTGCCCCATAGCCCAGCCTGGCCTTGTCTCAGTGGCCCTGCCTGGCCATCCCAAGGTTGTGTTTGCCCTCGGTTCCCCCCACTCGGGCACCGCTGTCTGTTTTGTCACCCTCATCTTCTGGCTCACCCTCTCTCAGGGTGCAGACAGCCCTCACTGCTCCATGTCTGCCTAACCTTCTTTTCTTCTAGTATTCTTGAGGGAATATAAATGACTGGACATGATTTATACCGGTCTAATTACAACTGGAATAACCCTTATCCAGCTAGCTTGACAAAAAGAAGCTGAGAGGAAAGTATAGATTAAAAACATTATTAGGTTAACCTGACATTTGTTGCAGGCAAATACTCTTTATGAAAATTAGACTCTGTGGTCATGTGATTTCAAAATAAATATAGAAAAGATGGCATCTGTCACCACTGACATGACAGTGAACACAACAGGAAAACCTGAGCTTTGCCTAGAAATTGAAATAGCTGGCGGGCAATGCTTGTATGTGGTTAAACTCAGCTGTGATGAAACAAGAAGATATCAACCAAACCACTGAAGCTTAAAGGCAGCAGATTCTTTAATAAACTTTATAAACATAACTTGATAATTGTGAAGATTTAAGACTCTGGATGAGTATTAGACTAATCCAGACAGCCTTCAAGGGGAAGGTATTGTTGTTTTGGTTGTTCTACTCATAAATTGTTCAAACTTATGCAAGTCACATAGCTCTTCCCCAAGATATTCTGTCAAGTGACAGGCCTGCACTCACTATCTCAATTTCCCATTCTTTAGAATGGGACCACTATATATTACATTATATTATATATTACACTACCAGATGCAGTTCCAACTGTTAGAAATGAAAAACCAAGTGATTCCATGGAATTATATCCCAGAGAATCTTTGTTCTGCTCTCAAGTTATTTTCAACACGTGATTTTTCTCAAAAGTTGTTTGTCATCAGGGACATAGTCCATTTCACACAGTTCTCCAAATTGCAACATCATCTTTTCCATCAATAGTTACTTGTGCTGGAAAGAACCGACCTCTTTAACTAAGAGCTACTCAAAGACCAGACAAAATGCAAAGCAATGTAACAACCTAGTACTTGGCCTGACATAAATCTTCCAAAAACAGCCACTCTTGTTGGAGTCGGGGAAGAGGAAAGAAGGCCACGAGAAATTACATGAGAATTTACAATACATGAGAAATTAATTTTCCAATGAGTATCATTTCATGCATATCCCTAATCTGGGAAAAGTCTGATCTCTCTTCACCACAGAAGAAATTACATATCCCCAAGGCCAGGCTATCTGCTGGATCTAGTAATTACTGGGTAACCAGAGACACGGGATTGGAACAGAACTGTTCTAAACAACTTCTGTTGTGCCAGTTTTCTGACAAAAGGCACTTTTCTCATAAACTACCTTGGCAACTAATGGTGCTGGATCCATATACCAGCAGGAATCATAGGAAAGAAATGCCACAGCAGTAATTTGTTCTTCCATTAAAACGAACTGGGACTATGGAAAGCTGATCCTGAGCTTTTGCAGCGACTCAGCACATGTTATCACATTAGCAGGGCTCCGATGTAGATAAGCATCCACACCAAGTTACAGCAGGCGAAACCAGAGTAGGGGGTAAAAAAATGGTAAAGAAATGCAACTCTTCTTTGGATGCTCAGTTCTGCAGTAAGACAGAAAAGAGGATAAGTAACCAAATACAGATAAAAATAGAGTGAAAAATAGAGGGGTGGGAATATTAAAGTGACTAGGAAACAGAACGCAAAAGAAATAAACTATAAGAGAGATAAAAGAAGTTAATGGAGCAAAAACTAAGAAATGGAACAAGCTGAGTGTGCATAAACATTAATTATGGAGAATTCAGATTCCTTCAGCTCCAGATTTTTGTTAGCGATAACACTGACTGATTCAGTTACAGATATTAAAAGTTATTTAAGAACTCATAAACTCAGACAAAACTAAGAGTCCTGCCTATGACTGAACTGGGTTAAGCATATAAAGCTGGTAATCAATTTGGCCCTGCAAACTTTCATGGCTAAACACTAGAAAGAATGACTAACTTGATAGCTTAGGGGTGATTCACAACCAGCTTGACTATCATTCCTCATTTAAATTGATTAACCCAAGTAGATATCAAAATATCTGCAGCTTGACAAGTGAAATATGCAGTTTTACATAAAACTTTCAAGTGATTCAGAAAACATGTGTGTGTTGGCAATAAAGTATGTTTTCCATGTAGAACTACTATTTTCAGTCCTCTACACCCACAATAGAAATTATGTCAGGCTACACACAGAAAGATGTCGTTCAGCAGGCAATTTCTTAAACACCCAAAACATACAGTGGATCCAATTTCTGCCATAACAAACAGGACTTTCCTTTGGTTCTGCTTAGGAAAAATAGCAAATGAAGTCTCTCACTAAAACTAAGCTGGGAAACTCTTACAAAGGCAAAAAAAAAAAAAAAAAAGCGCTACCTCTTAATCCAAAGGCTTCAGCAGCACAAAGGGGAATGATTTGCAGTTAGGGGCCAGGTGCACAAGCTCTGGCAACATCTCTCTCTCCTAGAGAGAGACTGCTGGCCTGACACAGGACTTCTTAGTATGTCCTCAATGAGTCATCTTCATTACCTACATGCAGAGACCAGAGAAATGAGCGCGTGCACACTTCTCACAATTATACCATCACCTTAGCACCCCACTATTAAAAATGCAGGGTAAGCAGAAAGTAAGGGAATAGTAGAGCTAGAGGTACTGCAGGTTGGGCTCTTCTGACCATTTGTTTTATTTTTACTGCTTTCTAGTCCATGCAGATTATTGGCGTTCCACAAAAAGCCTACCACAAACACACGGCGCAGATTCCCACACATGCAAGTAAAGAAAAAATATGAAGAAAGAGAGGTAATAAGGAAACTTCAAAGCTTAAACACATTGAATTTGGCTAGAAATGTAAACCACTGTACAAATGACACAAGATATGGTTTTTCAAAAGAAAAGAAAAGGGTAAATTTTTAATCACATCTCTCAGGATCATTGTATCTTCACACAAACAGTATGACTTGAATATGTAGCTTCAATACTCAGAGGTTCAGCTGCCTAAAAAGCAAGATCAGTTTACTGGTTCTGAGCTCTTCATCTGTTTGCCACTGTGCAACTCCACTCCGCAAGAATTTTACGACATACTAACCACAATAGCACACTTATGGACACATACATAGTCATTTACACAGAAAAGCAAACATAGCTGCTCCTTTATCTAAAATTTTGGGCCTGAACATTAAGCAATAATTTACCTTTAGACACATCATTTTTCCTTTTTAAAAAGGAAGGCTTTCTTTCTAATGGAAGATGGGCAAAATTACACATCTAAGTATCTCCAAGGATTCATCTTAGTCTTTTTTATTTCTGCAAAATTTGAAGGGGAAGGGAACATATGGGAAAAAAATTTTCAAATTTTGGTAACATTTGGAGAACTCACTGAAACCGTCCAACCTAAATTCTGAAAAATAAATAAAATAATTACATGAGCTTTTCAAACAATGCTATTTTAGAATAATTCTACTCATACTACTGCACACTCATAAAAATATCTTATTTTGTTGTGATATGACTGCTTGAAAAAATGCTTTAGCATCCCATCCCAACCATTTAACTCAACTTTTTAATCTCCTTACCAGTAATATCAGTTGCAAAACACATTCACTTTCTTTTTCTGCTGTGCCCAGCCATTCCCCAGCTCCTTCTCTAGCAGTGACTTCTCACTGTGTGAGTGGAGTTGGTGTCCTCCCAGCAGGTAATTAATTGGCAGTGAGGGGTCATTTTCAGAGATATTGCAAACACCTGAGTGGGAGGAACAGCTGTGGGGTTGATGGCAGAACAGACATTCTGCTCTCACCCCACACGGTCAGGGTTCAAATGACAAAGTCCTAAGAGTCTGCACTACCTCGGGAATTTAAAATTCTTATGGGAGGCAGAACTTAATGGCTCGTGATGCTCTCACCTTGTTAGCAGGGAGCCTCTTGGCTGAGGACTGCACCTTCTCTCTGTTGAAGGAAGGAGGGAAGAGCAAAGAGCGTCTCAGCAGAAGGACACCCCTCTTCCATTTTTCTTCCCACTTTACTCTTTTCCAGTGTGATTTATCTCTTGGGTGGAAAAAAAAGCTATTGAGGGACTGAGGCAAATAATTTCAATGTGTTCAGGAGAAAACAGGAAACTTAAAACCTCAATTATAAGAACCATACTGGAAAATAAAAAAGAAAAAATTGGCCTCCATTTCAGAAAAATGCACAGTCGACCCTTCCTGACCTCAATAGGGTAGTATTACAGTCAATATTTGTGTCTCTGCTTTTTCAAGTTTATTCAATTTATTTTGGGAAGTTCACAACAAAAACCACATTCAGTTCTCTTGCATGTGGCTCAGATAAAATGTGCATTACCTCAAATACAGGCACTACGCGTAACCTGGAAAATTTTAAATAATCTCGATAATGAAGGAACTGATACTGGCTCATGATGCTGATTAAAAAATTCTGATAATCTATTTCTGTCCCCTCACAAATTAAAACTAGAAAATAATCTAAATACAATGCAAAGAGGTCTAATTAAATTACTTTAAAGTGCACAGATGTCTATATTTTATTATAATGTATTAATTTAATAAATACCCCTTATAGGTATTTTTCTGCATTCTTTTGTCAAATTACTACCATGCTTTATAAATTTAAGTTACCTGCAAAAATAAAGTGGTAAAATATAAAAAAAAAAGTGGTAAAATATGACTAGAAGCCAAAACTGTCAATCCTATACTAAATATAATCTTAGCATGCCAGGGACAATTTTATTTCTTAATATTGCATTTATTCCACCTAAAGTAGTTAGATTTTCACTCCCTGAAGCTATGTATGAATCTAAGAAACCTGCATTACTGCTCAGCTTCAGTAAAAAGAATAAAAGGCATTCCATCATATTTTGTCTCATTCTATGTCGAAGTGCAATAAGTACTTTAATCTTTCTTATGAAAAAAAGGGAAATCAGACATTCTGATTGACTATTTAATTTCTTAGTACTCTGTATTTCTTTGCACTAATGATTTACACATAAAATATTCTTTGTTTTCTGTGTTTTTAAACTATGCAAGGTAAGGAGACTTGGAGAAACAGATTGGATTTAGCACTTGTAAATGATCAGAATATTCTCTTCCTTCTATGTCCTTGCATACGGACAAGAAACAAGCTCACTGGCTATTTTAAAGTGAAACTGGTAATATTTAAAGACTTCCAGAGAAACAGATGGATAAAAGGTTTAGTGAGGAAATATTTAATCAGACGAGATGTGGCAAATTAATCTGTAAATGAATCCTTTCATGTGTGCTCTTTTCATTACAGGGAAGCAATATCCCTGCTGCCAATCATTTCCCAGCATTTTCAGTGCCAAAGTGCACCTTGCCCCACATTGCCCCACCAGATTTTACTGTTTTAGCAACAGCCTCCTGTACTTACAGGCTAGATAATACAATTTTTTACATTAAAACAAAACCGAACCACCAAATTTCCCATTTTGACTCCCCTGCAGATTCCTGAGAAACATTCTGCTTCTGGAGGTTGTTGATTTGAAAAATCCAGAGGTCACCCAATAAGGGAGTTGGAGTGTGACTTTGATGTTCCAGACACAAATGATTTAGGGGCACGTGCCTAATCTTACAGTTCAGTGAAGTGAGCAAGGAAAAAGAATAACTATCAGCTTTTAACTGGCAGTATTGATTTCCAAAAGAACCCCACCAAACTGTTTTTTTCAAACCAGTTCTATAATGGCCTAAATTCACATCATAGCAATACCTTACAAGCCCTCACCATAATGTTAGCTTTTGAGTATTTATAGCTCCACTCTATATCACGGGAAAAGTATGCAGGATCTTATACTCTGGCGAGCAGAGGTCACAGTGCCACGAAACTCTATAGTCACTTTGCTGTAGTGCAGAAGCTTCAACAAAGAATAAAACACAAGCCTTAAAAAGGCAAAGCATCCAGTGTGTGGAACATCTTAATCTGTTTCAGAAGAATTATTTAACCAAGAGGTGATGATTTCACATTGGTGATTCTTTTTTCTCATCAGCTTCCAGGCATAGTCATAATTTATATGTAATTCTGAATAGAATTCTAGGCTGAAATGACTGCTTGAAACTCTAGACGAGTTTTCTTTCCAGCCCTTCCTGAGCTTATAAAATGGAACAGGTGTTACAGTAACTGGACTTGTTCCTTTCCCCTTGAGGTAACACTGTGCCACAAAGAAATCGAGAAGCTCTTGCCTGCATTTCTCCAAGCATATTAAAGAAGGCTTTACTGTGAAAATATTTGACAGAAATAATAACACTGATTTACTGCCATCTACCACAGCTGCCTTCCATCCACTTCACACTGAAACTAAATATGCCTGTGACACCCCTTCAGGGAAACCCCCACTCATCATACCTATAGCACTAAAATAACAAATAAATTTGGGGAAGGTACAACATAACTACTCCAAGACAAGCAGGTGGTTCTATGTCCAAATTGCTCCATTGTGACAGCTGCGTTTCATCATTTGTGTGTAGTACATGAAAAAAAGATTTTTAAATTACAAATCTGAGCGCTAGACCCCTTGCGGTTAGCCCGTTAACTCGCAGGAGAAAAGCAGCCAGGAAGAGGAAGGACTGTCCAGGCTCCAAACCTCCCGGCGGATCTCGTCGGCAGAGCTGTGGGAAGCCTGCCACAAAGGTGCCTGGCAAGCAGGCTGTCAAGCCCCCTGAGACGAAGAAGCAGAAGGATAGAGAGTCCTGGGATGATCCAACAAACAACGGCCTGTAGAAAAGCCAGGGTCCAGGGAAACACTCCACCGAGGGCGCTCGGGCAGAGAGGTTTAAGGCGGGCAAAAGGAGGGGGGGCAAGGGTACACAGCGAATGGGAATGGAGCAAAGGGGTGGATACAACTGTTAACAGCCAATAACATGGAACAGGAGAAGAGGGTTCAGCTTCTCCTCCAACCATCAACCGAACTAGGACGAACTTTCTGGAAGAACAGGTGGTGCCCTACTCAGTGTCTCTGCCTATGGACGCGCCCTCTGAGTCGGGTTCGTCTGCCCATCTGATGGCTAGGGCGTGATTGACTGGGGCTGGCCATAGGTCGTGGGGCTGGGGCACCACCACAGAAATCCAGTTTAGAGAGATCTCTAAGGGGTTAAGTAAAAAAAATTACATCCTTTCTCAGTCTTCCAGATCTTCAGGAAGGATGCTTTTTCTGCCTCCAATGAATTAAATGTAATTATTTAAAATCCTTTTTAAATGTAATTTTTAAAATCCTGGGATTTGTTTACACTACTATAAAATTTGGTATGTCGTATACTCCAAGCCTGGTATGACTTCAAATAAACAGTCCAGTTGCTGTACTTTCCCACCCAAATATTATACCTTATCTCTGATATAAATGTAAATGCATGTTCATGGTGAAGAAGAACATCTACCATGTATGCATGTTCCTGGCACACAAAGACTACCAGAGATGTTGCAATTTTGCTCCCAGTTTATCCTCATGCTCTTCAGAGCAAGGGAAATGTGCAGATCCTCAGCTGGTATGAAATGAATTATCAAAAGTATAGGAGTGACTATTATAATTATTCATATCAGCCTCTATTCCTGTCCCTTTAAAATCCTTAATACAGCTTTTTTAGTATAAAGTTATGAGTGCTCTTTAAAGTATGTTCAATGAATAGTTATTATTATTATAAATATATCATACCTGCAACCCCCAGATATAGTCCTTAAAATAAGAAAGCACAGAGCCAAACAGGCATTAAAATGAACAGTGCTTAATCTTTCTCAATACAGCTCAAGTTCATTTGCAGCACACACTTTCTGGAATTATATGTTCTTAGCTCTTCTGGAGAATTCTCATTAGATGAAACTAAGAAACTTTAGAGTATTAGTATTTTTACTTTAAAATCCAGGAGCCTGAATCACAGTTCTCCATCCTATGGCCAGCTATGGGCTAATCATTCATACATTAGCCTCAGTTTGACTTCTTATACTGACAGCAATGCGGAAGTACATGATTTATGTGATTTATGAGGTAAAGAAAGTTTAATCCATTAGAAGAAAACTGCTAAGTCAAGCACACCACATTGTGGGCTAAGATGTAAAAGGCTCATTCCCACTAGAGATTCATTCCTTTCTGGACCTAACCCTTCTTTGCCAGCAACTGCCCACCCACATCGATTATAAAGGATTATGTTAGCCTAAATCTTAATGTAATGTTAAGAGAGAAAATTGTATGTTTTCTGCTGGCTTCTGCATAAGGGCAAATTTCACCCAGAATGTAAATCAGGTTTTTTCTGTGATTCATTTTGTTTCAGGCTATTACCTAATAATTTCTGATGTTGTCAGAAAGATTATGGAACAAACAGATTTTGTCAGGGGGATAGCCTAAATGATTTCTTGAGGCTTCTTCCAACCCTATTTTTCTACATTCCCATAATTTTGGAAAGATGCTAAAATTTTCATGCTGTAGCTGGAATCTGAACCAGAGTATTGCTTCACTATCCTGAATGGCAAATGTGGAGCCTGAACACCAGACCATCAAAGCTGAGCACTAAACTCCATGACATACAACAGAGGAAATGTTCCATCCAACTCCCCTGTGTCCTTGCTGGAATTCTTGAAAATCCTGGCATTGTTTCTCTTCTCAGACAATCCTGTTAACACTAGGAAACCACAGAAGTCCGAAGAACCACACAGCAATATGATTAGTAATATACTTCATACACTACACAGAGAGTAAGGAACACAGAACGCAGTAAAAGCAGTGTTCTAGTACGTGTGTCCTTAGGGCTCGGACAGACGAGAGGGAACTGAACTCCCGAAATTCCTGGGGTAAATTGGGGCAAATTACTCAAACTGAGTCTAGAATGCTAATTTGTTATTTTGGAGTGCTTCTGCGCTCTTAGTCAATTTGGTTTCTTTCTCCATGTTCCAAACCCATCCCTAAGGAGAGTCCACACCCTCTATACCTTGATCTTTCATGGAATCAGCGCCACTGGGAGTATCCTCACTGCTCATTCTTTCAGGACAGCACTGGGCTGAGACATTCAGACTCCAAACCTGAAGCTATAATAGCTGTCTTCATTTGAGAAATAGTGCTAGTGAGTTCTTTAGTAGGGCTATAACAAAACTGTATCATTTCCAAGACCCCAGCTGGTATTTCTAATAGCTTTATGCTGCGTATTTCCATAAGACAATTTAGTAGAGCTGTCTGGGGATCTCAGGACTGTTCTGCACTGTGTAATGTAACCAGAGCCTTTATAGTCTAGTTCTCCATCTAACACAGAACTAGTATTCCCTTCTTTATAAAAATGCAAGAAACATTCACAGAAGATATTGTGACACCTGGGTACTAAATTATTGGGAGTGAAGGGAAATACCCTAGAAAGAGATAATTGGGACATAGGCATTAAAAAAATACCATTATTTTGAGTGGGATAGATATGTGTCCACAAAACAAAGCAAAACCACAGCAACTCCATAGCACCAGATAAGAGAGAGAGAGGTTCTCCACAAAAGTATTAAGAATGCCTTCATCAACAGAAGATCAGATTATCACAGAGGAGAGACTGGTTAGCCAGTCATTGCTGGGTTAGTGCACCATAAAGAATGTTCACCACAGGTAAAGCTGCCTTTAGTACACCTCTGCCTCAGACTCTGGAAAAAACAGGTGATGTTTTCATTCCAGGCTTGTTTTACCTCTAGGCAACAAAAAAATGCAGAAAAGTTTCTAAAGCTGAGCAAATCTAGGGAAAAAAAATCTAGAAAATGCAACACTTTGATCAAACTAGGCTCCCTCTAACCATAGTTAAAGCTACATGAATCCTAAAAAGACCTAAGAGCGAAAGAGGGATGAAAGAAGGGGATGGGGCTTTATATGAGTGCATACACCTCTAAGACGAAATCTCTGATTTCTGAGAATTCATAATGCAATATTAAAACTGTAGTGTTGTGAACGGATTGATAAAGCTCTGATGGGATTGCTTACAGAGTATAAATACACTGAAATACATCAGAACCTCTTTGCACTTCAAAATATGTTTCTCTGCAGTGTAGTCAGCCCTAATAAGTAAAGCAGCCCATCCCAGCTGACATACTTCAGCAATTCTAAACCACAATTAGCTTTTTGTGTTATTGTTCTGTGCATAAATAATTTTTTTAAAAAACTTGCAAAACACAAAATACTCCTTCCCAGAAGGGAAACTGTACAGTCAGAACATCTCATTGCTCTTCGAAAGAAGACAATTATGAATAATATGATGGGAACTTTCAGAACATACTGCATCAATCAAGTTCTGTATGAGTAATTATAATAATGTTTTGTAACATCATTAATTTTGTCTGCAGAACATGTCTCAGATTTCTAAAATACAAGATTTGTTCCCCAAAGGACATTACCCTTCAGCATAAGTTCTTGGCTAATTTCTGTGATTCTGCTGAGAACATCTGAGTAGTAAAGAAACATTTGTTTTCTGGGCTAGGATCTGGGTGTTGAGGTCACAGAAGGTATTGTCTGCAAGCTGGATTTTTCCTTCAATGGCAATTGTTGTTTTGAAAGGTTTCACGAAAGTGTCCAAGCTGTTAGATGTAAGAAGGCTTGTGGCAGTAAGCATTAAGATTCCTTCTCCTTCCAGTGTGAAGCCAGCTCACTTATTTCTCTTTACTGCTTCTCAAATGAGAATGTATCTATTTCTTAGGTCTATATGTTCAGATTTCAAGTTTGGTTGGTTTTTTTTATTTTTAATGTTAGTATCAAAAAGAAAGGAATTAACATGTTGAGAATAGCTTTACTGTTATAAAAAAGAACAAGATTAAGGCTTACCTTCAAAGGGCAGAAATTGGAAAAATGAGTCAAAGAACTAGTTTGTTACAGATAACATAAACTTACAGGAGATTCAGAAATTATTACAAGGGTTCATATAAGCAATGACCTATCAAGCATTTCATGAAAATAGTGAGAAGGAAAATATAAACTTTAAAGAAAGGCCAGCAGTTGCCCAGATAAGACACATGGAGGAAAACAGATGCAGAACCAAAACGGGGAAAAGAGGACTAGAAAGGAGACAAGGAACTAATTACTTGAACTGACATCTCCATGGGAGATACCAGAAATGTGAGATGGTTGTCAGTAACAATATGACCCTAAGATAGGTTTTAAGCAAGACAGTCGTGTAACAAAACCCTCAGTTTTCTGAAACAAATCTGCTTCTGCTTACTTTATGTGGGTCTGTCTCACCACACAAGAGGTACAGCCCAGCTTCCAGGATACTTGTGAAATTAAATTCCTTTTTAATGAGGAATCATATTAAGTCTTTTGTAAATTACACCATTTTGAGTTAAACCAGCTCTGAATTAACAATTTCACCAGAGTTAACAAGCAACACTTTACAAACAAAAAAACTTTTATTCCTATTTTTCATAAGGAATTTGGAAGTGATCTGTTTCAAATGCAAAACAAGTCAGATGAGATGGAAAAAATGAGATTTGGCCCTACCTGTTGGCAAGGAATTCAGTTTGAATATAATATTTTCTCCCTCCAAAAAATAAAATAATATACAGGATTATTCTCTTCCTCAATTTTGTGGTGTTTCCTTACCTTCCCATCTATTCATACCTGTTCCTTGTCTCTCCCCTACCATTGCACTACATCCCAAAGACATCCTTTGGTGTATATATTTAATTAACAGTTCATTTGTATGAGAGTGAAAAACCTTTATACATTTTTTATTTTCATCATTTCAGCCATAAATTTCGCAGATGCCCAGCCTGATGATTTCTTAGACATTTCTGTACCAACCAAGGTTTCTATTGCTATCTTCCTACTTGCTGTGTTTCTGAATAGCCCAAATTTTTCTTGAGACATAATTAATACCTGGGGAACAGAACAGCATCCTTGCATTCTGTATGTCTTCAATCCTCCTATGCATCACAAAGAAATCAAAAAAATAAGAGTCTTGTGCAGCTGTATAATAAATACATTCTTCATGGAACAGTATGTCCTAATAAATGACAGTGACATGAAACCTGTTTCTGATGATGAGTAAGTCTTCTGTATTCCAAGTTCATAGGGAATTCAGCTGTCTGTTCTTCTTAGGTAAGTTTGAACTGCAAGAGTACTAGTGCAATATTTTAACATAATATAAAGATGAACGTAGACAGCCTCCGTAATTCATAATGCCCTTCAGTTGCTCTCTTTTGGAAAAATGGAATCAATAAATGAGTTAATACTATGGCATTTACATGCCTTTACCCATTATTCTTCTCTTGTTCTGTATATTGTTGATCATCTGACACCAAAATAAGCTTTTTTAATCAAATATTGAGGCATCAGTGAAAGATGAAAAACTCATAAATGTTCAGGTTTGAGGTTTTCCATGTGACAGCTGGCCACTAAATTTAGACCTGGAGCAAAATTGTTCTTATAGCTGCAAGTCACAAGGTTTTCACATTGTCTATCTGCTATACCTGAGCATGAATAGACTCGGGAGATGTAAACCAAGCAGGGGTGCTTGTACGTCTGTATTGCCCAGGCTCTGGTCACAACCCCTACAAGCAAATCATTTGTTAATAAAACGCACACTGGAAGGCAACACCAGGAGATTCAAGTGATACTCAGATGTGGGCCTAACATTTTCCTTAAGATAATATAAGGTTCAAAAATCCTTTCCTAGGTAAGGCAAGACCCAATGTGATGGACAAGCTGAATAGGAGCTTCAGAATGTCTACCTATAGCATTAGCCCCCAATAACAATTTCCTTAGGATAAAAGAAATTAGGATATTTTTTCAGTATTCTTTTCTATTTTTGATATTTATTATGTAATTTTTTACTGCAAAAGTGTCACATTAAATTTTTAACATTAAAAATTTTTAATAAAACTTCCACTTGCAGCAATTCCCGCGATAATCTATACTTCTGTTTGTAAACACCTCCTGCAGAAGCGTTTGACTGCAGCTGCCTATGAAACGCCTTCTGAATGAGAACTACTTGGCCATGTTGCATGACTGTTACCAGAATAATTTAGGAAGACAGAACTGAGATTTTCAGAAAGGATACAGTTTCATATAGTCCTCATCATTTACCTTGAAGATACAGTCTCTGAGACTTATATGCTTTAAAGCAGCTCATCAGTCTCAGCAAGGACATAAGAAATAACATAATAATAATACTAATAATAATAACAACAACAACAACAATAATAATAATAAAAATAATAATAATAATAATACAACAACAACAACAAAACAACAACAACAACAATAATAATAATAAAAATAATAATAATAATAATAAAATAAAACAGTCACAGGTTTAGGAGGTTTAAGTTCGTAAAATACACCTCCCCAGTGGAAGGGGTATGACGCCTCTCATACAAAGTATACAGACTTTCCAAACAACCCTGGTGTTTCTTAAAAAGAAGGTTCATGTCTTCCCATAGAGTCCATTGGAGTTATCGAGAAGAAGAAAAAACATAAAAGGCATCTTTTGGCATCTTTTGGTGAAGTCTGACAAAGTTTCCCTAAATCCACATAAGTGGTCCACCAAGGCTGCATGACAACAATGTGGCAGCTGTAGGGTCAGGCCGGGAATGGTGCTGTGGGTAACATCAGTGACCTCAAAATGCATGAATCTGCATACAGCAAAGGCACACGCACACAAATGATGAACTCAGAGACTCAATAACTTTAGCCCACAGAGGACTTGACCATCCCCTCTGTTTTTCCACTGATTAAGCTACTATCATGGGCATAGAACCATAGAAAAGCCTAGGGTGGGAGAGAGTCTGGAAATCATCTGGTTTAATCTTCTGTTGCAAACAAGGCTTCAGGTTATGTTATCCAGGGCTCTGTGCAGATAGGTCTTAAATATTTCCCGTGATAGACACTCCACCAGTTCTCTGGGCAACCTGTTCCAGTGTCTAACTGTTCTCACGAAGAAGAGTGACAAAAGAACCTCCATCTTGTCTATAAATACCCTCCAGTATTGCAACACTGCAATAAGATTCCCTCCCCTGACCATCCTTTTCTCTAGGTTCAACAAAACAATTTCCTTCAATTTGTCTTCATGTCTCAAGTTCTAGAACCCTCTAATCATGCTGATAATTCCCTGCTGGATCATTTCCAGCTTTATAATGTCTCTTGAAACGGGGAGACCAAAACTGGACAGTTTTCCATGTGTGGCCTAACAACTGGTTGAGTAGAGCACAATAATCACATCCTTAACACCTTGGTTACACTTCTGCTGACACAGCCCAGGCCATGGATGTGTGGATGTGTACACCAGAGACTCAGCTACGTGTAACTATGTTTACATATATAAAAATTCCAGAAATGGTATCTTGACATTCCCAGCCTGGCTTATTCCTTACTTGGTCTATGGAAAGCACTTCTATTTTTTGGTCTCCATGGCAATTCAGGTTGTTTTTAATTAGAAGGTTGTTACATTATCTTCAGGCTGAATTGTGCAATAGTAAAGGAAATCAACTTTGAAAATAGAAAAGGCTTGTGTTGAGTAGATTTAAAAAATTGTCCTTTTTACAAAAAATAATTTTCTCCCTGTCTTAAATTATAGTTGTTCTGGGTCTACTGATTCTATATGAATTTTAGCTCCTAGTTTTGTAGGCAAACCACAAAGAAAATTATATCAATAAATCTATCCACTGTGTATTGAACATCTCACCCAGGGGTTGAATAAAACATATGCACAAACTAAGAGAAAAATTTTCATCCTTTTAGAACTACTTCATTTCGAATCAATCATAAGCAATGCTAATCTCACAAATCGCACTGGTAAGTGAAGGAGTAGGCCACAATGACCTATTTCCAAAGGAGCATTTGTGCTACCATGGTAATCCTAAGTCATTGTCATTCACACTTAGTGATTAGTTACTAATGCTGTACAACATGGACCAGCAGCAGCAAAGAAATTGTAGGAGGCTTAGACCAGAATTCAGTGCCGGATATAGTTAGGATATTAAATCAGAAGCTGATCATAAACAGAATTTCCAGTCATCTCTTAGACCATCAGATTTATAGAAATGTACTGTAAAGCCTAGTAACACAAAGAAATCCCTTCACACAGCACAGCCAAAAGTATGTAAAGCATCCTTGGCACATGCAATCCTTTCAATTTCCGTACATCCTGAAGCAGATGGAAGCTCTCCTGATGAGATTTTTCCTTCCTCTGCATAGGAGTCCCCATATCAAAATAGAGTTGCTTCTTTCCTGTCACTCATTGTTCTGGCCCTGCGGGGTTAGGAGATCATTTTGCAGAGCCGGGCATCTCTTTAATTAAAGATATCCTTTTAGGAGATAGCTCTACAGCATCTTCACAAGGGCTAGGCTGGGTGGGGTTTGATCAGATATGGCTGATTTTAAAGAGCATTTCTCCTTCAGAACAGCACTATGGCACATAAAAGGAATGCATTTCAAGCTATTGCAGCTTGTGTAGGCATGCGATTACTAAAACTACCAAATTGTGAAAGTTTTATTTTGCTGATACTCATATAAACATCTACTGTAAGTCATATACTTTGACAGGAGGAACTCATAGCTTACACTTAAAAATCTGTATTTAGATAAACATAAAAATTGGAACTGTAAATCTAAGAACCCCCCTATAGATAACAGAGATGTCTTTTTAAGTGCTTGCTCAGTCTTTGCCTTTAATATTTGTGCTTAAATCCGCATTCCACAATTTCATAACTTTCTCCTATACATAATTAACAGATTTCCTTTTAAATAACCTAATGTCAATTGGAAGGTAGATTCTATTAATTCACTAGTTTAGACTTTCCTGAATTTAAGTGACTAATTTGAAAGACAGCTGTCTCAGCCAAAGAAATGGATCAAACAGAAATTTAATGTGCACTGCAAGACAGGGTTTTTTGATGACTTTACTAAAGATTCTATGAATAGTTGGTCAAATTCAAAATACCAGTATGTTACCATAATTAAAAGTTTCTTACTGCTGGAGTTTGATGCAGAACCATTATTTACTCAAGGATTATTCAAAAGACTTCTCATATTCCAAGGATTCTGCTTCTGAATTTTGTACCTTTATTAAAAAAAAAAAACCCTACAACCCAAACCAAAGCAGAACTCAGCCGGCTTTGGATGTGGTCACAAGTATTTTGCCAAGCTGCATTATTTAATTAGGAAATTTAATCAGAAAGAGATTGTATGGCTTAATATCTAGTTGTGCAACAAGGAGTACAGCCCATTTTTTGTGTTATGTTTTAAGATAAAAGTGGCTTGAAAATGCTGAGGCTTTGCTGAGCAATCTAATTGCATATCTTTAATTAGCATATATGCTAACTTTGCAATACAGGTCCTCAGGACAAAGTCTGTCTTTAAAAAGTCTGTATTCTTGTCCTTTATTGAAAATGCTGGTTTGCTGTGTAAGGAATCGGCACAAGATTAAACATTTCAAATAATTACATAAAACGACATCTAATATTTTACACAATGAAATACACTGACAGCCACATTTGAAAAGCATGATACTATTAGAGAAACTAAGATAATTAGAAAAATTGGAAAAAACCCTTAAAAATATTCTGATTCTGTTAACTGCTAGGCATTCTCTTCAGTGCAATAAAAAGAGAAGGCAGTGGAGAACTTACTGGGGAAAAAGCAAAATGTAGATGACTGTCATTTAGGTCAAAGATAATTCTTCATTGACTGGCTTCCACAAGCAGTATAAATCTATAAAGCTAAACAATATTACATAGTTCTCTATAAGTGACATTTGAAATTGGCTGTTGTGAGATAAATATATGTGGCAGTGACCCAGCCCGCCTTCTCGTTTAATATCAATAAAGATGTAAACCGGGTAGATTTCCCTGCCAAGGA